>VXBB01017894.1:23568-26068 GCA_013399915.1 Illadopsis cleaveri | reverse complement strand
TTGCCTCAAGGAAACATGTTGATGGGGTAGCATCAGGAAACAGCACTGGCACAGGAAGTCACGCTTGCTTAATTGGAACATGTAAAACTTGTAGTTTACATATTTACCACTTAAAGTGTCTCTTTGCAGTTTACAAAGGAACTAAAATAAAACCCCATCACATAGCTCATGGATATCAGTGCAAAACTTAGACAGGAAAAAAAAAAAGTTGCTGGATTTTGGGAAAAACTCTTTGAAGACCAAAGGAGAAAAAAAATCCAGAACACCAGATCCACAAGAAATTCAACTGCAGTTTTAGAACTTCTCTCCTGGGCTGCACCTTTCCTCTCCCTTCACTTCTGGCATTATTTTAAAAGCTGACATTGGCTTTTTTATCATGTCAGGGTTGTCACCGCTGTAATGGGATGAGCATGAAGCTGAAGTTAAAGCTTATAAAGCAATATAATAATTTTATCAGATTTTATTGATAAAGTTGGAGGGAAGCCAGCTTCAGTGAAGGGAAACTCGCTTCCAAAATCCCTCACCAAGGCCAATGTGTTTTTACACACAGATCCTTCCTCCATTAACTTCTTTTGCTTCACTCATCTGATGCCCCTCTACTCAGAAAAGAGGCCAGCACCCATCTGTTATGAAAGGACCATGTGTATTGCAGGACATTCACCTGTTCGTGGACACATCCTAAAAGGCCTTTTTTAGGTCACCTTAAAGCATTGACATTTTTAAGAAATAAATATTCCTTTGAGTTTTCAAGGAAAGATCTCATCAAGATGCAAATCTCTGCAAGGTTTGGCAGGTTTCGGTGGATTTAGTATGTGTTTACCAAAAAAGTTTAGTCTGAAGATTTTTTTATTATTATTTTAGCCTTATCCTTTTCTGTCTTAAAGTAATCAATATTTTCTTGGGTTACTTCACGAACATGTTTTTTGTAGACCATTTCAAGCATAAGGAGCAGGACAGGAGGCACAATGTGATTGATATTTCTGAGAGAAGCCCAGAGAGACCAGGAGAGTCTTAGAAAACACAGGGGGAATGACAGTTTGGCATGAATTTGTGTGTTGTGATGAAGGTATCATATTTTATCTACATCTATTGATTGTCAACTTTGTCCCATCTTGAGATTTTAAAAAAGGAGTTCCCTTTACTCTTCCCAGCTTTTTCTTTGCTTTTTTTCCCCTAGGTTTTGCTAACAGAATCAGCATATTAGCCACATTCCTACACCATTCTAAACTTCTACACTCCTTCTAAACCTCAAGCAAGTTACCAGTGGGACCGAGCCATTTGTGGGCCTTGTGATGGTCTTTTTCTAAACAGCTGGAATATTTCTTTCCTATTAAGATGGAAAAATTATAAAGGGGTGCTGTTGTGTATTTGATTTCACTTAAAAGCTATGAAGTCATGTTTACTCTGCACATGCAAGATTTCTAGAAGAAAATTTGTGTTATTTTAATAACATTAGCAAAGAAATATGGTAAGACCACAGCATTAGGCATTTTTTCTGTGTTGTGCGTAACTGAATGACCATTTCAAACATACTTTATATTTATTACCAAAAAACAAAACAAAACAAACAAACAAAAGTGGATACTGAAAGCAATGGCTAACAAGCAAGACAGAGAAAGTTATATTCAAGTTACTTTGTGCCCTCTGTCCCTGTGACCTTACTGTGCTGAGCCACAAGTATCCTGACCATTTTATTTACTACTGGAGGATAAAAAACTGAATACTTTCATGCTCTTGGAATGGTTCCNGCAGAAGGGGCAGCTGACGAAGGCCACGGAGGCAGTGCGGCACACGAGCCTGCGGAGGCAGCGCTGGCACAGCGAGTGGCGGCAGGGCAGCTGCTGCGGGCCCCCCCCGGCACCCCAGTACGCCTCGTAGCAGATCCCGCACTCCCGGCCGGGCTCCGGCCCCGCTGCCATCGCGCTCCGCGGGCACGGCCCGGCCCGGCCCTGCGGGAACCGCGGGGCGCTCCGCACCCGGAGCTGCCGAAAGCCCCGAAACCCCGGGATCCCGTGCCCTTGCACCCTTGGGACACCCCATCCCCAACCCCGCACTCTCAGGACCTCGGGACCACAGCCTCCGCAGTCCCGAATCCCCGACTCCCGCACCGCCAGGACCCCGGGTCTCCGCGGCCCCTCCTCTTTGTACCTCGGGGACTGAGGGGCGAGAGGAGGAAGGAAATAGTTTTGTTCCCGGTGATAAGCTCTTCATGAAATCAGAAGGAAACTCTCCAGTTTGCCCCCTACGTTTTGCGTGGGAATATAGCGTTTGGTTTGGGGGGGGTTGAGTGTCTGTGGGAGTTACTTTGTTTGTTGGAGTTATTGTTTGTTTGGATTTTGTTCTTGTTTTTATTTGAAATTTTTGTTAGTTGGTTATTGTGGGAGGGCTGGAAAATTTTGAAAATCCCGCCAGATGCAGAAAGCCGTGTTTTCTGTGAGATAGCTGCGGATGCTTTAAACAGCAGCTGAAACTCGATCCCGTTCAGACAACTCCAAGTATG
>VXBB01017894.1:5047-23501 GCA_013399915.1 Illadopsis cleaveri | reverse complement strand
CCCCTAGGTTTTGCTAACAGAATCAGCATATTAGCCACATTCCTACACCATTCTAAACTTCTACACTCCTTCTAAACCTCAAGCAAGTTACCAGTGGGACCGAGCCATTTGTGGGCCTTGTGATGGTCTTTTTCTAAACAGCTGGAATATTTCTTTCCTATTAAGATGGAAAAATTATAAAGGGGTGCTGTTGTGTATTTGATTTCACTTAAAAGCTATGAAGTCATGTTTACTCTGCACATGCAAGATTTCTAGAAGAAAATTTGTGTTATTTTAATAACATTAGCAAAGAAATATGGTAAGACCACAGCATTAGGCATTTTTTCTGTGTTGTGCGTAACTGAATGACCATTTCAAACATACTTTATATTTATTACCAAAAAACAAAACAAAACAAACAAACAAAAAAGGATACTGAAAGCAATGGCTAACAAGCAAGACAGAGAAAGTTATATTCAAGTTACTTTGTGCCCTCTGTCCCTGTGACCTTACTGTGCTGAGCCACAAGTATCCTGACCATTTTATTTACTACTGGAGGATAAAAAACTGAATACTTTCATGCTCTTGGAATGGTTCCAAAACAGAGCACATATTGCCTCCTGAAGGTGACCTGTTTTAGGGGTGTTTACCCTTGCTAGATTCTGGTTTGCCATTATTAAAATGCCACAGTGAAGCATTTACTAGCTTTGTCCCTATATTTACAATACCTTTTGACAGAGATGTCTAAGAGCTTTAAACATATGCTTTAAACAGTGGATGGTTGGCTCTGACATTTGTTACAAATCTTTTGAGAGGGCCATGTGGAACTGTTCTAATCCGGGAAGAGCCACTGACTCGTTGTGTGATCTGACAGAGTGACATATCACTTGACCTCAGTCACAGCAGCTGTAAAATGGAGTGGAAATACAGGGGAAAAAACCGGAGGATGCCTTTCAGCAGAGCTTTCTTGAGCAAATAGAGTTCAAATCCGTGGCTTGGCTTCTTTCTTATTCCTCCAAAAGTTTGTGATTGGTTTTAGATGAGAATTAGGTTTTCCAACATTTATTTTTAATTCCTTTTGGCAGTGGCAGGATGCTGTATGTAGTCACCTCATCCTGGGTACTCGGGGTGGGAAGAAACGCTGAAGCCTGGGGTGTACAGATGGTCTAATAGAGGCCTCTCCCGGTCAGCCAGTTTTGCAGGGCGGAAGCAGAAACTCTTCAGACAAGAATGTTCCTCCCTCCGTGCCGCTCTCCGAGCTGGGGCACAGACGCGGGGCGCGGTGNTAGTTTTGTTCCCGGTGATAAGCTCTTCATGAAATCAGAAGGAAACTCTCCAGTTTTCCCCCTACGTTTTGCGTGGGAATATAGCGTTTGGTTTGGGGGGGGTTGAGTGTCTGTGGGAGTTACTTTGTTTGTTGGAGTTATTGTTTGTTTGGATTTTGTTCTTGTTTTTATTTGAAATTTTTGTTAGTTGGTTATTGTGGGAGGGCTGGAAAATTTTGAAAATCCCGCCAGATGCAGAAAGCCGTGTTTTCTGTGAGATAGCTGCGGATGCTTTAAACAGCAGCTGAAACTCGATCCCGTTCAGACAACTCCAAGTATGGGAGCTCGGTAGAAATCCCACACTTGGGGCAACAAGGCTTTCCCCTAGCCAACTTCGTGACCAGCATTCAGATCTCATCTAGCGCATATCTCAGGATAACCTTAAACCTGAGTCTATGTTGCTGCCTGTTCAGCACACTTACTTTTAAGCTTAGATTTGCTGCTATTTATTTGTGTCAAATCCTCCCTACCGTAGCTGTTCTTCGTACAGTTGTGTAAATCTTGAATTAACAAACATCTGGAAAGCTACTCAAGTTTGCATCTGGATGCCCCTCCTCTGCAAAGAAATCGTTGGGCAGAATGCTCGTGCTGGTGCAACTCTTCATTTCCCAGGGGGAACTGGGCTCTAGTGAGCCTTGTTTTGGAGTGTGACCTGGCAAAGTTGGGAGGTGGAAAAGAAGGAGGGATAGCTTTTCCAGATGATGAACGTTTGAAACAGACTTAGGACTGCTGTCAAATCTTTTAAACCCCAGACTGGTTTAAATCCCATTTTAATGGGAGACTAAGGGGCAGACAGAAAGGTCCAGCCTCCATCCTCAGGCATGTTATGTGCACAGATGACATGAGGCAAGCTAAGCTGGAAATCAGTGCACTAAAGGAGCCTCATTGCAGCCTACAGCACAGCTGTTGTAGCACAGCCTCTGCTGGAGCCGCTTGGCACGGCCACTGGAACTGACAACTGCTTGAACTGTTCTGTCCCACTTGCATTCCTGAGCCATCAGACAACAGCACGTGAATGTGCAGACAGCAGTCAGCAGTGCATGCCTAGCAAGTCTGTTACAAAAATAGGCACACAATAAATCTTTCCATTTGCCTGTGTGTCTTTCCCAGTCCTTACCATTTTTTACTGCCAGTGAAATATAGAGGTGTGTGAGGTGCTGTGTCTCAGCTGGACCTGACCTGTGCACATCTCAGAGTGTTCTGATCTAGTTTTAGTTCAGGCAAAAGCAAATCATTTTGGTTTGAATCTACCCAAAGATTTAAAACAGTCATATTATAAATGGGATGTTGGAATGGGCCTTTTTCAGAATTTTTCTATTCATCATTTGGTCATCTTATTCTCCTATAAATCAGACTAGATCCATTTGAAAGGCTGAAGCAATTACAAACCAAGGAACCTTAGCATGGGAAGATAAGACTGCTACTTTGCCCAGCCATCTTACTACTACTCTCATTGCCATTAGTGGCCTGGCACACTTGGGTGCCTGATCTACTAATTTCACCTCCATCAGCAGTTGATGCATGGCCACAAGAATGACCCTGGGCCAGGAATATGCAGTGTATATCTCTTGCATAAGGCCATCACTCCCTTGGTATGGTTGCACCAACTCATACAGTTTAAAATTTCATCTATAACAATTGCTTCAATTTGTCTGTGACTGGTAACAATTAGGTGATTATTTTTGGATGCTTCATCAGCAAACTGTAATTTAATGTGCCTTGTATGCAGAAATAAATGGGTTAATTTCTGGTTTTGATTGTCAGACACTTGCACAAGAAGTGCTAATAGACAAAGAGCAGCTGAGGTCTATAAAATCTATTTTTCACTTTTAGTTCGTAATTTCATGCTGCTTTTTTAATGTGACTTTGAATTATCACAGTAACCTCCCGTGTGAAGGAGAAAGAACTGTTCTCCATCCCAGGGACATGTGATGTCCTACCTGGTATTTTCTTTTCCTTTTTTTTTCCTAGATCATCTAGATGGGATCGCTTACTAAAAAAAAAAAAAAAAAAAAAAAAAAAAAAAAGANAAAAAAAAAAAAGAAGTAGAAAATGATAACAGTTCTAGGAGAAACTCTTGAATCATCTAGTCCAGTTTTCTAAATTAGACAAAGCACCTTGCTGTGTATTTTCACTTGACTTTTAACTAACTCTTAGATGTTTGCAACATCTTGGCAGTCAGGGAGACCTTGTGAAGCTGTTTCCCTCCACTTAGTAGCCTCCTGTGAGATGTGAAAAAAATGGTCTGCAAATTTTTGTGGGTTTTTTTTCCCCCGATAGCTTCTAATCAGTATGACATGTGAAAATGCCATTTCTTCTAAACAATAATATATTTGATTGTATATAAATTATATTTTCATGTGCTTATTCCAGAAACAATATATATGTTGTCTCTGGAAGGGGCAGAGTTTCTCTGGAATAATACTATTTCTGTAGACTTTTTAAGGGGCTCTGTTCTGATGGTATCCAGCAAAATAATATGCTTCTTTGATTTCTTTTCCTCTATGTCTTCCCTTCAAATTAAACCAAAGCAAATTTTGCCAGACTGCTTCTCTTGAGAGGAAGGCTACAATATGCATCTGTGTCAGCCAAACAGCTAATTCCCTGTTTCATTTCCTGAAAACACCTAAATAGGGCTGAGCTGCTGAGTGTCTGGACTTCTCCCTGCTGTCTGTATTGTATATATTATCTCAGATACTGTTCTGAAGACTATATAAAAGAGCAACAGCAGCCGTGACCAGCCACACAGTAAGTATATTGACAGTTCATCCTTCCTCCCACAAACATATTTGGGTTTGTTTAATATTATAATATTTGAAAGGGGCTAGTCTTGTTTAATATTGTAATGCTTGAAAGAAATCCAGTCTGTACGTTTTTATGACCAAGCAGAGTTTGAAGGAATGGATATGTTGCTAGTTCAGAATGCTCTAGGATCTTGGGCCCTTTGACTTTTGATGCTGGGGACTAATGTGGTGTTTCAGTTTCAAAACTTGTACATTTTGAGTGGTAGGGAAAGTATAAAGGGGTCTTGAAAACACTTGTGTGGTAGCAGCCGTCATCATAGACCAGATCCCAAAGGGCAGATTTGCATTGCACTTACCACCTTAGTCTTTGTGTTGCTGAATGTCTGATCAGCCAAGTCAAGGTTCCTATTCTCTAAGAAGGGTTCTTTGAGTCACTTACTGATGTATTTATTAATGCAAACTATCTGTTCTGCTCTGACAGGAATTTTATAGTAATGTCTTTCTTAACATTGTTCTACTTTTGCACATTTTTATGGTCTTGTACATTTTTCCCTCTTTAGCCTTTATGCTGAAAAATGCTAAAACAATACTTATCATATATTTAAATGGACTTTGCCTGCTTCTTATTAAGAAGAAATCTTTGTTTTTTGGTAAAATCTGTAGATCTGTTTGAAAAGTCTTTTTTTCAAGGAGACAAAATTTTCATTGGAAAGATAACATAATATTCTGGTTTGTCTCAGAAGTTACTCTTCCTTGAAGGCTAATCCAGCTGAGCAAATCTCTGCTACCATTCTTTACCTTGTGTTGTGAAAATGCAAGAGATTTCAATGCCTTGGCTGCCTGAACTAGGTTGGTGCTGAGAATGTCTAGGCAGAATGGCTCTGTGAGTCCACATCTTAAACAAATGGCAAAGTAAGAATGATAATAACAATAAGAACAACAACAACCCCCCCCCAATAATAATAATAATAATAATAATAATAATAATAATAATAATAATAATAGTTGATGCATCTTAAATACAAAAGCAGTAGTTGCTCAGGTTTCTGACTTACGTACATAAAAATAGAAGCAAAAACTGTGCCTGCACACATCCTTCAGTGCCATGTACAGATGGTACTAGAGCACAGCCTTACTGACTCTGAGCTTAATATCCCGTACTTGTCCACAGCATCTCTGAAGGAAAGAGTTCTTTTAAACACAAAATGTTAGAGAAGCCAGAATTTAATAACAGTAAGCAATATAAGATATTTCTATACTTTCACTTCAGTCTTGTACTCTGCATGAAAGGCTATTAAAACCTGTGATAATTTTATATCCTATAATTTGCAACCACATCTGGTAGGACTTGGCAGTTAATGACAATGGCACTAGCTATTCAAGGATCCTATTCAAGGCTAAGCTTCAGAGTCTGGTGGTTCCTGGAAGAATCTGCTTTTGGGGTTGAGTTGTGTGAATTCTGCTCCTTGCCCATTTAACTCTGCAGAGCTCTAGAAGCAGCAAGGTGTCGTTGTTTTAGTTTGCCCATATTTAATTTATTAGCCCTATGAATCTAGTGTCTTTGTAATCTACTGTACTGCTGCTCCATGAAGAAATCTGGGCTACCAGCTACCAGAAAACATTTATGAATGGCACCTGTGCATACAGCAGGGAATAGATAGAGCAAAGGGGAAGGTCTCCTGGGCATCCCTGAACAAAGTGTACTGGTGAGTGCAAGGACACTTTAAGTCACCTTTTCCTTTGTCCTCCCTCTGGTCCTGCACAAGCTCTTTCTGCAGAAGGCCATATTTCCATTCTGGCTTAAGGGAGCTCTTTCCACTTATGTAGGTAGCCAGCTTGTTTCTCCAACAGAAGGAGGACACACAAGTAGTTTGATTCTTCTGTGTAGAACATCAGTAAGACATTAAGCAAAACATCTTAATTAGCAGCAAAAAAGGAATTTTTATTCCACACAATTTGGGAAGTGAACATCACAGCAAAGGTGTAAAAATTGGAATGTAATACTGAAAGTATTATGAAAGTATTATCTACTTCCTATATTAATAGTACTCATGGAAATACAAATATTTTATCTAATGACTGTGACACCAAAAGTAGGCAGGTAGCAATGAAGTTTGCCTATGAGATAAAGCTGTGAAAGCTGTCAATATAGCTGAAGTCAAAGACAAGACAGAAGGTGAATTGGATAGTCTCGGGGACACGAATAACACTAGATCATGCCCTTGCATACTGATAGTAAGTATTTCTCTTATGAGTTGGGACTCAATCCATTTGAAATGATGACCAAGAAGAGGCCTGGCCTGTGCTGCTTGTTCCTGACACAGCTGAACTCTCAGTGCTATTTAACTCTGCTTTTGGCTCTTGCCATTTTAAAAGGCACCCTGACAGCTGATAGACTAAGATCATAGGTCAGCAGGCTCGCTGCTGTGTGTGTGTGTCACAGCTCTCAGTGGGCTGCAGAAGGCAAGTGGTAGTGTATTAGTGACCTGCTGGCCTTCATCATCACTGAATTCATCCTCACACATTACATTCAGGGGAGAAAGGACTTCATCACTCCGAGAATGAAGCAGACTTTCTACATGGCCTGTGTTGTTTCTATTTTGCATAGTTTGAGAAATTGGCTCATTGAACTTTTAATCTGAGGTAATGTTTTAAATTTAGTAATATTAAAGATATTTCTTCTTTAAAATTCCCTCTATTTTTTTCTTCAGTAGCCCTTTCTCCAATATGACATGACGAAGACTGGTTTTGAGAAGTGGGCCTAAGTATGGCCAAGAGGAGGGAAACACCATGTGCAAGGCAGAAGTGGATAAAGCTGCCTGTTTGGTTCCAAGATGTGTCTCATGGGGTGGTTTTATGATCCCTATCATAGCCACTGATGCTTGTCCTGAAGAAAGATAATCTGTTATGATCTTTCCTGACCAAATATCTACAATCCCTTTCTGGAGTTAGTCAAAAATCTTCCTTACCAGACAACCTTCAAGTGTGTCTCTGCAGAAGGACATAAACCCCAGCAGCACTCCCTTATCATTTGGCATTAACTGATGTGATGCTGTCATTTTCGATATGTGTGACTTCTTGCCTCCAACCCCCATGCTGGGATCTTGTGTTCCTTTTTTCCCCAGGGTCATGTTGTACACAGAGTCCCCACTGTGGCTTTGCTCTGCTGGGTCAAGGGAAACATGAGATGACAATTTACCCTTTCCTATAATTGGTTAAATGTAGAGAAGAAAAAAATGAGAGGTGTTTGTGGATTTCATCTTCAAGGCAGAATTTATAAATCAGGGAAAAATGTAAAGACAGACCCTCTCCAGGGCTTTTGACGTCCTGTACCTTTAAGAGAGGAGTAGCAGGGTGGCATCTTACAGGCCCTGTAACTGTCCCAGATTTTAACTGTTTTCTTCTGAATAGCAAATATGTGATACAAAGAGTGCAAAAGTTCTTGTATTTTTCCAGTAGCAGCACTGGAAAAATGTCATGTACATATAAGATCCAGCATCCATGTAGGTTGTTGGTGTTTTCTGCAACTTTTTGTAAGTTTGGGGAAAACTTAATAAGTACTGTTTCTCTTTCTTTCTTTAAAAAAGACAGAGAGAGAAAGCCTGCATTTTCTGCCATTTCCCAAGAGGCTTTTTATCTGTTTAAACCAACTAGGGATTTTTCACATATTGACATAAGCATTCATTTGCTAATTTGCTGGACATTAAACTGCACAGCATTCTTGAATGAGACTGGAATACTTGGGTACTTAGTGCTGCTCAGACCCCGCATCATTCCCAGTACACATATGGTTTTCCTCCTCTATCTCCTAGATAAAAGTCACTGTTTGATCGCCTTAAGGAAAAGAATGAGTTAAATGGACCAATATTCTAGCCTTGGCTCTAAAACTGGGCCTTTTCAGAAACTCCTCAGCACCTGCAGCAGCTAGGTCATTTGCACATACATAAATAAATAAATTAACAATGAATAAATAATTTAATCCCACCACACAATGCCACCTTGCAGATCTGATCCTTTGCTCCCAGTGAATTTGTCCATTCCTAATTCTTTTTGATAAAGTCCTCAGATACTTGCTGACTGTCAGTCTAATTTTCTTATTGTTTTCGCTTGATTAGTTCTGTATGACCTAAGGTCGCCCTTAAAATCCACATCTCTCGTGAAGACTCCGAAAGGCCTTCTTTTTTTCAAAGGGATGGAAAGTGCCTGCCATTTCTCCGGACAAAAGCCTGGAAGGTTTTCAGTTATTAGCCTCCTGAAGCAGCCCTTTCGCTCACCCAAGCGCAAAAAAAACTCATTAGGGGGCACCTTTCTTTCTGGCTTCTTTATCTGACGCATGTAGGGTTTACGTGTTTCCAGATTTGCAGGTCTTGGATGGATTTGGATAGCCTCGCTTTTAACCCTGCTGGACCGTGGTTATGCCCACCACAGACATTTGCCTCAGCTCCGTGCCCTTAACCACCTGGAGGTGCTTCATCTTTCTGAAAGCTGCTTAGCACCCGCTTTGTCGTGCTGCGGCACTGGGAAGGCACACTCATACAGGGGCTGGGTGGAAAGCAGGCACGCCTGCCAACACGTTATTTCTGGGCATCTTGCCGTTCAGAGGGCATGTGCAAAGCTGCCAGCTCCTGCATTCACTTGAGCTGCCAGAGTTTATAAATCAGAACAGCATCTGATCTGCTGTGCTTAAACGGTGCTGCCCAGCAACACCACACCTGTAGTTACCTTTTAAGAATTAAAATCACTGGAAACTGTACTGGCAGGTATTACAGTGACGAATGTTATTCACTTGCCTAAGCTCTAGTATTTTGTTAAGGAGTGACCTCATGACTGAAGAAAGAGTCAGGAGCAAACTGATTGTTTCTCTTTCATAAAAGGGCTGCCTAGTGTCTTTGGTGAGAGACCTCAGCTCAGGCTGGGATCTGAGTCTAAAGAGTAGAATGATTCACAGAAATAGAAGGAAAATAAGCAGATCCAAAAAATGTAGAAGCCAGGAAGATAAGCCAAGGCAGGTATAGAAAAACAGGTGTCTTGCTCCTGGAATGCTACTTCTTTGGTCCTGAAGAACAGCTTGTCTTCCACTGGGTTAGAGCTAACTGATCCCTCTGGGTTAAAATTCAATAGAAAAGCTCAGGACTGCAGCTGACGTCCTACTTCCAAGCATGCAGGGTGGCAGTTTTGTAGTCGTTAATCTTTGTCCTGGCTATTTTCAGGGACAGAGTCCTTGTTTAGGTTGGAAGAATGTACCTTTATGACCACTATTTTTTAGTAGACCTGCCAGCTCCTATGCAGGAGGAGCAGTTGCAGTATCAACACTTTACTTCAATCTAGTTTTCCTCTGTAGTCTGGTTCCTCTGAAATCTGAATGAGGCAGCACTCAGTAGAGTAAAGGAAGTCATGTGCATAAGGCTGAGCTTATAAGCAAATCCTTGCAAGGTCAACACTGCATTATCAGCAATGCATAATAAGCATTATTTTTTCCACTGGCATAAATTTTGAGCAGTAATTAGTTGGATAGTGTCAAACAGCATGGAAACTACGTGATCTACTCCATAGTACAAAGTAATTCAGACATTATGGTCTGAAGAACGGCAGAAACAAGAAATGAGAAATTAGAGAAGAATTTGGGACTGCAACCTGGCAGTAATCATGGAATCATGAAATGGTTTAGTTTGAAAGGAACATTAAAGATCATCTAGTTAATCTTGACTTGGGGTCCTCTGTCAGTAGGGTCCTGCTTGTTCTTTCTAATCTGTTAACTGGTTAATCTCATCTCGTAGAAAACTTCAGGATGATGGTGGATCCTGGAATATCTCATTGGGACCACATAGAAATTGTGATATTGTGATATACTGAATCTGTAGAGGCCTCTGAAGGCACTAGAAGACAACCCACAAAGAGAAATTGTATCAGGATGATAACAGGAAGAGTCGTTTTTATCATTTTTTGCAGTGGTTTCTTTTTCTATGTCAAGCTATGCAGGAGCATTTGAAGCTTACAGAAGAAACACTATGCAGTGATAAAGGAGTTTGGAGACTGAGATAAAGTTAACTCTCAGTGTCTCCCTCAGAAGACCACGTATCTTACGCTGAAGTAGTAAGACAATACAGCCTTGGAAATCATGGTGACAATAAGCCTGAACTATGATGAGTGGCGACATCCCTGGAGATCCATTATTATCCCTCATTCATAGGATCTGAGCAAGAACCATTTAGCAGTCTGGTGTCTGTTAGCATGTTAACTATGACCCTTAGAAAAAATTCTGAAGCCATCAATGACTTTGCTGGGAGTTTGCTGGATAAGTACACAGTTATTTGGCTAATAATTAGAATAACTTCCTGTTTTTCTTCAATATGGTCATTATCTATTGTTGAGGCTGTCTCCTGTGCAGGGCCAGGAGCTGGACTTTGATGATCCTTGTATCTCCCTTCCAATTCAGGATATTTTACAATTCTATAATTTAGTGTCCTTACATTCTGTTTAAAGGCTGATTGTAATCATAACACATTCTTTTAGGATATGGAGGGAAGGTTTGACAACCAGTCTGAAATAGCCCTGGAAATCTAGTTATAAGGATAACACACTGGGTTTTCAGGACTTTGTGAGATGTTTGGCTACTCCTTGAGCTTGGCATATTTTCCCAGTGCTAGCCATTGTCCACTGAAAAGAAGCCAATAATTTAAGATTATGAAGAAGCTCAGCTATGATTCTGACATGCTGGTAGTCAGGTGTGGGCAAATATAATTTAATTCAGAAAGGAAAAAATCGTGTTTGTGAAACTGTTCTAACATGGCGCACTGTTCCAAAAATGGAAAGAAACTGGATGAGTAAGGGGTTCAACACCTTGTCTAAGCATAATCTTTCTTTTTAAAATGAACAAAGCACAAGCTTCAGCATCAAAACTAGTTGCTGAAGAATTCTAAATTATAATAAGTTCTTTTTCTACAAGTAAGTTTAAAGATTGGCTATGCTATGATGTATCTATTTGTAAATAAAATGCCAGTTCCTAAGTACACTACGAGAACACAGCATTACTCACTTCGCTCATGTTAGCAGCCAGAGCTGGTAAAATTTCAGTGACTGTAATTGAGGAAAGGAAAAGAGAGAAGAGGAGAAAATAATGTATTTCCATTTAAAGCAATGGAAAGCAAAATTCTCCCCTAGTATGCATGTGGTTAATAATTTCAGTTTTCTTATTTTACACGTAGATATTTTATACCTAGAGTCCTTGAAGCCCTCTGTTTCATGGTAGCAAAGGTGGCAGGTGAATAACATGGTTGTAATTATGCAGACAATTTGGAGCTAAACCAGTGCTGTGGAGGGGCTCAAGCTTCTGAGCCTGACATTTGACAACCAGATTATGGAGAAAGGACACTGGCCTTCAGTGGATGGCTAAC
Organism: Illadopsis cleaveri; assembly: GCA_013399915.1. Lineage (NCBI taxonomy): Eukaryota > Metazoa > Chordata > Aves > Passeriformes > Timaliidae > Illadopsis > Illadopsis cleaveri. The sequence goes on along the minus strand of VXBB01017894.1, from coordinate 12,059 downwards.
AATTTTGTCTGAAACAGTGCTTTTTGGAGGGAAATGGTAAATAACCCATTCTTCTCCACATAAAATTCTTTCCAACTGGTCTGTAGTACATGCAACTAGTATGTTAAAAGTGTCTGTCAACTGCACAGCTCTTTCAGTTCAGTGGCTGGACTTGTTACACCTTCTAACTGTGTAACAGGCTCACAAAACCCAGGATTTTTTAAAAATTAGATTCAATATCTTAGCATGGAGATGTCTAGCCCCTTTGAAATATCTGAGCAGATAAATTAGGCTACTTGCCAGGCAACAATGAGGGTGGGATTCAGCTGCCCTGATTTTTTCCCCTACTTGTATATCTGAATCTGACCTATTGATCCCACATTCCCTCAAAATTCAAAGGGGAAAGATATATATTCCAAGGAAAATGTACTTATTTTTTAAGGGAGAAAATAAAATCAGTCTAATAAATTATCCTCAGGAGCTGCCTGTTTATCCCTCTTGACTAGAAAGATTGCTTAGAATGATTAATTCATTCTCAGACCTTTTCCTTTGAGACAGCTAGAAGTTTTATGTCAGATGGTCATAAATTTCAGTATGTTCTTCTATTATCACACCACTGAAAAGATTTTTCCTTTGTGGTATGGTCTTGTTTAATAACAAAGTAAATTTTCCAAGTACATGAATGAAAAAGTCCAGTTGGTCTCATCCCATCCTTCTATTTTTGTCTGGTAAAGAATGAAACCTGCCAGCACTTTGCCTCTGCATTTGTGGACCTTTATCCTCATCTTATGTCCTGGCTAGCTATGATTGGATGCTCAAAGGCATTCTGTGCCCTACCAAATTGTTGTCATTTTCCTGAAATAAAGAAATCTTTGGGTTTTTTCTGTTTGCAGTTACAATGCCTGGAAAACTTTTTGAAAGGCCTTTAGGAAGCTGGATGCTGGCAGCAGGAGTTACCTCTCTGTTCCAGAACTCTAGTCTCAAAATCCCTGTAACTTTCTGCTAAAACAGGAAGAAGTTTATTGTTCTCTCTCTTTATTTGATCTTAATCTGAAAAGGCAAATTGATTAAAAATCTTCTTTGGAAGCGCCTCATAAAAAGTTGGCCAAATACAGCCCCAAAACCCCTTTGCAAAACTGCTATAAATTAACAAAGGATATTCCCATGACTAGCAGAACAGTACTTGTGTTCTCCCAGCTGCCTGTCCTTCTAGCTACTTCATACACTTCTCCTAGGGATGTACATCTTTTACCTACTTGTTGCTTGCCATATCCAGTAGTGTAAGTTGCTTTGTTGAAGAGGTGGTAGGAGCTCTTTCCTGGATTATAAAGCAAAGCTGACTGTAACAGTTGCTAACTGTGTGTAACATACATCAGACTAAGAAAATCAAGAAAAATTCTACCCCTCTGCTCTGGTGAGATACCACCTGGAGTGCTACATCCAGTTCTGGGGTCCTTAGCACAGGAAGGAGATGAACCTGTTGCAGCGAGTCCAGAGGCAGGGACACCAAGTTAGTTAGAGAAATGGAGCACCTTTCCTATGGGGAAAGGCTGAAAATTGGGATTTTTCAGCCTGGGAAAGGGAAGGCTTTGGGGTGACCTAATTGTGGCCTTCCAATACCTGAAGGGAGCCTACAAAAGGATGGAGAAAGACTATTTACGAGGGCATGTGGTGACATGACAAGGAGGAATGATTTCAAACTGAGTGTAAGTTTAGACTGGATATTTGGAAGAAACTCTTTACTGTGAGGATGGTGAGGCACCAAAACAGGTTGCCCAGAGAAGTTGTGGATGCCCCATTCCTGCAGGTCTTCAACGCCAGGCTGGCTGGAGGTCTGAGCAGCCTGGTCTTCTAGCAGAAGGTGTCCCTGCCCATGACAGGGAGGTTGGAACTTGATGATCTTTAAGGCCCTTTCCAACCCAAATCATTCCATGATTCTATATTAATTTCCTGGAAAGAAGATGCAAAGCTGCAGCATGGAGAGTTGCAAATAGCTTTTTAGATGTAATCTTTGGTGAAGAACAGCATGCCATGTTGCTGCTTGGAACCTCCTCACCATGAAAAGATCATTTGACCTCACAAAGCTGGATTAACTGCTCCATATGCACACAGATGAAGGCTGGCCTTTCCTTTAAGTGTAGATTATTGTGCCTAGTTGCAGCATTTTTTCTTGGAGGAATATTTTATGCACTGAGTACCAGAGGTGGAAGAACCTGTTCTGTACATGACTTCACTTTCATGATCAACATAATTGTGTGTCTAAGACAAGATTAGGTTATTTTCTTCCCATACATTTTTATAAACATGTGACTGCATAGTTGACCTAATAAAATGAGTGTCAGGAGCCGCTGAAATACGTATTGCTCGCCTATTTCACAAGCTCTCTGATGATGCGACTCCACCATGCCTTCTCCTTGTGGAAGCAGCTATAGCTTCATGGATGTCCAGGAAACTGCCACCTGCACTAGCTAAGGATATATGTACAGTATATGCATATAGGTAGCAAGCATATAGGAGTCTTGTTTGCTTTAACATACTCTCTTTTCTGCAGATGGGGCCTTGTAAACAGTGGTACCTTTATCGTAATTGTACTAGTTTTCATAGTTCTTTGCTGTTTAGCAGGTTTTGACATTATGCAGTAAATTATGTACTCTTGCTCATACTTTTTTCTGGTTACTTTATTGCGTTTTCCAGACATCAAAGAGAACTTACAATAATAATTACAATTACAGTTATTACAGCAATAATTATTACAATTATTTCAGTAATGAAACTCCAAGAGTAGGGGTTTTTTTCTCATTTCTTGAAGAGATGAGAAAGTACTGTATGAAAAAAAGTTTGTATCACAGAAAAATAGCCACTACATCCTATGGTAAACATACATGGAAAACACACCACCACAAAGGCCCTCATTTTTTTAATTACACAATTGTTATGTAGACTAGGACTGCACTTGGAGGTGTTGTATTCTTACAGTAATTAAAAATTAAATTGCCTTTAACTTTTCAGAGCATACATGCTAAAATTTAGATTTCCTGTTAGCAAAAGTGAAATTTTTCAGCCTAATTGATTGTATTACTTCTGATGAAGCATAATGCACATTTTATTTGCTGTAGCTTGAAGATGAATGTTAAGCAATCTCTTTCCTAAGTTTAATATTTTTTATTTATTAAATTTCCTAATTTAATATTCTGAGTTTGAATCTTACAAACTACTCCTCTTTCTTCCCATGTGATGTTTCATCCAATAGTCTTCAATGTTGCTTTTTCTCATCTTTTAAAATGAGTTGTTTTGGGTTTTTTTTGATATGCCACTCTCTGTGCAGTATGTTACATGGGTAGGTATCCGAGTTTTAACCTTCCATACATGTTAAAGTTACTTTTCTTGTACTTCTTTCTATAATCACTTTTCTCTTCAAGAGAATTCAGTGTTCTTTTCCTAAAACAGCCTTTATGCACTATGCAGGAAAGTGTGCTAGAAATAGACATGATGATGTGAGACTCACCCAAGGCAGAAGGCAAATCTGTGAGATCAGATGCTACATCTCAGCAAATATGAAACTGTTGGCTAGAGGGTTTCTTTCCAAAAGCCTGCCTTTGCAAAAAGGTTGCTGGACAAGCCTGCAGCTGCTTCAGTTGCATGTGTCTAATACAGAATCACACAGAATCACAGAATTTGTAGGTTGGAAGAGACCTTCAAGATCGAGTCCAACCCAGCCCTAACACCTTAACTAGATCATGGTATCAAGTGCCACATCCAGGGATGGTGACTCCACCACCTCCCCAGGCAGACAATTCCAGTACTTTCCGTGAAAAACTTCTTCCTAATATCCAAACTATATTTCCCTTGATGCAGTCTGTGTCCTCTCGTTCTGTCAGTTGCTGCCTGGAGAAAGAGACCAACCCCCAGCTATCTACAACCATCCTTCAGGAAGTTATAGAGAGTGATAAGGCCATTTCTGAGTCTCCTTTTCTCCAGGCTAAACAACCCCAGCTCCCTCAGTCGTTCTTCATATGGCTTGTTTTCCAAGTCCAATGCAGACTGTTCCATAGCCAAACAGAAGGTTTCCTCCTCCTTATAATTGATTCAATTTATAATGGAAAAACAACCCCCCTGGATTTCTAGGCGCTATTTAATTCTCTCCAAGAATGTGGCAGAAGGGCAAGAATCTGATCTGATTGAGGTGATCATTGTACCCTGGCACCTAAGACCCTCTGCTCTCCTAAGCACTTCTGGCATGATCCTGGTCAAATTGTGCAGACTACCCTGGGGTTCCTTTGAGCCTGAGGAATAGCAGCAGCATTCCATGGAGCAGTGAGACCACAAGACTTATAAATTGGCAGGATCTTCACCATGGAAAAGGGATCACATCCATACCACTAGGAAGCCAATTATTGTGTGCATCTCTACTGGAACAGAGCTTTAATTAAGAGCCTTGGTTGGTGCAGTTCCTCCTCTTTCCTCAGCTGCTTCTTTCAAAATGATGGCTCAGTCCCTATAGGTGTGCTGGTGCAGCTCTTTGTGGTCCAGTGCTGCCAGCAGGGTCACGGACCCAAAGTACAAAAAAAATACTCTTTCCTAGTTAGCTACTGACCTGGTTGATGATATGCCCCAAGAATGACTGTGTTGTCCTGAAATTGGGGACTTTGTTCAGTGGCATTGGCTCTGTTTCCAAGGTGGGAAACTCCACAGTGTGGCACTACCGACCAAAACCCCTAGGTCTTTGAATAATGCATTCAGGCTGGTGCAAAACCATGGGAAGAAAGAAGAGTTCTGATCTGTGTTATATAAGCTCAAAGTCCATAAATATTTTTAACTTATTTAAATAGTAAAAATGAGATAGTAGAATTTCCTCCAGGCTTTGCCTGTTACCTACTGAAAACAAAAAGCTTTAAGATGGAGAGTTTATGCACAGGCTACTTATGTCTCTTTGATGTAATTGGTGATGCTTTATTTAAATAAGAATGCAAATAAATCCTTGGGATAAATTAGGGAGTTTGAGATGTTTTCAATAATGCAGTATTACAAAGATCAACATAAACTCTTCTACTGTCTGAATAAATAGCAAGAGAGGGTCAGTATCAGATGCAGAACTGTAAACTCACATTTTGCTGTCCTTTGATCCCAACATGATTATTTGCTGTCAACATAAAGAAATTACTGAGGTGTGACCATGCTGTACAACTGTTTTCTGGGGTGAGAAGAATTGCAGTACATGTAGGACATGGAATGTGTGAGGAAAAGAGAGGAATTCTGATAGCAGGGAGAGAAGGTGGAAAAAAGGGCATGAAAGGCATGGGAAAGGAAGGCAAGGCAAACTGTGTCTAAAGAGATATGAAAGTCAAAGAAGGAGAAAGATGCTAGCTGAAGGAAATGAATAGGACGTGATGGAGCCAATCATTCACCATTAAGATTTTTAGCCAAGCAGGTGCATAACACAAAATCTTGTATTTTGGGGGCTTTGGGAATTAAAGTTGTTAATTTTCAGGAACAACCCCTTGCTATTCATTTCCTGTGCTAGCTGCTGCCGGACACCAGTAAACGGCACTCCTGTGCCAGGCAATGAGCATTGCCAGCCCGGACAGGCACCCCACCTGTGACCAGGCACAGCCTTTAACAGGCCCAGCACAGGTGTCATCCAGTTCCTGCCTGCTCCCACCAAAGTTGGAAGATGATGCTCATTGCAAAGCTAAAATAATTCCAAGGGAGTAAAGGCCAAAAATCTCTCTCCTATAGGCATAGAAATGTAAAATAAAATCATGACAAATGAGCTGAACCTCTGTCAAAATACAAGGGATGTCTGTCCCAAGGGAGCTCTGTACCCCACTGCCTATGCAGACCTACCTGTGTGCACAAAGCATGGTGCACAGGTGTGGATCTGAGCTGGGGATGCAGCTCAGCTCCCATGCCTGGTACAGCTGATTTTAGCGAATTCCAAAATAATTTCGGGGCCAGAAGCAGGGGTTGAGCTCAGAGCCCTGAAAGAGTGGAGGGAGGGGAGACTTTTATCCTAAAGTCATTGTTAAGCCAAAGAGGGATTTATCCTCCACAGCTAAATGAAAATGAAAAGAAAAAGAAAAAAAATCCAGGATAGCAACATTGGAGAGACAAAGACTGTCATGGACCAGTGCGAGTTTGGAAAATTACATGTAAATGACCCCAGTTTTGACCATGGTGGCCCTCTGCTAATCCCAGAGAGAAAATCTACTTAGCAAAGGAAAGTTTTGTTTAATTTGGTTAACAGGGATCAAAATGCTGAATATATTTATATTTTCAGGAAAATGCCATATTCTTAATGCTTCAGTGACAAAGTGGGATCACAAAAGCGTAAAGCACATAGAATAAAAGTTATGTAGTGTTTTGTCCATATTCTGCACCCAGTGCTGATAAAAATTAGTGTTGGATATGTGTTTTCATAGTAGACATCAGCCATTCCTGCTGCTGAATGTGTTTGGCTGAGTCCATATTGTTCTGTGTACACTGTGTACTCTGGATTTACCATCCCAAAGGTGTCCTGAGGAGATGAGGGTGTTTTTCTCCCCTCCCTAGCTGACTCACCATCATCCCGCCGTGTGACCTTTTCCCCACTAATGTGGGATAGGAGCCTTTCCCAGGTTAAATGGAAGATACACATTCCACTTTTTACTCATTGTAATAAAGATCTTTTTGTCTGTCTCCGAATAAAGGGTCGGGTTGGTTTACAAATTGCGGGTCAGCCCATTCCGCGACCTGGGCAAACAACCTAGGTCAAATCTCCTCAAAGCCTCCCCACCCAACTGGAATAAGTTAATTTACCCCTCGACGGCTCCGGGCCCGCCGGGCATGTCCGGGCTGCCCTGCTTCCAGAGGGTCCCGCTTGTGGGTTTTTTTGCCGTGGGTGGATGCCTGGGGAGACTCCCACCGCCACCCGAGGAAGTTCCCTCACGGAAACAAAAAGGAGCGGCGGGTATAAACGTTTATTCCAAGGCATCACTTGTACAGGCACCGCATCCGGAGGTGGGAAGACGAGCGGGTCGGGGGCAGCTTCAGGCCC
>VXBB01017892.1:23468-37969 GCA_013399915.1 Illadopsis cleaveri | reverse complement strand
TATTTTAAAAATAAAATTAATTAAGTAAAATTAAATCTAGTAAATAAAATTAGCTAGACTTGCAGGATTTGTAACGTGATTACCCGTGTATTACCCGTGTATTAAGACCAACACAAAATTTCCAAGTTATTTATAAATCTATAAATGTAGAGATTTATAAGTGTGTCTGTAGTGAGCCTGTCTTTGCTCTTTTCTAGGAAAGGAATTTCCCCTTTGTGAATGGCAAAGGAACAACTCCACCTCTCTGGAGTTGTGCAGAACTGCAAAACTGCAGAAGAATTCCTGGCCAGTCCCTCCCATTGATATGCCAGTCCTGCTGTGCCTCTCAGATGTTTTATGTATCCCATTAAGCAAGCCTTAGATGTTATCTGTAAGGGATATGTGAGTATGAAATATTCATTTTTAACCTGAAAACATTTAAAATATGCAAGCATATATTCAATTTGGAATTTCAATTTTATGCTGATTTGCATAATTTATTGGAAGAGAAAGCTTGGTTTATTACAAAGCTTCAGGATAAATTTTTTGCCTGAGGGGTGCTAAGTATACCCAGACCAGGTACATGACCATTCAGAGCAGGAAGTGAATCCTTGAGGTTATTTAATTTAAACTAAACAACTAAATGCTGTCTTCTGGCATCCTTCAATATTGAGACATGTGTCCTTACCTGGCATTCAAGTGCACCCATGTAAATTTCTTTACCTCTTTTCATTTCTAAAAACCGTTCACATAAATTTCCAATCGAATTTCCTAATACCATTTTTCCCCACAAAACTCTCCCGTTTCCCCTGGCTGTTCCTGGGCTCCCTTTGAGCACGCTCAGGTTTGTGGAGAGTTCCACAGCCCCACAGCCAGCCCTGCCATCCCAGTGTCACCAGAACATTAATGGATTTAATATCTGTGAGCCACGACTGGAGGCACAGATGCTGACAGTGTCAAACTCACAATCACACATTGCATTTGCCTATTTGCAGATGATAATGCCTTCTGTTACTGCAGGCTTATCAGATCAGGAGCAAAACTGTATTTTTGTGCAGGCACTACATCACAAATGCATTTGTAAAACTCATCCCAGCAGAACTGGGATGTTTACCCACTTGCACACCGATAATACGTTTTCTAAATTTGAACTGATGCTTCAACAATTCATTTGTACAAAATCATATTTGCAAATAAATCCTCAAAGGTTATGTATCCATGTGCTCACTTTAAATTTCCCACACTTTTCACATTTTAACAGGCATGGTTCAGCACTTCTGGAAGAAAGTAGAGACCAAAGAAAAAGATACAATCTCTAAAAATCAAATAAATTATTTTCCCAGGATGCATCCAGCCTTGTCTTCCAATATTCAATATCCATATTGAACAAAACATTTCAGCTTTATTGCAGTGAATCAGAATAAAAGCAAGTGGTAGTTTTTAAGCTTCATAAAGGTATAACTGAGGGAAAAAAAATCACAAAAAAAAAAAAAAAAAAAAAAAAATCCCTTCTCCCTTTTAAAATGTACCAAAANTCCTCTCTGCCTATGTAAATGTACCAAGCAACTGAACACTTCCTTACCTGGAAGTGCCTGACTTTATCTCTGTGCAATTTGAAACTATTTTACTGACAAATACAACCCAGTAGGGATCAGGCACCACTTGGAGATGAACATTTTTTTGAAACCCATATCTATCATTAAAAAAATCCACAGTACCAAATGCAGTGGAACAGATGGATCCTGATCAGGGAGCAGGAGAGGCTGAGTGCAGCAAGGACTGAAGATTGATACCCACTCACACAGAGGCAATCTGGGCACAGTGAACAGCAGGTTGCTACAGACATTTGGCATATTTATTGAAGCATTAAGGGAGTTCCACAATTCCATTTACATATATACAGGACTATGTAAAAAACACAGTATATTAGGCTCCCCACACACATAGAAATCTTGAGTTATAATGACTAGGCTACACATAAAACTTAGTGAAACCTGCTATGTGGGATAATCCATTGTCAGCACTGCAATTTAACAGCACTCCCATTTTCAAAATGCCAATGATATTTACAGTTCAAAATGCCTGGCCCAGTTTTGTTCCCAATAGCAAAATCAATTACAATCTCCCATAAAGTTGGAGAGAAGCAAAATCAGGCACTGTTGTATCTATTAAAGCAAAGGTACAAATCTTCACCATAAATATTCCCAGTTTAATTGCCCTTCTTCAGCACAAATAGCTGAGAGGCAAAACATCTCTGCTGCTTCTTTAGAAACTCTAATGTGTAACATGAAAACACATAATTGAAGAAAGTCTTGAGGTAAATTTGAAAAGTCAAGTAGTAGTCGTTAGCAGAAAACCAGAAAAAAGCTTGTATTCATCATCAAGTGCATTGAAAAGACAGATTACACCCCTGGAGCCCACACCCCAGGACATACATTCGTCCTCCTAATGCCAATGGAGTTTAAAAGAATTTATCTCACTAAATTGAGAAGCTGCTGTGTCATTTTACCTCATCAACTTTTAGCTCTGAGCTAATTTTTTTGGTCACAACCTGACCTGGACTTGCCCTTTCTTCTTTATTCTGAGGATAATCTAGTGTTCTAACTTGTAAGCAGAAGAGAAGTTTGCTCAAGTCTTACTTCCTTTATTTTGACTGTTTTCATCTAGTTTGCTGTTGTACACACTGGGCTAAAATACCTGTCATCACTCTTGTTTTCTTTCTGTGGGAGGAGAACATTGTACACAAATTTAAGGTTTGAGCAGTAAAAAAAAAAGAAAACAAATATTGGAATAGCTAGTTTGGGATTTAGTGACTGTTTTCTGTGCTATAACACTGCACTCTTTAATCACTGATTTAACCAGCAATGAAACACAAAAACTGATACATTCAGCTGAAGTTTTAGCAACAAAACGTGTGTCATCACCCAGGAAGCACACAGAACTCACAGTCCATAAACCAGCTCTCCCCTGAGCAAAGTAACCTGCCTTAGTCCTTCTGTGGCACCTCTGAGGTTGACTCTCTTCTTAAAAATGCAGATCACATTCCCTGGAGATACTCATCTTTTCCCGTGGTGCACCTGAGTGACAGAACAACAAGCTCAGTGCAAAGAAATGCCACTGGGGTTGACAAGCAAATTCCATCAGCATGCAGTGTTTGCACAGTACAGTTTAGTGCCAGCAGTTCACACAGCCCCTTGCTTTGGAGCAGAATTATAATTAAGCCTTAAATCTTCAGCTTTCTGATTAATTCTTATCGCACAGGTCTTCCACATTTTCCTGTGTAAGTCTGGAAATATGCTTGTCACTAAAGAAAACAGTGTATAGTGGTTGACCAGCTCTGAGATGTTGTTGTCTGTAAGATGCCCAGGTACAATGTACCTGGGACATGAATATCCAGTAATTTCCTCATTAATTTTGAGGTTTAAAAACATTGTCAGAACATTAGTATTTACCCGAAGTAACATTTCCCTCCTCAGACATGGGAAAACAACAGAAGTGTGGCAAGTAAAAGCTGTAAGAAATTGGGATGTGTCAGTTCAGTTTAGAAACATCCTCTGTGTTTTATGAAAATGTATTTTCTAAATATTTGCAAGCACGCAGCAAACACAATCCAAACCCAAGAGCTGCACAGACCTACAAGGGTCTGAGGGATGCCTCAGGAAAAAAACACAGAGGCAAAATGCCAGCAGGACCACTTCAAGGCTGCCACAATCAAGAAGGACTGTGCCATCCTCACACAGGTCTGAGACACCACTGTAGCATCTTATCTAGCTCAGAATAACTCCATTATTTTGTCCTTTTCCCCTCTGTGTAGCCAAGCCAGAGGATCACTTGGAAGAATTTTTCCCCCACTAGTCCCAGGCAAGGGCAGGTGTATGGGCTTAATGTGGAGAAGGACACAAATATCTTCCTCCTCAGATTCCTTCCCTGTCTGTATGGGAAACAACCTCCTGTCTCTCCTTCACGTCAGCAAAATAATTAACGTTTTTTAAAGACTCCACAGCAGGCTGGGGGAAAAATCACCATATAAATCAGAACCCTTTACTGAACTCACTGCTTCTCCAACTCCAAAACACAAGCTCAGAAAAACAGTCTCATGTTGCTTTACAAGCCAAGATACATTGCAGCACTAACTCTGATCTGCAGCAATTATTTTTAAGGTTGTTTCAGTGACATATGCAGATCTTCCAAATGTGTGTGTATATTTTCCATAAAACATGAATTACTGCATAGCAAGTAAATATATGAGACCTGATATTTGAAAAGAAATAAACATTTGGGTAACCCTCTCACTGATCTAACACAGATTAACTTTTCATGGGTGCTTCTCTCAGCTGTTACATTAAGATGATATATTAACAGTATCATAGAATGGTTTGGGTTGGAAGGAATTTTTAAAGACTATAGTCCAAAACCTCTTCAGCCCAATCTTTTTGCCACAGACAGGAACATGTTTCACTATCCTAGGTTGCTCGAAGCCCCTCTAACCTGGTCTTGAACACTCCCAGTGATGGGGCTGTCACAGCTTCTCTGAGCAACCTGTACAAATGTCTCCCCACCCTCAGCATATAAAAATTCCAGCCCTATATCCAAGTCAATCCAATCTCTCACCCCATTTTCCCGTCAGGCCCTGGTAAAATGCTTTTCTTTCTTAAAAGCCCCTTTTCTATGCTAAAAGGTCACAAGAAGATCTCCCCAAAGCCCTCTTTTCTTCACACTGAACAGAAAAATCTGCCTGGCAAAGGGGGTGATGTTCACTCTGAGATCCAGTTTGTAAAGTTGGAAATGACCAGCTAGGGAATAAAATAGGAAAAGATCCCAGATACAATCAGTGGTGAGGTTACACAGCAGGTCCTACAATCAGAAAACCTCATTGAGCAGGGTCTTGGAGGAGGAATTGAATTGTTGAATTGTTGAATCAATATTTGCAGATTGTTTAATCCCACAGGATCCTGGGGTTTTTTGGTACAGATGATGGTGAAAAGGGAAGTCCTCTGGATGTCACACAAAGTGCAAGGAAAAGGCTAAGGGTATCAAAGTGGACAATAACTTGGATGACAGGTACAAAGTAATAATAAAATATCACTAAAACATTGACAGAAAAAAATAATACTGCAATAAAAACAATTTTCATTTCAGGAAGACAGTTCTCAGTAAGTGAGAGCTGGAAACAAGCTGTCCCAGGGTGCTGGCACCTGTTTAAAGAAACATTTTTGAAGGCCAAGTACAAACAATTCAATCACAGAGCAAGAGATCATCTTGGCTATGCTGTAAGCTCTTCTCTGATCCTAAAACAAGGAAAGCACGCTGGAGATGAAAATAAGATCAAATTACTAAAGAATTCAAAACTATTTTCTAGTTCCCCATATGAACTTGTAGGGAGAAATCCACTCAGCAAAATGAAATAAAATTACAAGAAAAAGTAATTCAAACACATTGTGCCCTATGAAAATGTGATGGTAATTCATTCAGTTCTGCACTCAAGAAGTGACCAAAGGGGGTCTGAACACCTTGCCCATCAGCTTCTTAATCAAAACTGAGCCAAGATATCCTTTTTTCACTTTATTTTGATCAGTAGTTTTAGAAAAGCAGCATTAAAAGAAAAAAAGAGAGAGAGAGAGAGAGAGAGAGAAAGAAAACATAATAATGGTGAAATATAAGATTTTTTTTTTTCTCCTAATCTTCAAAATCAGCAGAGAAAGCATGATTCCAGAGCAAATAGACACTGAAGCTCAGCTCCCTCATTTGCAGATACTCCACAGGCACTCCCTGAGCTGAGGATGTGCTGGGATCTCTCTTGCTGCTGTGTCATTCCTTTGGTGACAACACCCTGTTGGGGATGCTGGCCTCATGTGACAAGCACCCTGCCCGTGGGACAGCTCTGGTGTATCCCAGAGAGGTCACAGGAGTGTTCCAGCTCAGTCTGCACTCAGGACATGCTCACAGGAGTGTTCCAGGTCAGTCTGCACTCAGGACATGCTCACAGGAGTGTTTTAGCTCAGTCCTGCTCTCAGGAGATGCTCACAGGAGTGTTCCAGCTCAGTCTGCACTCAGGAGATGCTCCCAGGAGTGTTCCAGCTCAGTCTGCACTCAGGAGATGCTCACAGGAATGTTCCAGCTCAGTCTGTACTCAGGAGATGCTCACAGGAGTGTTTTAGCTCAGTCTGCACTCAGGAGATGCTCACAGGGGTGTTCCAGCTCAGTCTGCACTCAGGAGATGCTCCCAGGAGTGTTCCAGCTGTGATGGGGTGCCTGTTTCATGCACTGACGGGACGCTTGGCGCTGATGGGATGAATGCTTGGCGCTGATGGGATGAATGCTCGGCAGGGTCTCAGTGCCACCGTGTGGTGCAGCTCCCGGCTCGCCCTGCCCTGCCAACACCCGACTTCAGAACAGATGGACAACAAGCAGAAACATGTTCAAACCACGTGTTTTCTTCCCAAATCGACTGGCTACACCGCTAGCGCTCCAACTCAGCATCATTCCCGGGCAGCGAGACTGAACTGACAGCGCAGGGATGCCTGGAACAGGCAGTGTAAAAACAGGGTTAAAAACATCACTTCTCTGACTCCCTGCATCCACAGCCGTGGGGGTTAAGTGATTTTTTTTTAACCACTAAGTGATTTCTTTTTAACCTCTGAGGATAAAGTTCTCTTGGAGTTTTTCGTCTTTAAGCAAGGAGACAAGCAAACAAAATAAAAATACCTTGTGACCATGAGTGCAGCCTACCCGAGGGACAAGGAAAGTGTTTCCTGACTGCCACTGGCTGATCTCCTGAGCTGCCTCACCTCTGACAGCCCCAGGTACCCTGATGAACATGGTTTGGCCTCATCCCAGATCTTTGCTTCCTGGTGATGCTGCATGAGATTTCTGGCAAATCCTCTGCCTCTGTGGGAACTCATGTAAATGGTTTTAACTCCCTCTCACAGGCTCACAGTGCATGTTTTAGGTGTTCTCGACTTCTCTAAAGCATGGGAAATTGTCGTGACAGGTAAAAGAATTATAAAAGAAAGGTCTCATAAAATCAGGCCTGCTCTGCTAAATTGTCAAAGTTCACTTCTTCTAAATAATTTGCAAGTTCCCATGCTAAAAACAATCTTGGTATGAAAACTCCTCAGCATAATAACCTGTTCCTAGGTTGAAAAACAAATGCACCTGCAAGAACAAGGGATTTGTCCCATGAGAATCAGTAAAGAAAATATGTAAACAACCCAAGTATAGATAGATTTGATGGACAAGTAGAATACCTTTTAGTAACCAACAGAGTGATTGGCAAGAAAGCTATTAACCAATTAAAGTTGAACACAAAGTCTACAAAAACTGTATAAAATCGGTTGTGATAATAAAGGATTGGCTTTTCCCACATAAAAATAATGAAGTCTCAGCTAATTTATTATAACAGGAAATTAAGGTGCTGCACAGTGGATTATTGGATCAACCCCAAACTAAATAGGGCACATTTAAATTGTCCCTCTTTAACCCTCTGCACAGCTCTTTACCCTTAGCTCTGAGTATCCAGGTTTGATTTCTATTTCAGCCATGTGTTAACATTGTGTGAGCAGGTCACTGACACGTTAAACAGGCTGGCTTGGCCCAGGCTGAGCAGTCAGACAGCACAACTCACATCTACATCCTCGTTATGCAAATGACGCATGCAGATAATTGCATGTTTCATCTTATTGTTTTGATGTCTTGGAGCAGATGGCAGAAAATGAAGCAGACTGGAAGCAACCAAGTGAAATTTGTGCAAAGCATTGCTTGCAGTGAGCTGCTGCCATTGCTCACATTGCAGGGCTGACATTCAGCCTGTCCTCCCTCTATCAGATGCCCGTGCTGCCAGGCTCCTCTTATCACCAGCCAGCAGAAACTCCTCTCTGGCCTCAATAAACTGCCAGCTCCGTTTGCAGCCAGGTTTTTTAAAGAAGCAACTCAAAGCCCCATAATTCATGGAGAGAGATGAGTTTCTCCTCCTAAATCAAGATGCACGGAGCTGCTGTTCCTAAAGAATGCATTAAACCCACATTTCTTTGTTTGGCAGGGCAGGAGGCTGGGCTGCAATAAGCTCTGTCTGTAAAACTTATAACAGCCAAATAATGATAGTGATCTTTAAATAAAGTACGTGTGCAATAACATTTCTGGTGGTTCTTTCATTTTGAGGGATTTTCTGTTTAATCTGGTTTGCTATTATGATTATTATTGTTCAGTCGAACGCTGTATGCTTTATTTGTACACCACACAAAAGTCTTCATGAGAATATAAAGTTTCCAACTTAAAGATTCAACCTAGCTTCCAGACCTACATTGTATCCTAAAGGAAAGTGCTTTGGTTTGGGGATGTGGTTCCTAAAAAATGCACTGCTTTTAAAGAATTTCCAACAAATCTAGTCAGGGGTCTTAGGGATAAGGTGTGTATCCCAGGCCGAGCCCCCAAATTGTGAAAAATGAGTTTTACTTTTTCAGGAAAATTTATAAGTTTAATAAAAATAGACAATTGGGAGACAGAGAATCAGAAGTTTCAGCTGGGATGCTTCACCAGAAAGCACACCCTTTCTTTTGAGCACTGTGTTTTAAGAATTGTTGTGTTGCCTATTCAACAGATTCTAATGTATGATTTGAAACATTCTTTTTGAGTTTTTAAAAGTTTCAAGTATTCCTAATCATTTTATCTGGTAGATTTATTTGTGGGTGGCTCCACTTTGTCTGGCAACATGGGTCTCATAAATCTTTCTCTTGAAGTTTTTGGTTATTGTCAGAAAGTTTGCAGTCTTTATGCAGGGATACAAAGTGACACTCCCCTTTTCTCATACCTTCTGGCTTGGTCAGTTTAGATGTTACAAAGAGAAAAAAAAAAGAAAAACTCAGTCTTTTTACTGTTAACCCTCTGATACAATCAGAAAATATACATTCATTACCTTTCTAAACTCTATTAATAAAATATAATACAGTACAATTATACATATAGTATTCATTTTAATGTTTGCAAAAAGCCAACTATATAATACGCATTTATAACCAGTTCATATGCAGAGCTCTGTTTATTTTATTCCATTTCTATTTAGAGAATGATTTGCACCAGCCATGCTCCACCAACACTTAGCAGGCCAATTCCCATTTCACAGTCCCAGCTATGAGAGCCATGTGAATCTCAAGTTGCTCTCCAAAGGATTATTTTACATGCAGGAAACCAAAGTAATAACACCACCTTACCATTGTTTGTGGACTTTCTGAAGTTGACACTCTGCTAACAGGTTTCATTTGAATTTCCATTTATCTCCCTGACACTTAGTGTCTTAGAATATGAAATATTTGCTTTGCTCCCTCTCGTTTCAATGCTTAGTTATCTCACCACTAGCAAAACCAGGCAACATTTCAGCTTATATCTCTGCAATAGGTTTCATTACTTTTTGTTCTCCCAAGGAGTGTATTTGTCAACTTCTTAAAAACACATAAATAAAATTTTACAATCGCTGTGTGGGTAAACCTGGCAACGAAAAATTGCAGATTATTTTTCTCTTTCTTGAATGGTAGTTTTCCTGTCTGTACCTTCCCAAAGGCACGCATGCTTTTAAAGGTCATTACCTTAAAAGGCATCTTTCTAAACATAAAATATAAATCTTAATTGAAGAAAAAGTGTGCCATTCCACAGTTAAAGGGGAGATCACAGTCCATGTCACCTCACTGGGGTCCAGGTACAGGAAAACAGGGTTTAGGAGTTGCTGCACACTATTTTTATGGCCAGAGTTACTAAAGAGGAGCATGCCAAGGCAATGGGTTACTCTAAACTTCATTCTATTTCCTTAAAGCCAGAAAAGTACAAGATGAGCTGCACAGGGATAGGATTTAGAGAGTGCATCATAAATTACCTACTAGAATCAAAAAAATCATGTATTTTAAATTAAAGTTAAACCAGTTCTGGCTGCATCAGGTAAAACAGCTGCTGGGAGGGGCAGGTTTGTCATCCTGGCTCTGGGAAGACTGTGCAGGTACTTATAAAACTTTCTGTAAGGTGCTCAGCATGTCACTGCATAAAGGAGAAGACAAATGTACTTAGAAAAATACTCCTAGGAAGATACAGATTCTTCCTGAGCATGTCATGTGTTTTTAATAAAATGCCAAGTTTAATGCTAATGGCTGTTAATCAGAGCCGTCTTCAATGTCATTTAAATACATTTTAATTTCCTAATTTAAAGTTTGGTACTACACAATCTTTTAGACTCAGAACCCGTGTTCATCTTGGTATGAAATATTCATTTTGTTAACAGCATTAACAGCAAATTTCAGGGCTCCCTTGAAATATTACTGAGCTTTGAGCTTGGAAAAGAGGCAGGATCTGATAGAAAGAGGCAGTTTCCCCTTGCAGGCTGGGAAGGCATCAGGTGAGTAAAAAACTACACTTAATAGTCCTGACAAAAACAGAAATCAAGAGACAGCACAACTAAGATTCCCTAAAGTCTGGTTCAGCAGCTCATAAATGCACATGGAACAACAGGGAGGTGACAGGGATGCTCCAGGGAACAAAACTTTTTGCAGACAGATATGAAACCCGCGCCTTGCAATCAACTGAGACAGAAATATTCACTGAAATATTTGCCTATACATGAGCAAATTTCATCAAAACACATAAAATCCATCCATAAAACCCAGATCCCCCATTCTGGAGCTCTCACAAGGACTGCCAGAACACTCCCTGCACCTCATGCTGCACGTTATGGAGGAGGAAAACAAAAAGCAATAATGCTGCTGAAAAAAAAAACAGAGAGGGGATTTGATGTTGTTTTGGTTTTTCTCACAATTCCAATGCCAGACAAGCTCCACTTATAACCTGACACAGTAGGAGTAATTGAAGAAGATTATGGGATTCAAAAGGTGATGCTGAAGTCAGGTATCACTCAAGTCTATTTCCTTTAGCAGTGCAAGAAGGTTACTTGAAATAAGAGACAAGGTATTATCAAAAAAAAAACCCCAAAACACTAAAATAAGCTGAACAGTCATGGCTCAGAATGCAAACTGGCCTGCTATCTTTTAATTTTTGCTATATTCTCTTAGCTCATGAAACATTTCTGTGGTTTGGGGTTTTTTTAATCATTGTATCCAACTTTTTAGCTTTCCAGTGAAATACCAACATGTAGAGTTTTTAGCCAAATAATAATTTTTAAAAAATAATGTATGACAAGCAGGGCAAGTGCTTTGTGTGGTGGATTTACAAATCTAGAGGGGTACCTGAGTGCACAGGCAGGTGGAGAAATCCTTTTCTAGAGAAATCCTTCAGTGGGTATATTCATTGGTTGTTCACACACACACATAACACACACACAGAGCTTTTTTAAATCTGAAATTTGCTACATTCAACATTTAAATTTATTTTTCAGCAAGTCCTATCCAAAAAGCATGTTACTGTTCAAAACACAACACTGGAGTCTGGTTCCATCTCCAGCCCTACCAAGAAAGAACTCTTAGCACAAGCTGCATATGCACACAGAAAGCACCACAGAGAGCACCTGGCAATAGATTTGCCTAAAAAACTCAGCTTCTCCTTGTGGCACAGGTTTCATGTGTGGTGCCTGGTGGCTTAAATTAAAACTTTTGTTTCTCATAGATGTGTAGTCACAGTTATTTTCTCAGTCATAGGCAAAAGAGTTCCACAATTAAAGAAATGCACAATTCCTGCAGGCTTAAGCAGGATAACATGGCAAGCACCAGTACAAGTGAACACTTAGAAAGTTCCTTCCTGACTTAGTTAAAAAAGCCCAAACAAAACAGAACAAACTGCAAAATAAACCAGCCATGAGGAAAAGAATGCTCTTTTCTGTAATTAAAAGGCAGAAATCAGGAAGAATTCTGCAGGGAAAAGGTTTTCAGTGCTATTTGATGTGGACATAGCACTTCCACCCCCAGCCTGAGACTCAAAAGCACCACAGTGCAGCAGCAGAATCAGTCTGGCTGTAAGGAAGGTTTCCCTTTACAGGCTTCATAACCTGGTCTGTCAAAACCTTATGGAAATTTCTCCAGAGTGTTTCCTTCCACAGATGTGATTACAAAATAATTAGCAGCAACAATTCTTAGACTAACAATGCTTAGATGATGTTAAAATAAATACATAAAGACGTGCCTAATGCTGCTGTTGGATTTATTTATCCACACCAATTCACTGGTAAATAAGATTAATTGGTTTGCATCACTTCCACACTCCTGTGAGATGGTTCTGGAAACAACTCAGAGCAGCAGCAAACTTCAGTGTCTCCATCTCCTCAAAACCAGCCATGAGCCACATCAAAGTGCTGCCACAGCCAGGCTTCTTCCCTTGGGAAGGCTGACCTGGAACAGAGACTGGACAGAGCCAGAGAATAAAGTAGATATTTATTAAAAGGCCTTTAAGGGTTCACCTTGGGCAGGACAAGAGCCTGGCCAGGGCTACACCCAAGGTGGGCCCAAAATGGTCACAAAATGGTCACAAAATGGACAAATGGTCACGAGGTCTCACACTTTGATAAGGTTGGGTCCATCTGTATATTGGGGTTTAATTGTGTATTCTTAGTTTTAATTGTGTACTCTAAGGTTTAATTGTGTTCTACTCAGGTGATTTTCTGAAATGCTAAATGAGATTAAGAACAGCCATTTCAGGAGCAGCTCTGGCAGCATTGCTATTACCCCTGGATAACCTATTGCTTTCACTCAATTTTAACCTAGTGTGAAATCTTCAAGTGAGGCCAAAATCAGATCATCAATAACCTTTTGAAGGCTTTTAAATATTGCATTTTTTGTATTTTGGAATATGTGCGCCTCTGCATTTTCTGGAATCAGCATAGGCTCTTGAAAGAGCTAACTTTAACATTCCAATTAATAGTGTGCCTTAGGCTATTTCTTTTGTCATTCCTACTTAGACCTTAGAAAATATTGTACAAAATAATTGTGTCCATAAAATGTACAGGCACACATTGGCTGTGCTCAATTTCTATTCGTTTGCACTTGGTGACTACTTGAAGTATTGAGCTTTATTAGTATAAATGCTTTGGAAAGTGAATTTTCAGCTTATAAAAGCAAAGGTTTGCAAAAGCCAAACTTAAATTTACAAAGGTAAACATTTATCTGGGAAGCATTTCTGTGTATAATTGGCTTAAACCAACAATGTACATTGTCTGACTCATAAAAATGAGGCAAGAAACCTACATTTTCAAAAGGTCCTTGGCAACAGATGGAGCTTCAAACTGATGTTTGTACAGGAAATGCGACGATTACAGACAGAAATAAACCTGCTTCTTCTGCATTTGTGATAATTAAGATAGAAGCCACATTTCAAATTATTCCTGGTGTGTGATTCACTCTGTTATTCCTCTGTTAACTTAACCTTGAGGGGCTTTTGTTGTGTTCTAGAGAAATTATTCCCCTGCTCTCTACAAACACATTAGGGCTTGGAAATGTTGCTACTCCTGCTTCATCTCTGAACTCTTCACTGACATTTCCATTTAAAGAGAATCTGTAGCAGATATTCGGGAGCACATTTACACTTATTTTACATAAAGCCAGAATATCACACTTTCCACATTAGTATGAGAATCACAGCCTTTGTAGTTGCTGTGATTTTCTCTTTTCGAAGCCAGTAAAAATTGAAATTTAGAAAGCAGTCTCATGCACGGTGCCTTGAATAAAGTTAAACTGTATTTTTACACTGATTCATTACAGGGTCTCTATTTTATGTCCTATTCACTTTGACCCTCCACCCACACTTTAATTCTAAGACATTGCATGATGCATCACACAGGCAGGAGCTCTTCCATCTCAAACAGCTCCATGCAGCTGTTGCTTTTACTTTACAAACCAGGGTAAATATGCAGGAAAATGTTATATTGCTCTTTTAATTCCTATTTAGCTAATATCAACTTTAGCTAAGGGGCAGCATTTTGTTGAATGGATTAGATCCCCTTGAGTCCCATTGCAGTCACTCCATGAACCAGGGGAAATTTGACTTTGGCAGGCTGTGGCACATTCACTGCAAACTTTATTTTGTCAGAAAATGTTTCCAGTAACAGAACAGANGTCCCATTGCAGTCACTCCATGAACCAGGGGAAATTTGACTTTGGCAGGCTGTGGCACATTCACTGCAAACTTTTTTTTTGTCAAAAAATGTTTCCAGTAACAGAATAGATACCACCTCTGAAATATTTTGGCATTATTCTAACAGCCTTTCCCTTTTTCTTCATGTGTCCCAACCAGTTCTAGTCCTAAGTGTAGATGAACTAATTGGTTTATTTCATTGCCCAACTAATTTAATGGATTGCTTTAAATCTGTTTAGTAAAGAACCTTTTCAGCACCGTGCAGAAAAAACACAAGAGAGGTTTATCTGGACAGATTCTGTTTTTCTCTTCTTCAGTAATTCCCACAGCTGTTACTGAGAACAAAATCTGAAAAAAAATTTCCCCCTCAGTTGGAAGTCTCATAACAGCAATATCATTGATGCATAGGAATAATTCTGAAATGTCTCTTCTTTACATCAAACAGAAACAGTGTAGTGCTCTGCTATTAT
>VXBB01017892.1:0-20363 GCA_013399915.1 Illadopsis cleaveri | reverse complement strand
CTCCTCTCCTCTCCTCTCTTCCACACCTGCACCTGCACACTTTGCCTGGCCTAACCTTCCCATGCCCTGCCTCACCAATACCTCCCTTGCTTTGTTTCCCCTTCCCTTGCACACCTATCCCAGCCCCAGAGCCTTTACCCCAGCCCCAGCGCCNAACACCTCCCTTGCTTTGTTTCCCCTTCCCTTGCACACCTATCCCAGTCCCAGAGCCTTTATCCCAGCCCCAGAGCCTCTATCCCAGCCCCAGAGCCTTTATCCCAACCCTACAGTAATTCCAGCTCCACCCCACGAGCTTTATTTGCCCTGCCAGCTCTGCTGTTTCTGCCCCAGCTCTGCATTTTCCAACGCTGCATTTTCAGGTGAAGCTGCTCCAGGCTGTCAGGGCAGGATGTGCAGTTTGGCCCCAGCAGCTCTGATTTTCAGTTTTGTTGCCCTACCATTTCCTGCAGCAGTAGAAATTTTAAGAGGTATATTGGCATTAAACAGTCGATTTCTGAACCTATGTTTAAAAGATTTGCCTGTGCTTGAGAGCTCAGGTTGTAGCCTAGAGCCACATTTCCTCTGCAGCCTTTGAACAGCCTTCCATTATTCTGCTTACAAAAATTTTACTCAAGAATAAAGTTTCATGGCAACAGCAATATTGTAGATTATTTCCAATTAATGAATTGCAAATTGCTTTTATTTATTCACTATACTGTGATAGCAATTATCATTCCCACTTCTGCAACTCAGGGATTTCAAAAATGCCCATTTTTGAAAGTCCATTTTTCACATTCCAGTTGTGTTTTCTGGGGTAAGGTCAATTGAGAAGAAGAATTTTAGTTGATAGTTCGGGGGGTTTTTTTCAGCAAAATCAAAATTCTGACTACTAGTTAAACAGAAAGTTAATATTTCCAGTAGAGAAGAAGAAATATTAGCAAGAAGGCATTTTGAGCATAGATTTTAATATAGAGCAATTTCCTCCTCTGTTTGAGGCAATGAGAAGAATTGATTTTTAAATAAGGATATTTAAGATGGGAAGTTTTTCACCAGAAAACACAGCATGTGGTTGGAACAATAATTGCAATATTTGCCTTAAAGCCCAATTATAAAACTAATCCAAACATCAGCATTTTATTTTGTTATTTTCATTAGAAACTTACTTCATTTTACTGAAATATTTATTTTAAAAAAAAATCTATTACGACTTGTTCATTTCCACACTGAGGTTTTATATTTATTTGCATAACATTACCTATAGTAGCAATATAGATAACACTCCAGTATTATAAAATTGGACATTAAAGAAAAATATGGGCATCCAGCACTTTGAAAAAGCATTAATTCAGCTTTGCTGTGGGTAGACCTCATTAAAGTCTGTGATAGTGGCATGCTAATGTTTGCAAAATGGCATTTATCAGCTCTAGGAATCTCTAGACCCTTGTTATTATAAAAAGAGCTGCTTTCCCCAAAAAAACCTCTTTGAATTCAGTGAATTGTTTGTTTGAATATGTGTTTCTGCACCAGGTAACTCGTGTGCAATGCTAGTAGTTTATTTATCTGTTCGTTCTTTTCTTATGTATATGCAGTCTAAAAGCATTGAAATCCCTGGATTATTTTCCTCAAAGTTATATTGATGGTTTACCTTTTGAAAAACAGCAATTACATTGCAGTACATTAAAAAAAAATCTACATTTTTGAAAAGACTTTTCTTTTAAATACAGTCTGTGCAGTTGGAATCTGCAATTTCAACAATAGTTGTAATTTTAATTGTAATTTGCCGACTGTCTGAGGTAAAAAAAAGAGGTCTTGCAAGTCTAAAGGACTTCAAGACAAAGAAAGCAGTTCAACTGCAATAACACCATTGCAAAAATAAATTTGGACACAGCAGATGTCCAGGTATGGACATCAAAATCACTGCAGGTATGAAATGAAAACCAGCATTGTAAAGATTTTGGTCTCTAATCTGTCCACTCCTCCTAATCTATTAAAAAAAACCCAAAACAACAATAACCACAAAAACCCCCAACCAACTAAAAAACAAACCACAAAAAACCCACATAATTTCTTGCTTTTTCTTTGTTATTCACCTTTTTTCATGAACTGGCTTTCTCAAATAATTATCTGGGAGCTCTGGCACATTAAATGGATATACATGTGTACGTCCCCTGGCTAAGTGATGTACAGAAACAATGTAAGCAACAAAATTACCTGGGGAGCAGAATGCTGCAAATATTCTGCAATGTTGCAGATATTCAAAGTAAGATTCTTTTTTTTTTTTGCAATATATTAGTCAGGCTAAAAATTAATTTTCTTCTTCCCATGCTGAGTGAGCTGCTTAAAAGTTCTTTAGCTGTGGGGAAGGTTTTGGGGAATTAGGAATGTGGCCATATCCAACTATGCCAGAAAGAGAGTTTCACCTTTTGAATTAGTAAATAATGCTAGTTTAAACCACAACAACACAGACTCTGACTTCAGAAGGCTGAAAATGACTCCTTGATTTTTGGGATGTGTCTCCCTTTTATACTATTTTACACAGACCAATCTGATTGGTGAAACAAAGACAAACCTCTTCACTCCCATTGGTCAGAGCAGAGGGACATCAAGAAGAAGTCCCTCCTAGGGAAAGGAATGAAAACAAAGTTACTACAAACTACAAAAACACTTCTCTTGTTTACTCCTGGGAAAAGAATTTTGGAAAACCAAAACACCTCAGACACGGAACCAGGGCTACAAGTAAAGTCTTGGAATATTCACCCTGAAAATCAAGATCCCACATTTCTCCACAGCAAACTTTGAGCTGGCCTTGAATTGGTAATTGGAATAATTTTGACTGTCCTGGCCCTCGACATTCCCTTCTGTCCATGTGCTTTGTTGGATTGTTCAGTCCTAGTCAGAGGTTGAGTATTTGAATAATTTGGTTTGCTCAGTACTCAATGCTGAGCCAGTGGGCTTAGTGAGGCCCTTCAAGTTATGCTGGCCCTTCAAATGAAGAGTGAAAGCAACAGACAGAGGCTAAGTGTGTTTTCCTTTTCCTCTCATGTAAGCAGGACAGAAAAGTTTACCACTCAGGTTTTGATGTATTTACTGGCTTACACAAGATGGCTGTTAGTGTTGATCAGAGGCACTTTTTTCTGGTTTTGTTCGATTTCTTTTTAAAACGTTGAGATAAACAGTCTGTAAATGTAAATCCATAGGTTTTTTTGCAATTCTTATATAAACAACTAAGGCTTCTCAAATCACTGAAGGCCATTAAAATTTAATGCTGTGTAAAGTTCAGTGATCAATGTATCCTTTTGGTAAACATACCTTTTTGTACAAGCTCTTAGCCCTCATCTCCTATTAGCATTCAGGTGGAATCATTACTGAAGTGTTCTAAATATATATTTTAAATGAAGCTTTTAAAAGCATCCTCCTTGCTTTTAAGTTTATAGCCTTCGAATTAATAAAAGGCCTTCCATTATGTGATGCCATGTTTTGCAATGTTTGTTTATAAGGTGTTTTTCTTTCCTTGTATTTTTATCTTTTGATACAATTAAAAATAAGAATTGTTGAACCTGCTTCTAAAATGGAAAGCTTTATTTTGTTTGGCCACAGTATAAAGAGGACACTTATGAAGAACAACTCAAATCCTTTTATTACTTACATATTCTTCAAATTTCAGTCTAATAAAGCTAATTTTTTTTGCACAGCAGTATTTCCATTAGTTCTATGTCTTGCTCCAGCTGGACCAATCTACCTTTATACCCTGCTGTGATACCCAAGCCTTGCTACATATACAGTCTTCAACTTTCCTCCTAAAGAGATTATCAGGGTTTTCCAGGCTGGTGGATAGGTGCCTTGAGACAGGTAGATACTTTCTTCAACAGAGAATTGTGGCATGATATTGGACGTGGAAATAATATGTAACTGTCAATTTAAGTCTATCTTAGCTCTTTTTTTAATTATTATTTAAACTGAAATAATATTTTTGCTCTAGGGTCAGCTTTTAAAAGGGATTTTATGAGCAAGTCATTCCACATTACTGGATTCTGCACAACTGAGGTGTCTCTTCATTGCAGATTTGTTACTAAGAATGCACTTGTTTCAGAATTTGCTTGCCCATCGTTTTGGCCCTACTGAAACAAATGCTGTTCCAGAATCCTCCTGTGAACTTAAAATAAGTATCCGATACCCAGTGCACCATGAGCTTTGGGAGTCCTTCTGCCATTTTGCATCCTACAGGACCATGCACTGCCCAGCAGTTGGGAATGAGCATTGTCTGTGGGGCGTGTGCTGCTAAGAACAGTCACTGCAGAACGATCTGTTGTGTTAGTAACACTTCCTTTAGTCTGTGCCCAGACTGCTGCAGGCACTTGTTTATTCTTTCTTCTTCTTCTCCATCTGATTTTTTGTTTTAGAGTTTCCTTCTACTGAGATCTTGTATTCTCTCGGCTGGGTTTTGTTTAGCAGCTCAAAATAACAGGGCCTGCAATGCCTGGAGTCACCTGAGAGCAAGAGTTCTCCTTCTAAGCTTTAGAAATAAGCAGCACCCATATTCAATCCATTCACTTTCTTACATTGTTTTCTAGATCAAAATCTGCGTGTCTAAAGGTCACTGAATTACTTGGTGTGTGAATGTGCAGTTTTTTCCTCTCACTCTGCTGCTGATATTCCTAACTGGAGCACTCTTTCCTTGCTTGAATTTGAGACTCCACATTCCAGCTTTTTCAACATGACCAGGATTGGATCCCCTGGGATGCAGCTTCCCAGGGGCTGGGCTGGAATCCCTCACCCCATTCACCCAGTGTGGGTGTGTCCTGTCAGTGGGGAGTGTTGCCCTGATTTTTCAGCCTTCTGATGTTTTCATTCTTGGACTGAAGAGTTCTCACGCATTGTAACAAAAACAAAGAGTGATCTTTTGTAAATATGCACTCCTTTCCAGGGGGAAAGACAAACTGATAGACTTCTAAGTTGACCACTGGAGTCAGAGAGGTGTCGCTCTCGTCCCCCAATCCCTGAACAAATTCAAAACTCTATAAAAACCCCAAATCATAATAAACTTCCTCTTTCTCTCCTCACTTCTCAACTTGATGGGTAAGTGTGGTCCTTTCGTGTCCTCTAGCAACAGGGGAGTGTGTGAGGAATCTCATTCCCATCTGTTTCTGTTATGATCACCTATCTCCCTGGGTCTTGCATCACAGATGGAACCTTACACTTGCAAAAAAATGCAGAATTTATCTTTTTCTAGAGTAACTGATGTACAGGCCCACACCTCCAAGAACCAGCTTTGTACTGAAGGCTGAGAACTTCCTTCTGAGGCATTTCATGCCTGAGGCTATTTTGTGCATGGAAACAAGTGCCTGGAGAGCTGCACTCCTGGGGGAAGCAGCAAGGAGAGGGAGAACTCAAGGGAGATGTGAGATCTTGTCAAAATTCTATTTTTACACGTCATTCTCTGGTCAGAACATTGTTGCACCACCAGAGCACACCCTGGTGTTCCAGTGAAGACTCCTGTGTGAGAGGTATGAACGTGCTGAGACATTAACATTTGAAGTGAGCATTAGGATAGTTTTCAAAGAAAAACAATATTTTTTCTATTATTATGTAAAATAACTCCAGCAAGTAGTAATTTGGATTTTGTTGGGCATGCTGTTGCTCTTGAAGTAGCCAAAGAGATTTTGTGGTAGAAATGTTTTCTTCCAAGTCCTGTGTTGCTTTTAGGGCTGGTATGAAGACTTCCATTCATGATCTGTGCAAGAACATTTATCATCCGCTCCAAATAAGTTTTTGCTGATTTCCTGGTTCATCTATCAAGAAAAGATTAGGGTCATCAGTGTAGGAGGCTTAATATAGTAGAAGTTTTCCAAGATGGATATAAGGCTCTCTATAAAATAAAAACGTAAGCACAAATGAATAGAAGTGTTCAGAACTTGATGAATTTTACCTGTTCTGTTACATTCAGTATCCAGTTCCATGAGAACTCTCCTGAAAATTGCAATTAGACACTGGTCCATGAGCTGTTTATCCCAGGGTGGTTTTCAGTCTTTTCTCTCAAACTTTTTAATAGTATTTTATAGACTCAGGAAGATGTTAGTAATTTGTTTGATTTGGGCTTACCTCTGTTTTCATTGAATTAGTACCTAAAAAAAGTGAAGTTTCTGTACACACTTCAAAAAGCAACCCATAAAGGAAAAGGAAGGAAAATTCAAACAGTTTTATGCAGCTTATTACATCTGATAGTCCTTGGGAGAGGACTGAATAAATAATAGTAGACTGAATCACTCTGGAAACTTCATTCAAGCAACTTTAAAATGATGAAATAAATCTCATTCTCTCTGAGCTGATAGTTTGTTTTTCCTTCTTGCCCTTGCAGAGGATGCAAGTCATTTGCTAAGTACAGCAGTAGAGTCATTCTGCAGATTACTTTACCCCAAACAAACAGGCTTTGTTCTTACCTTTCAAGTCTGCAATCTGGTAGGGTAGGTGTGCATGACAGATTCTTGATAAATAAATGCATAATAAAATGTGGCTAGACTTTCTATTTCCCCAATGTATTGTAATATCAAAAAGAGCTTGACAGATACTTTGCCTTTGCTGTGGCAGGTATGCACATAATTATTCCTCATCCTTGCAAATGTAAAAGAAAAAAATAAAAAACAGAAACAAAACCATTTTGTTGCTGGCCAGGATTAAAACTGAAGCTTGCCTTTTGGTGGTGGCATGAAGAAAGGAATTAACTTGGGTGATATGAATTCCATTGCCTAGCTATTCTACACATTTCATTCACTCAAATTCTTTAACTGGTTTGAAAATCAAATGCAGGGAGGCAGGATTTGTTTGAAGCTTCCATAGCTCTCATTACTTTCTCGTGACCTTTCCCTCAAGAACTGTATCCCACTCTTTTTTTTACTTCTGCTTCTGTAATGGGGACTGTCACACACAGAAATATCCACATTGCTGTTTTCTTTAGAATTATGCATAATTAAATTTAAAAACTTACTTCAAGGACTGAACAGATTGCTAAAAACAGGAGAGGGTGAGAGGGGAATTGCAAAGCCACTGGGTAAATTGGAGTGGAAACTATTGGGCGAGGGAGTTATCCAGAAGAGAAAGGCAAGAGGACAGCAAGGAGAAATGATGGTCAGGAAGGTGGTCAGATAATGGAGGGAAAAAAATCACAGCAGATCCTCTACTGACACAACAGCTGCATGAATGAGCAAATCTTTGGTGAGCAGCAGCCTTGACCAGGATGCAGAATCAGGTGTCAATTAGCAGGAAAGTATTTTGTGATCTGTGTGACTTACTGTGCTGTTAGTTCAATTCAGGTTGCTTCACTTTTCTTTGTCCTTCATTTGAATTCCCCATTTTACTCCCAGTTGCTCTTTAACCAGATGCTTTTCTTTGTGATCTTGCCTTATCCCAACACTTTCACTGACTCAGCTAGAATCCCTTTGTCTGTACTGTTTTGCTTTGGTTTTTTAACTCTAAAAAAAGCCTGGTACCATTTTCTTCATGATTTCACTTGGTAATTTTGGGGGGCTTTTCTTTCTTTCTTTCTTTCTTTGTTTCTTTCTTTCTTTCTTTCTTTCTTTCTTTCTTTCTTTCTTTCTTTCTTCTGCAGAAATAATTTGTTTTCTTCCTGTAATAGTGAGAAAAATTTGACTTTGTATAAATCAAAGCAGGCCTATGATACAATAGAGGAATCCAGAAAATGCTGGTAGCAAATATAAAAATCCAGAGTTAAAACTAGAAGTAGTTTTTTATTGTCAGTAGTGACCCCTTAACTTTTCAAAAACGCCATCCTCTCTAATACAAGTGTCCTTTTCATAAGCAAATTACTGTGATATGCAGTTAATCTATTAAATGGTTTGCTTTAGTTCAGAGACTTCATCCTTTATGGCAAATTATTTTTCTAAGACACCAAAGCTACTTCATTAGCTTCCCAAAATATGAGGCAATTATTAATTAGATACATCTTTTTTTCCTCACCAATAAATAATCTAATGCACGTCTGGTTGCAGCAAAGTCTCAGCTATGCAGTAAAATCCTCTAGCCTTGATTTCAGAAATTAGTTTTCTGTCCAGAAAAACATTCCCTGGAACTGCTGAGCAATTGTGACCTCTGCTGGAAGCCTTAAAGTGGCTTCTGATAGATAGCAACCATTGGAAATCATCATTACTGTTACTTCAGACACTGATCTGCAGCGTGCTGGGCACTGCACAGATGGATTAAAAGATTGCACACCTAGTCTGAGGAGTTTACAGGATAAATAGAAAAGGAAGATACAGCATAAATAGAAAATATAAATTAAATCAAAGAGGTCATCAGTGGCTCTTAAACTGCATGTTTGAACTTCCTTTGAAACAGTGTGAGATACTGATGAATATTCACATGGCTATAAGTATCCTGACAAGCCAAACACTCCAAATTCTTAGTTTGAAACAATATTCCTTATCATTATGTCTAAATACAACAGTGAAACAGGGCTAAATTCAACAGTGAAACAGGGCTAAATTTTTGTTTCGGAAGAAATCCAGTATTGGGTTTCTGCTGGGGAAAAAAAAAAATGTGACATTCACACATTATGACAGAGGGAGGCTTTAGTGGAAGTACAAAGAAGTGTATATTCATTGATCTGGGCTTGCCTTAAGCCATCCTTCATGATTCCAGCCCAGAGTAAACCTCGAGGTGCTCATAACCCCAGTGCTCGGAGTGATGCAAGGCTGTGCATCAGCATGAAATTAGCACAATAAAACACTAATTCCACTTGTATTCTTGGAAAGAGACGTTTGCTTTCGACAATTTATAGTGAAGAATGAACTGACTGTGGAGTTTTGCAAAATGCAAATGAATTTATGGCTTTCCTTAGAGTGGAGCATTTGGCATCCTGAACATATGGTTCATAAAGGCTTCAGCAACTGTTTAGTGTGGTTAAAAACAGAGTTGTGGGAATTCTATAAAGCAATGCAGCAAGATCAGAGCTCTTGAAGTCAGAAGGCCCTGAAGCCAAGGCTGTCTTGCTCTTCCCTGTGCATCCCTGCCTCCTGTGATGATTTGTACAATATGACGATGGTTTTTTTAATTATCTTTATATTGTGATTGTGTCGAAATAGAGGTATGTCCATAAGAACCTTTTAGGTGCAAGTTTCATGTAATGAAAAATTGACCTGTGTAGCCCTGGTTCGTGCCTGAGATGTTTTGGTTTTCTGAAATTCTTTTCCCAAAGAATTTTCTGTAGACAAAAGACATGTTTTTGTAGCTGTAACTTTGTTTTTCATTCCTTTTCCCAGGAGGGACTTCTTCTTGATGTCCCTCTGCTCTGACCAATGTGAGTGAAGAGGTTTGTCTTTGTGTCACCAATCAAATTGGTCTGTGTGAAATAGTATAAAAGGGAGACACAGCTCAAAAATAAAGGAGTCATTTTCAGCCTTCTGAATCTCGGAGTCTGTGTCGTTGTGGTGTAAAACAGCCTCAGACCTGCAAGAAACTCGTTGGGAAACAGGATTAGTTTACTACAAAGAGCAGGCCATTTACTGGATGCTCAAACCTGATTGTCAAACTTGAAGGAACCAGTTTCCCATCCCAATTAAACCTTTAGGCATTCTTTGAATAAATGGGAAAGGTTCCATTGCTTTTGGTGAGGTGATGAGTTCAGCCATAAGTGCTCACAGTGTATAAACAGCTCGGGAAGAGAGGGGGAAAAGAGGCAGGGGAGAGCTGAGAGATGGAATTTCTGTCTGCAGGAGGGAAAGAACACTGTGAACCCTCTGCCTATTCCTTATCCTTTTAGCAAAGCAGCTGGGGAGGGTGTTGTCATTTCTTGAAATTCCTGGAGAGGAAGAATATTCAGAGAAGACTTAAAAGATTATTTACTGAGGACAGAAACAAACTTGGAATGTCTCTCTTTTCCTCAAGAGAATAAGTCTTCAGGCAGTCCTTTTGATGAACTTAAATATAACTGAAATATAAATCAAATACCAAAATAACCACATTCTTTATTTCCTATGGATTTTAACTTCTTACACATCCCTATTTATATCAATACATCTGTTTAATCCTTCTTGGCTTTTGCAGGGACCTTGAAGGTGCTTTTTTGTCACAGCTTAGTTATCAGGCTTCAACAATATCCTTTGAATTATTCCAGATCCTTTCAGTTCAGATGCAGAGCATAAATCAGGTGATGAAACTGTGAATCGAGCAATGTTAGATGCTATTATTGCTTTTTTCTTTGCAGATTGTAGAATATTATTTTGTTTTTAAAAGACTTAGATTTTCCTGGAGGAGCACGGGGGAAAGTAATATCCTTGAAGTCTTGGTGGAACAGCTGGAGCAGAATTCAGAGGAAAATAAGATTTTTTTTTCTTTATTTTTTTCTTTGCTTTTAAACCAAGAAAAGTGTTTCATGCATCAGTGTCTTACAGAGATGAAGACAAGGAATTTTATACCTTTTGAGATTGCAATGAAGAACCAACAACTAATAAAAAACAGCACAGCAAAAAGAACAATGTCATTTCAAAGCACACGTTAAGGTAAAACACTGATCCTTTTGAAATTACATCAGCATTCTGCTAGGGAGTGAATAGAGAGGATATTGGTCCTCATTTCCTCATTGCCAAACAGACAAGTGGAACAAGATTGGCACAGTATGATGAGATACCTGAAATCATGTCAGGCTGCCTTTGGAATGACTAGGCAGGAAAAAAAATTCTAACTCAGTCTTTGGAGGAGCTCTTCTCTCATCGAGCCTAAGGGAAAAAAAAATCTAACTCAGTCTTTGGAGGAGCTCTTCTCTCATTGAGCCTAATGTCACTTCATGGCCACCCAGAGACCTTTTAACAGGTGAGCTTGAGCTAGAGGGAATCTGACTCAAAGATCAGACAGAGAATATTCCTGGAGATTTCAAGGTAGGACAGTACCTATATTTAATTGGGACTGTGAATAACTAAAATGCTTGAAAATATGGGGAGTCATGTTTCTGATAGCTATAGGCTGTAGAGTCCAAAAGGGGTCATAGGTTAGATTTGGCCACAAGCTGTAAAAATAAACCTCCAGATGAGCAACTGGAAATGTGATTATTCTCTAAAGATGCACTCTCAAATTGTGAACAGCTGTACTCATTTCAAATCTGAGAAACTGCAAAGTCTGTATAAAGTCTTTGTGAAGACCTAAATATTCAAAGTATATATTGTGCACTATGGTAACATTTTGAAATGGTGGGAGCGAAATATTCCTAATTGAGAAAGCTTTGCCCAACATGAGAACAAGACAAATTATGACTGTCAACAACACAAGTGGCATTTAAATTCTAAGCAGGTGAGAATGCAAGGTGGAAGGAAATGCATTTCTCAGCCTGTGGGTGCCTTGCTTGAAGCTGAGTGTTGCAGGCAGTAAGTACAGACTTACCTAAGGAATATTTTATACATTTTTTACATTTTATAGTGCCCCTAGTTCCCGCAGCCTCCTGATTACATTAGTATTCCAAGGCCTCTGCACTTCCTTTGAGGAGGAAGTGCTAACTTTGGCAACTACAGTTTCCCAGCTCTAAGCCTAATGAAAAAGGAGTGCAAGTGAAAAACCTTTCGTTTGTTGTGTTTCTGCTGCTGGAGAGCCAGCAGAGGGAGCTTAAGGAACAAACCCACTTCCCAGGGCTTATTAATAATGCAAAGGTACATAAACAAATAAACAAAAGTCTGCCGTGGTAGCCTATTCCCTGTAGGGAATGGGAGGAAAAAGAAAATCAGTAGCTCTTGAAAATGGTAAAATCAGTAGGGAAAGGAAACTTTCCTAGTAAACAAGAATGCAATAAAATTAACATGAAAAAAAAATCAGAGTTTTAAGATCTATAAATCTCTGTCAGATTTACAGAGAATAAATGGTATTGCTATGTTCCTAAACTTTTATCCATACCCAAAAAATGGATTGTTAGTTTTGTTTACTTTTGCTTTTTTATGAATGCTCACAGTTTTAAAAAGCAGCGTCTTGACTTTTTCCTTTACACACCATTGTCTTACAGGTGCTGTGACTTTTGGGAAAATAGTTGGGATAAATTTGCAGATGAGCTTTCTAACAGAGTAGAATAATGTCCAAGAAATTCCTGAGTCCTTTTATCTCTTCACCTTATCTCAGCAGGACAATCAAGTCAGTAGAAAGGAAGCAATAAACAAACAGGAAAATAATGTCCATCTCCTCTTCATGGAGTTACATCAGATACCTCAGTTGGCTTTTTCAACTTAGACAAGCTCCAGGGTCACCTGACAGAGCAATGACAGGGGAACTCTGGTTCCTGCTCAGCTGAGGAGCCTGGGGCACTTTGTTAGAATGTCATCAGCACCTTATTTCAGGTGTGTAAATGTTGCCTGTGCTGGCATCTTTGAGGAACATAATTTTGGGGAACTATATAAAGGTCTGGATAAGACATGAAGAGGAATCACAAGTGTGTTCTCAGGTGGTTTTTCTTTCCTTGTTTTGAAATATGTATATTTTTGTGCTCAATCTCTATGGCACTACTAGTTATAGAAGGGTTGGGGTTTAAATGAAATTATATCAAAGATTTCCTAAGAATTGGTGGCTAGAAAGATTGGTTAGTATTGAATAAGAATTTTCTAAGAGCAACTTTTCTGTTAGAGCCCAATATCGATTGTGTAGCTTGTGGCAGAGTGTCC
The DNA here is from genome assembly GCA_013399915.1 of Illadopsis cleaveri. NCBI lineage: Eukaryota > Metazoa > Chordata > Aves > Passeriformes > Timaliidae > Illadopsis > Illadopsis cleaveri. Next base: position 7,740 of record VXBB01017892.1, on the reverse strand, counting down.
ACAAGACACACTGTAAAATGATATCCTCTCACTTAGTTTCTTTCACTTATGGTGTATCAAAGATCAGCTGCTGAAATAAGTGTCAGTGATCTATAGACTTGCTGAATGTACAGTTGATTTCCAGCTACACACACATTTATTTCCCGTTGCCACTCCTGAGTGCCAAGTTTGGGGGTGCTCTCCTTGAAAATGCAAGACTTCCAAGTTATTGTGCACACTGTTCTGATTTGCTTTTCATCTCCATAAATAAAACTGGTTTATGGCTTTGACAACAGGAAAGCAGACCCCTCAATAAAACATTTCTGAGTTCCTTTCTTCCTCTTGGTCAATACAGCACTTGGCTGCCTGCCTCTTGGCAGCCAAGCAATCAATCCCCTTCAGAAAAGACCAAGACCAATTTCACACTTGCTGTGTACTTCATAATTGGCCCAGTTCATTCCAGTGTCAAAGTTATTTATTTTGCCATGATGATAATCTCTTTCCACTAGTCCTAAAGTGTCACCTTGTGGCTTGTACTGGTTATGGTTTTATATCTTCAAGAGAAAACATATCTAAACATCAAATCTAGAAAATCTCTATCCAGGTATTGATAAAATTAATTTGGGGAGTTAATATTATTTTATTTTAACTGAGATTGCATTATTGGGGTTTACTTTTGAAATCACTGGGGATAGGTGTGAGCAAAAATGTACTAAGTAGTTCATCATCTATTTGGAAGCTACTGATAGATTTTTCTATGGTTAAATAGAAAGTCAAATTACTTTAGGATATGTGAAAAAACAAAACGTAACAAATATTATATCTTTAAAATGCTGACTGCTGAGTAATAAACCTAATTTTCATACTACAGTGAAACAAACAGAAATGTTTATTTTGGGTGGAAGATGCATGTGTTCCCTGACTGTTTTGCTGGTGAGTAGGGTCAGAGACACAGACACCAACTTAAGGAACAGTGACATTTACTATGATGTAAAACTGCAAAGAATCACGAAAGGATAAGCTAAGCAAGGCATCTAACCATGAGCAAGGAATTACAAAGGGCTAAGCTGAACAATGCTAATCATTGTTATGAAAGAATGCCTACAGTGATTAAAAAAGATACATCACCCAATGAAGATACATCATCCAAGTCCAAGAGACATCAGCTGTGGGGAGAAGCTGTCACAGCCAGGGACTGGAGAACCACGGCAGTAACTGGGAACTCCTGCAGTGCCTCCACCTTTGCAGGCCACGAGGCTCCCCCACTTTGCTGTGACAGTGATCCAGCTTTTACACTGCTAAACAAACCACCTGACATAATTTCTAAATTCATTTTCCTGCCAGCTTTCTCCTAAAGCCAGGCCATGGCTCAAGGAGGATCCAAGAGTGTTGTCTTTGATCCTACACCCCCCAAGTAGGCCAGATGTGGCCTTATCCTGTTTCTAGATACAGGAAGGTGAACACGTTTTGCCAATAAATAAACACACAAAACACTAGTTTGCTAATGAGCAACTATTTATAAAACATTTAGTTGGAAACTTCATCTAGAGGTCAGCTTTGGCTTGGGTTTATTGTTCAGGCCTTGGTACTTCACTGACCCAGAGCACAGGGGATCTAAATCCATTTGCACAAAGGGCAGTGGAATTAATGCATAGACAAGATGATCTTTCTGAGATGAGAGTTGCTAATGAAAAATATTCCTGTTGTTTCGAGCTCATTTGTGTGTAATATTTTGTACTGCATAACATGTCTCTAAAATGGATTTTTGAGTTATAAGCTGTGAATGAGCTAGCACAGATACCCACTTTAGTGATGGCTTCCAATGCTTCTGAAGTACTGCTAAGGTAAATTAGATATTGATTTCTGACAAAATGGAAGATTTGCATCATTGCTGAATTTTGAACCTTACATATTAAATAAGAATTTGATAGCTGATGCTAAAACTCATTGTTCTGTTTGATGTATGCAGAGTCCTAAACTGAAAGATGCCANTCTCTCCAGGTATTGATAAAATTAATTTGGGGAGTTAATATTATTTTATTTTAACTGAGATTGCATTATTGGGGTTTACTTTTGAAATCACTGGTGATAGGTGCGAGCAAAAATGTACTAAGTAGTTCATAATCTATTTGGAAGCTACTGATAGATTTTTCTATGGTTAAATAGAAAGACAAATTACTTTAGGATATGTGGAAAAGCAAACTGTAACAAATATTATATCTTTAAAATGCTGACTGCTGAGTAATAAACCTAATTTTCACACTACAGTGAAACAAACAGAANGACAAACAAACAAAAACAACAATAGCAAACTGTTTTCCCAGTCAGCCCTGCTCTGCTGGAGCCTTGAGTGATGACTCCGAAGTGTTTCCTTTTTGCCAAATCATTTTCTTGGGGTCTCAGGTTATTTCTGCTCCCAGCAGTAAATTAATGACAGCTGTGACTGGCATTGTCTGTGCTCACACACACACAGGTGGATTCCTCACCGGCTGCCATTGTTCCCTGAGAGCAACATACTGAATTCATTTTTGCTGGATATCTGCTATCTGCAAATCTCATGTCTTAAACCAGGCTTGCTGATAAAGCCAGAGATATTTTGGAACCAAGAACTTCAAGAAAATAATTGCTGACAGTTTAGCACAAAGAATTTAGAAATTAAATATGTAGCAAAAAAATGTATTTTTTTCTTCACCCTTTAGTATTCAACTTCTCTTTTAACATCAAAATTATAAAACCTGTGTCAGAATATGTGATGAGATTCTGCTGAAAGTCACTAGCAATGGTATAACAACACTAAAATTATTTATGTCAAGCAACATAAAGTTAAATGAGCTAGAACTTGGGGTCAAAGAGAAGATGAGGTTTTATGTAAATTAAAACAGATTTTTACTGGCCACTAATCAAGTGTTTACCTGTTTCCATTAAAACCACATTGAGTTTAATCAGTATCCCTTCTAATGTATGCATTTCTCCCGAAATAAGGAGCATATTTGTCATGAATATTTAAATTGGATTTTAGGTCCATGAAAGTTTAATTTAAATAAAAAGTGAGGTGGTTTTCTCAGGGTTGAAAGTCAGCATCCTCAGATCCTATTCAAAAGTTGTAAACAAATTTTCAAATTAATGGTCTCCAAAGACTTCTTCTTAGCATTAGGGATTAAATGTCTTTAATTGCAAAAGGCTTAAATGTAACTACAGTTAATGGAATGCTATCTGTACATAAATATAAGGGTTTTGTTTCTGGTAACTAAAGAGAACTCTTACTGAATAATTCATAAATGGACAGAATACAGAGTATTTTAAATATAAACCATGTAGATATAACTGCACCTTATTCAAATCTCTGTGGAAAAAAGTGCCTGTGTATGTTGATTTCTATGAATATATATTGTATGCACACAAACAGAAGTGAAACATTTCATGCTGTAAAGAGAAACCAGAAGGAAGGAAGGGAGGAAGGAAGCAGGGAGCTGACAAATGATGGACAAGTAAATAATTTTATGTTCTCCAGCAATTCAGAGCACAGCCTGTCCTAATTTGTCCTGTCTTTTCACAGGAAGCGAGACAGACCACCAACAGCTCAACTTCCTGTGAGTAGTCGATGCTTTATGACCTTTGAAGTTAAACCCTTAATAAAACCCTGGTTCTGTTGAAGTTGATTCAACACTTATCATGGGCTGGAATAAAGCCAGCCAGACACCCCTATTATTCCAAAAACAGAGCCACGTTTTCTCTGACCTTCAAAGGTTTATCACAGATAAGCCAGAGGCAATGGAGCTGTACTGGAGGTGTAGCATTGCTCATGATGCTCTTTAAACAAGGCCACAAGTCCACGTGAGGAAGGCTGTCAGCAGGCTGGTTATCACTGCTCGTCACTGTCACAGGGGCTGGCAGGGCTCTTCAGTCACTGAGCCAGTTCAGTGCTGCTGAAAGATGAAGGGCTGGATATAAATGATGTAAATGTTAGTGAATGCATGCACTGTGCTGTGATACCGGCTGTCACTCAGATTCACTGAGGGTAGGAAATGTTATTCCTTGCTGGAGGAGCTTGGTCTCAGCAGTTTGAGGGGATTGCTGTTGTATAGAATGAATCCTTACAGACAAGATGAACTGCAAAGATGTCACCTGAGGAGAAATGAGCGAACAGGGGCAGAGATAAATGTTGACAGGGGTCATTGACACTACACGCAAGTGAGATCTGGAAAGCCATGGAACTGAAGGCAGAATTCCCTGAGGCTTTGATGTAACCAGGGTTTCACTCTTGATTCCTGACCTGCACACTTGCTACTTCCAAGTTCCTACATGTACTCACCCCTGCCTTGCCTTTCAGCAGTTTTGGTTGGATAAACAGCCTTGACATTGTTAAATCGACTTCAAGTGTTTTGATCAAGACTTGGCTTAACAAGGTGTAGAACATAGCCCCCTCTCTGTTAGCTCTATAAGATGTGTGATAACGGCCTTTATTCAGTGATTATTTTACCTCACATTTTCATAGGTAATTTCCCTCCAAAAGAATTTTACCTGTGAGTCATCATTGGCCAAAACTGAACAGATTTGCTCCACTGCCAAGAATGATGGTGTAAGAATCAGACAGGAAATGGCAATGGAGAGGTAGGAATGTTCTTGTATTCCTACTCTTGAATATAGTCACTGGTCTCCAGCTTTTGACTCGTGTGTCTCCCACAAAAAGAAACAATAAACATAGGTTCATTACTTTTTACGTTAACAAGTAGTTCCCAAAAAACTTAGCACGTATTTAAGAAACAGAAACTCAGTTTTTGTCTCAATTTTTATTCTTGCTTTTTAAAACCAACCAGAAAGTACTGCGGAAAATAGCCCTCGTGTATCAGAGAACTATAGCAAGTTAAAAGGCAGAGAAAAATAATAGATTCGAAACTATTTCTAATCTTGAGAAAAGGAACATTAGATTCCATAAAATGCTTCTTGTAAATGTTCCTTCCCCATCCCAGTGACAGTAGTTTGGTTTTTTCCTGGTGACTGCCTCGCTGAGGCGCCTAATGCAGTCAGAACTCGCCATCTCGTGGCATGTTCGTGCAATACCACGGTTAAAATTCTTAACATCAATTAAGGATTTTTACATTCAACGAAGTGCAGATCAGCGTGTGTAGGCCCTCATAAAGGCGCCCAGCCTAGCCTCTCATTCGGTAGTTAAAAACCTAATGGGGGGGGCAGATATCCATTGGGGATTTATCAATCACGGCAGCTTTAATGAGGCTCAAATGATGCATAAATGATGCACGGACCAGCCTGGCGGGTCCCCCCCAACTCAGCAGCTCCGGGGGCTCGGCCGGGGGGAAATGGACAAACGGGCACTCGGATGGATGGACAAATGGACAAACGGACGCTCGGACAGATGGACAAATGGACCAACGGGCACTCGGACTGACGGACAAACGGCCCCGGCGCTCCGGCAGCACCGCGGAGGCGGCAGCGGCGACTCTGCAGCCCCGCTCCCGCTGCTGCCTTGCCCTTCCTCCTCCTGCCGTCCCTCCGCCGGGCTCCCTCTCCCCGTCGCTGTCTCCCTCTCCCCCTCGCTGTCTCCCGCTCCCCCGCCGCTCCCTGCCCGCCCCGGGCCGTTCTGGCTGCGGCGCTCTGGGCGGGATCAGCGGAGCTGATACATCTGGAGCTGTCCCGCTGTCCCCGGGCTCCGCCTGGCTCGCCGTGGCTCCAGAGGGGACACAAGCGCTGCGGGCACTCCCGCGCCTGCCCAGGTCCCTGGCCCGGTACCGGATAGAGAAGGCGGGCCCGGGGCGGTCGGGGGCCGTCCCTGGAGCCGGGCCGAACGCTGACAGACACGTCCCGCCCGCAGGGAAGGCGAAGGAAGCCCTGAAGGAGCAGTACGGGGTGAGTTCCCTACCGAGGAGCGGCGGCTTCGGCAGCACCTGAGCGGGGACCGCCGGTGAGTGGCGGGGCCGGAGGGAGGAGGGCAGAGGAGGACGGGGCGGGCGGCGAGCTCAGACTGATGTTTCTCTTGGCTCGCAGCTGGCCGCCAGATGTGTACCCCGGGATGGCATCTCCCTGCCAACAGCCTCCGGAACCCACCCTGTGCTGGGACAGGCCCGGGCTGCTGGGAGACACCACAAACACCCGTGAGGCCAGCACAGCCCGCGGGGCTCAGAACCGCGCAAGGCACGCTTCGGTTTGCAGGGACGGAGCGGCCTGAGCTCCTCCCCTGCCCTTGTTTGACTTGCTTCATGATTCAGGTTTTTGGCCGAAGTGGGAGGGGTAAAAGCACGGCTTTTCTCAGCCATTGGCCGCGCTTTTGTCTTGCATGAACAGCTGGGCCTTCCCCGGGCCCCTTCTGCCCTCTTCCAGCACCCAGGGGCATTTTTCACCACCCAGAGTTTGTAAACAAGAGTCGGATGCACTCGAGAAGGCTACAAGGGCCTCCTTCCAGCCTGGCTCTGCAGATGCTGAGGCTGCTCTGGGCTCTGCTGGGGCTCAGCTCTGGCCATGGCTGGGCCCGCTCTCCCCTCACGCTCCGGTGAGCTGAATCACAGGGTGGTAAGGAAGAGATACTTCAAGGGAGTTGAGCTTTAACAGAGTTTTTATTCAAAAAACAAGCATAACAAACTAGCTGTCCTAACTAGTATAGCCACTACCTATCCTAACTACCATAACTAGCTCTTAGCTAGCATAAAAAACTAGCTGTCACCATAACAGTCTTAGCTAGCAAAACAAACTAGCTGTGATAACTAGCATATCAAGCTAGTTGTCCTAACAAGCATAAAAAAATAGCCTGGTTAACTAGCATAGCAAACTAGCTGTCTTAACTACCATACCATAACAAAAAGCTGTCTTCTAGTGCTGTGTCTCTGCTGCTCCCTCATCTGCTCTGCTGCAGTGATCAGAGGTGTCAGTCAGGCTGGAGAGGCTTGGCTGATGGTAAAAATGGATGCTGCCAAAAGAATAAAAAATAAAGAAATGAAGCATTACTAAAAATTAACAACCTGACTATACAACAGAAGACAAGAGAGTTTACAATTTACAAAAAAAGATGAAATGCAGGATGGAAAAAATGTTAAACAGTGTTACAGTCCTAACCTGGGACTAAGATAAATTGGGCCTCAATAATGGCAGTCTCCACCAGCTGATGCATTAACATTTTTAGAGATTAAGACAAGGCAGTGTGTCCTGCTCTGAAAGATATCACTGCCCTCCAGCAAAATACCTGGCCCCTGCTTGTGTACAAGTCACTGACTTGAACTTACCCTTGGCCAACTGGCTCAACTTGTGTGTTTCTTGGCAGGCTCCCCCACCAGAAACAACAGATAAGGTGCTCACTCCCAGGTGGAGATCCCACCTTGCAGCAGAGCTAAAATGCAGCTCCACTCTCTGGGGCTCTGAGCTCCTTGTGCTCAGGTGGGCAAGAACAATAAACTACTCTGTGGCATTCAGCTGCAGAGGAACACTGAGTACAGCTGATGCTCACACACACACACCACACCCTGCTGTGGCAGACAAGGCAGAGAGCAGACGTACTCAGCTGCATCAGGCACCTCTCTCTCTCCTCTCCCCTCTGGCTGCAGGGCTGTGCTGCTGTCAGAATGTTCAGCCCGTGATGCCTCAACAGAGGGAGGTTCACTGTCCTCTTCCCAGACAGAGGGAGGTTCATTGTCCTCTTCCCAAAGTGGTGGCACTTCACCATCCTCTTCCCAGACAGAGGGATGGATGTTCATGGTGCTCTTCCCACGCACAGAGATGCTGGCCCTCCTCTTCCCACATTGCATGATTCTTCCC
>VXBB01017889.1:0-14762 GCA_013399915.1 Illadopsis cleaveri | reverse complement strand
TTGTTTTTTTTTTTTGAGAGGGGTTTAGTGTTTGTGTAGGGTTTTTTGTTGTTTGTTTGGAAAGTTTTGTTATTTTTGTCGTTTTTGGCTTGCTGCTGTGGGCAAGAACAAAAAGAACCACCTTTTCTCATAGAGACACCTGACACGAGCAATTTGGCAGAGGAAAGGATGTTCATCATCCCTGGGCTTAGGAGGATGCTGCTTTTTAATAGGAGAAAATTGGTCCATGTACACAGGGCTGACATAACACAATCCCACCTCACTCAGGTCTCTTTTCCAAGCCTGCATGGCTAATACAGGTGAGGGAGGACCATGGGGAAAGAATAAGGAGCATCTTTATCCTGATGCTGTTCAGTCTCTGCTTTTTCACTGGCTGTGTGTCTTTATTCCAGACCCAAACTCTTGTAGTGAACAGGCTCCAGGAAGAATTTCTGGATGGTGAAGTTGTTCTTGTGGTTATTGTGGCAAGGTGACCAAGTGGCTGACTCAAATGGGGCCAGCTTGAGCATCAATGAGTGCTTGAGCAGGCTGGGGCACACATTTCTGCTGCTTAGAAGATCAGATAATGGCTCTGCCAAGCTTTTTAGTGTAGTAGCTTATCAAGTGTGTTTATAACTGCTCGATTATTTGTACATTCCACTGCTCTTTGACATGAGGACATCCTCTTCTGAGCTGTCCTCAAAATCCCTCTCTGCTTCCCCAGGAAAGTGAAAAGCCATCATCACTCTTTACACTAATGTGGTTTTGTGTTCTTCCCTGGGAAAACAGCCATCATTTGAGCCTATCACCAGCCTCTAGCTTGCTCCATTTTTTGTTTCAAGATGTATTATCTTCAAAAATAACAATCAAGCTCCAACTTTTCTGATTTATACATTCCATGCTATCACCTGGTCCTGAATCCACAGTGATTCTGTGTAAAGATTTCCCATCTCTTTCACTGGGTGTTTCATGCATGGATAGTATGAACTGACTTGGCCTTGTAATTATATGTTTGCTGGCAGTGTGTTATTTAGCTGCTAGTTGTGTACTGTGGAGAAATTCAGGCAAGATTTGCTACTCAGTAAACAGGAAAGCAGGATGGGAACCAAAGTCTTTTTATGCCTGTCAACTCCTTTAGGTTTTTTCCTACAACAAATACCTTCTGTTTAAGAAAACAGTGTCTGACATGACAAAAATGGGAACAAAATGATCATAGATTTTCAGCTTGGACAAGAAATTGCATACTGCTTTTATTTCAGATTTTGGATTTGAATATTATCTTGTCTGGAAAGGTTTGATGATGTTTCACTGCCAAATATCAGCATGTTCTTATCAACCCCACACCCTGTCTTCTGATCACCGTGGAAAAATGGATCATTCAGGCCTGTTTTATGTTCAAAAAGGCAGTTTATAACTTGAGCAAGTTATCCTGAAATAAAGAATTATGGCTTGGATTGGATGTCTGTCTCCTCATCTGCATGAATTTACAACATCTATTTGAACTGGGACTGATTTATAGTCTTTAAAATAGCATAGGGCATTTAATTGAAGAGGACTGACAATATGCAGGGAATAATAGGGTGTGAAAGGAATGAGGTTACATAGCTAGATGTTTTCTTTTTCTTTGTAATTTGCCTTTGAGCCTAAGTTAAATTTCCTTTTCTGTGTATATAAGATAAGCAGTAGTTATTGGTCTTGTTTGAAATTATTTCTTGATTTCATTAAGGGTCCAAATCATTCTGGAAAAAGAGAGGCTCAGGCCCAGTGCAGAAGTCACACTGTGCCTAGACTGTTGATCTGTAATGATGCATCTGCTTCAGACTCATGGATTCCTCCCATCTGCCTCAAACTCACGGATTCCTCTCTTGGTTTCCAGAACTCCTGGCTATTCTGGTTTCTTCTCTTTATTTTTCCTTTTCTTTTTATAAAACCCCTTCCACTGTCGTATCATCCAAGGATGTCCACTCGCTGTTGGGTGGTTACATAGGTCCCATCCATGCATCCAGAGAAAGTGTGCTGTGAATTTTCTGTTTCCCATGAGTTGGGTATTGAGGCACAGCTGTAAATGACAGCCCAGGCAACCAAGAGGTAAGTTACTATGCTGTTTCTAAGCAGGGAGAAAGGGGAAGGAGAAGAAAGGACACTCTTGTTTAACAAATTATTCTGAAGCTTTTCCTCATCATCTTAATTATTTGTTCCTCACTATTTTCTTCTGTAAGTAATTATTAAGAAGAACAGTCATAAATCATACCTTAATTTGCCCCAATTAATGTTGAAAGATCAGTGCAGGTTGCAGAATTGAGTGATTCAACTGCACTAATGGATTGTGGTGTAAATGGGTTTCATGCATGTTATATAATGCTCTGTTATTGTCTTTAGCTCAGCCCATGAGATGCTAGAAAATCTCTTGTTTGCCCTTGCTTGGGAGCTGGAGTCTGTCTCAGATTGCCAAGCAAATCACGTGGGTTTTCTCCTCAGTGCTGTTACCAGGAACCCTGACAAAGTCCAAACCAGGAAATGGCTGGATTTCTTATTCAAGAGTTATCTTTATGGCAAAAAAACAGTATGAACTCATTACAGATAAGTGTATTTGCTATAGCCATCTCTAAGATCATGGTCTTATGTATTAATTTTCAAGACCACCAATTTCCCAACGATTTGACTGAGATCTGCAAAAGCCATTGATAAGAGTTTATTTCCTGTTATGGGACTAGACTCTGTTTCCAATTACCATCCTACAGCTTTATGTGCAACAGATCACTGACTATTTAGAAAACAAAATAAAAAAAAAATCGGTATAAAATGTACTTCTTTTAACTTGTGCCACATTCAAATTTTCTTCTTTTGACTTTTAATCATGCAATTTAGCAGGGTAATATTTTCATTTAAAAGTGAGTCTTGCTGTCTCCCTCCTTTTTTTTTTTAATTCATTGTCCTTATTTTCACTTATTATCTGTCCATTCTTACCCCATTTCACTTTCATCTGGAAAGGCCTGGCAGTTCTGAGCTATCCCACAATCTTTTTCTTTTAGGAATGTCCTAGATACTGCATTAAGTTCTTATAAATTCCAGTTTGGTTAAAGGAAGATCATAGGCTAGATAGATTACCCTGTTTTCAATGAATAATATGTATCTGTGATTTGAATAAATATGTATTCAGCCTGAAGAAATGATAAGCATTGTCTCCCAGATGACACCAGTTCTCTAACAGGAAGCTTCTATAAAGAGATTTGGCTCCAGCCTGGAGAGATTGGAGATGAGCACATCTCTTTATGACTTCTTGACTGACTTTCAGCACAAGTCCCCTCATAACAAGATCCAGGTCTTGGCCTAAAAAAGGCCTTGGAAAGGCCTTGGAATTTGGTCTTCTATGCCAGAAGAACATGTGGCTGGGACCCACTGTAATGGAGATGCATCTGAGACCTTGGATGTATCTCCTGTCTGGAGGAACAGATTTGACTCGCAGCTACAAGTCCTGTGTGATATCTGGTTTCCCTCACAGGACAGCAGGATGAAGGACAAAGATTGTGTGTGAGGGTCTGTAGTGATGCAGAGTCCCCAGGCAGATGGGAAGGAGAGCTGCTTTATTGCAAAAACTGGGCCTTTGTAAGCGGTTAGCCCATTATCAGTTACGTAGTTTTAAAACATAACAAACACAATTCAACCAACCACCATACACCACAATGTGAGCACCTGATGGTTATATAACTTGTTTTTCTACCCCTAATTCAGCCGAGTCACTTTCCCATAGTCCTTTTCTACTTAGCTGAGTAACAGGCCTGAGCCATGATTTTACAAGGCCCTCCTTTTGTGAGATTTTACCTATATGCAAAAAAAGATATCCTACTCATTAATAGCATCATATAACATTTCTGCCCATTGCTATTTTTTCCTCATTTTTTTTTGTATGCATTTCCTTTTCATTTCTTTTGCCACTTTATTGGTTAGTTGACCCAATTTACAATCACAGACTCCATCAAACCAAGTGTTGTAGAGTAGGAAGCTGTGGTGCCTCTGATGAGTCTTCCCTTCAGCTTTTGGTCCAGATATGATTCCCTGTCTGGAAGACTGGGAGGAGGGGGAGTCTTTCTGAAGCTCTCTGTTTTTTAACCCCACGTGAAAACACTGCTGACTGCCAGCTCCATGTCCTGCTTAGCACCTCACATGCAACCTTCAACCACAAGCATTTTAAATGGTAAATTAACAGGTAATTTGGCATCTAGTTCACCTGACAAACAACCGACTACTCTAGATTTCAGTGTGTATGTTTATTTTGACCAAATTTTCATCCTCATTTCATGAACATGCCACACTGAGTTGGGGCACGTACCTTAAAAGTTGAAGATGATGGATTTGGTGACCAAGTGTTCCTGCTTTGCAAAAACCATTTTACAAAAGGCTTGTGCTTGTTGCCCCACACTGCAGCTCCTTTCTGCAACTGTGTTGGCAGCCTTCAGGCTCACAGATCACAGAATCACTAGGTTGGAAGAGACCTCCAGGATGAAGGTGTCATATGCTCCAGGCAATTAGGTATGTGGCTTCATGCTTTATTTTCAAATCTGCCGACTTTGGTAGCTGTTATTACTCAGAAATTTAGTGCAGTCTTTGTCAGATATAAGGAAGACATGAGGTGGAATAGATTTGGGCTAACACCCACTCTGTGCTTAAATGCCTCTTTTACCAACTAGACTGTACCTTGTGAGGATCACCACTTGCTGTGGTGGAAATTTCAGATCTAATGAAATTTTTGAAAGCTCATTAGATTGAGAACGTGTAAACACGCTTCTGAGACAGGCACCTTTTTGAAGTGTTCAGTAAAACACCCGTAAATATCTGCAGTGTGGAGGATAAGCAAGTGCCTGGTTTGGTCCTGGTCTGTGTCAGGACAGGTCAGGCAGTGCATGGCACAGGGCTCTGTGCCGGGGACAAGGGTTTACCTTGAGCCTGTGATAACCCCCTGCATGACCCCAGTGAGGGACTTGGCTCCCCCATGCCTCTCTCCCTTCACCCACACACTAGATTTGCTTTACTGTTCTCCATGGTGGCTGCTCCAGAATAGGAGCAACCCTGCTCAGATGTGTGTGTTGAAAGCTCAGGGATGACTCAGACAAGTGGGGTTTTTTTCTGAATTTCTGCATGCACTATTTGCCACTCTGATTTCTCACTTCCTTCACTAAATATTTGCACTGAGTGCTGGGTTGCAACTGAAGGTCTTCACTGGGTCAGAACAGGGCAGTGGGGCAGCTGGGAGTAGCTCTCTCTGACCACCATGTGCTGGAAACATACTGAGGCTTGCACTGCTGGTAAATTAGATTACACCCAGTGAAATTCAAGCAATCAGCAGACTAATTGCTCAAGACTTCACTTGGCAGCAGTGCTAATATGTGGCACTTGAATGTTTTCTCACTTTTTTAGAGATGGACATTTTCTTTCAAGAACAGCTTTATATCTTTGCTTTCTGCCTTTTAACTTCCCTCTGAGCAAACCATACAGAAAAAACACCCACTTAGCACTGATGGTAAGAAATTTTCTTGGCCAGTGGAAAGACAAGATGCTGCTTCCAGGTTCTGTGGCTGCTCTTGGGAGGCAAGGAAACATGCTGTCCCCAGCATATGGGTGAACCAAGATGCTGCAAGACTGAACGATTTGCTCATGATCACAAATTATGTCAGTGGCCAGGATTAAAAAGGAAATGTTTCTGGCTAACCCTGGGAACCATTATCCTTCCTCATCTTGGGACAACCAAGGAAAATGTCAGAACTTCCTGGAGATGAGAGCAGGCACAGCAAGAGCCGCGTGGCGCTGGGGGAAGGTTTCACATATTGGGCCACCTGCAGCTTTTTTCTGCCTCACTGTGACATGGGCTACCTTCTTTACAGGATTTCAGAGAGGGTACACCAAGGCAGGGAAGGCTGTTTTCTTCCAAGCAGTAAAATGCAAGTGTAGAGTCAGTGTTAATTTCTAGAGAGTTTTCTGAAATGAGCCACAGAAATGGATTGGGACCTGCACTGATGTCTTGTTATCTCCANATGGATTGGGACCTGCACTGATGTCTTTTTATCTCCATCATCTGCTATTTTTTTTTTTTTTTTTCAGGATAAAAGTTAAATGAATTGTTAGAAACATCCCATGTTTGTAAGGCAGTAACTGTTTCTTGGGCTAAATTAATTTATAAGCTACTTTGAGTAAGATATACATCCTGAGGCTTTTAGCCTATGATTGTCCATGATGGCTTTATTGCCAGATTAATGTAGCATACCTCTGTGTTACTCTTAGCAGGCAGATACGTGGTCTTTTTTTTTCTCATCCTAAAATAATTTAATAAGGGAAAGATAAAGAATGAAATGGGCTTTCAGTATCAATTTAATCTGCACAGGGCTTTCAATATCAATTTAATCTGCAGCTATCAGTAGTACTGTCCACTAGCCATAGTGTATACTCCTTCCTTGATATCCCTGGAGGCTCTGCATTGTTGCTAGTTTGCCTAGACACTGATTTTCATAGTTCAGCCATAGTGGTTTGCTTTTACATTTAACTCAGTTCTGAATTTTCTGGAATTTTTTTTTTTTTCTGGAATAATTACAACTTTCCACAATATGCTGCTTTTGCTTTCAGATATCTGAATTTACTCAATTTAGATTCCAATTAAATGTTATTTTTTCATGAAAATTCAAGTAACTATGCAACATTCTGTGCTGTAAATGGCAAGGCAAATCCATTTCTTCTTATAAAGAATTAAAATAATTTGCAGAGAGACCATGATGAAAGTCACACAGAAGTGTGGAATTGAAGGATGGTTTCAGTGGGGTAAATCTGCAAGTCTCTGAATACTGTCAAGTGCTGCTCCTCTCTGCATCAACATGACAAAGGACAGGGTTTAATCCAAAGTCTAAAGGCACTAGTGTTGTGAGGGCTCAATTCTCCCTGCAGCCCCAAGCATTTCATTGTCTGCCATCCTTCCATGCCATCTGTACAAGGCCCTTCCCCTGACATGGAGCAGCCCGTGGCTCTCCAGGCTGGGCTCAGCTTGGAGCCTTGGGAGAGAAGCTGAGCTCTCAGCCTGCAAGCAGAAATGCTGTGTTACGGGTTGGGAACTATTTGCATTTCTCAGATGAGGATGACTCAAATAGCACGAGCTGTGACTACTGCTGGGAAAATATCATCTGGAGGACGGAGTGAGCCACAAGTACACCCATTCCTTCTCACTGTGCTTGTTTCAGAGTCCTCTTGGCAGTTTGTGAAGGCAAGTCAGCAGTGGCTTGTTGCAGGAGCAGCAGCCTTGCCCTGTGTGACTGTGAGTTTCTAAAATCTCCAGGCAGATTTCATCATCATGGGCAAGACCTTGGTTGAGGTTGGCTGGGAAAGGATTGGGAATTGCCTGGCACTAAAAGGTTGCGTGATAGTTGGGACTCCTTGGGAGTGAGTATGTCCTAAGCAGCACAATTAGCATTTGAGGCTGCACTTGCTTAGCTTACACCTGAATATATAAAGAGATCTGGAGAGCAGAAATACATCCCTCAGCACCAAAACAGCCATAATTGGCCTGGTGTTACATTGATCACAGTGTTCCCTAATGATGAAAGCCAGGCGTGCTGCTTTCCAAATCAACAATTTTACACTTAGCTAAAACTGTTACCATTTGGATTTAATTAAACACCCTTGCTTGTCCTGGTTGGAGGGAGATAGCAAAGGGAGGAAAGCCACAGTAAAGCTGCAAGGATGGCCTGGCAGGACTGCCCTTGCCAGCAGGCACCTCTGGCTTATGAAACCAGCATGGAAAGGACGGGTGTGTATCACTGGCTAACGTTTTGGAACGTTCCTCAGAACCTGCAAACTCAGTACATCTGCACGTGCTGGCCATGTTCCCAGCCTTTATTGTCAGCCCACTTTTCCTGTAAGCTCTTATGCATTTTCTCTTTGGTTGCCATCAGACATTGTCGTTAACTCCCTGAGGCACAAGGATGGAGGAGGCAAAGCACAGGTCTGGATGGGATGGTCAGCATTAGTGCACCTGTACATGAAGAAAAGCTTTGTGACAACTGGGTAATGGAGCAAACATTCCCTCCGTTTACCCACCATGAATCTGTGTTTCACAAACACCTCAAAGCTAATGTTTCTGCAAACCCTTTGCAAGGCTCGAGGTGACCATCACAGAGAAGGGTATAATGTATATTTGACTGGCATGGAAAACCATTTGGCACAGGAGCTCAGAGGACAGAGCTGGATGTATTGGGGGATGAAATGAGGAGAAGCCAAGGCACAGCTGAAAATTTTTGATGTAGGGAACTCATAGAAGATGTGACAAAGAGTTAAAGGATATGTATGTCAACATGGTAGGAAGCTAATCTGTTCTTCAGCCCCTAAAACATCTTGCTTCTTTCATGTGCAGGATAATGGGGCTCAGAAACCTGATTACAACCTGTCAGAGTTGCCATAAGGGAAACCTGCTAACCCCTACAACACTGGGATTTGCAGACAGACAGCTGAGGAATGGTTAAGTTACATGTGAGCACATGGGTCTCTATAAGCAAATTGGCCATGTCTGTAATGCACTAATTTGCAGCTGTCAAATAGTTAATGTCGACTCAGCCTGTGGACTCATAGATTTTAGTTTAACATGCAATTCTGCTCCGACAAGTGTCTATATAAAAATAACACCTTCCTACAGAAAGGATCTGCTATCTATGTGTAATCACATGCAAATCTGATTAATTTGCTGACTAAATTAAGGGGAACAGTTTTGAAAAATAGGTGTCTAAAGTTAGGTACATACTATTTATGTACCTAAATATGCAGTAAAATTTTAAGTGGTACTTAAGTCTTGTCACTTTGAATTGCCCTTGGAGTAGCTTTTAAAATCAGATTACCTTTCTGGAGCCCTGAAGTGCAGAATTAGATAAGTGGGTTTGAAAATATTGTCTTCATTTTTATTCCTTATTATCTCTATTGAAGCTGGAAATACACAGCTGCTCCAGGAGCAGGCAAGCAGATTTCTTTTTCATTCCTCTTGCAATTGTACAAGCCAAAAATATGACAACTTAACTTCTAGATCCCAGCATGAGTTTGTAGACCTGGTAGTTGGAAAAATAAACCAAACATATTTTTTACTTGTAAACTGACTGCATTTGATCTGGAAATCATTGAGATGCAATAAACATGAACTCCATGATTCTGTTTTTATGGAGTCAGTTTTCTGAGTAGAACCACACGTAACAAAACAATCATTATAGTTGAATGGCAATGCTTATGAAAAGGACTGGATTGAAAACAGTGATGACAGAAGCCTTCTGTTTATCCCTGGAACAGCAGTGACAGTGGTAGTGTAAGCTACATCACACTGTTCCCCAAACAGTTGACACCCAAGGGACTAACTGGTGTTATGGCTTCAAGTGCACTATTTTGCTGGATTTCTGTCTGTGGTGGGTGCTCCTGAGCTAGTGGTGCTGTAAGTGGTTGCAGAGCAACTGAACAGGTACTGGTAACTCAGGGCACTTCACCTTACTGACACTTTTGTAGCTGTGCTATTGCTAAACACTTTTTGGAAACAAAGGGGTAAAGAGGTAGCCCAGGTTCTATTGTTTGCTTGGTCTCCACTCACAGACAAGCTCACTGCTGTTCTCTTGACTACTGCTGGCTGTGCAGAGCTTGGGGTTTCCCCTCCCCCACCACATCTTTTTATGCTGACATGTGTCTGTTGGACATCAAAGGGCAATCTTTCAAAGCCAGAAAGTCGTCTGACTAAGGGAGCACTTAAGTGATGATCTGCAGAGATGCGGGTGAGCTCGCTCCTGGAAGAGGCATTCTGCTGTGGCATTTCTTTAAAACAGCTCTTTGTATTTGGGCAATAACAAAGATTCATTTGAAAGTATTAGCTATCATCAGAGCTTGACCTCTTCAGAAAGTATTCTTTAGTCAGGGTTTTAAAGTGGATTTGGAAAGATAATTATTCTTGTCCCCGGCTAGAACCTGGGCAATTTATGTGCTCAGCTGACTTGCCACTTTGGCTTCAATGGATATTTATTCCATGAAGTGCATGGTTGTGCTGTGGGGCAGAGGACAATGGTAATGGACAGATCAGATACATGGAGAAAGGGATACTGCTCAGGGTGATACATCCTTAATTGTAACTAGTCTTATAGCAGGCAGTGTGCTCAGCACTGTAGCACTTCAGTGCAGGGGAAGATGACACTATTTATCTCTTTGTTTTTTTCTCTGTGTGTGAGTTCACAAAACATTTGCAAAAAAGCTTCATTTGATGGCCATGAAAAGATTGTTTGTATCATTTAAGCCAGTATCCCCCTCAGAAAATTGAATTTTATACGTCTCCTGCCTGATAACTTTCTTTCTATAATATTTCAGTATGCATTTTTTGCTCCCAAGATGTCATTATTGCTTTATCCTGCAGCTTTCATTAGTAGCCAGTGTCATGTATCTCAGCTTTCTGGAGTTGCTATAAATGGATATCACAACATTTGATAGGGCTTCCTAGGAAAAGTGAGAGAGGGGGTAGATGTATTTCCACAGGCTGAATTTCCATCAGATCACAAGATGCACGTAGGCATTATCAAGAGGATATTTTTCTGGACCTCTCATTCCCAAGTAATATCTGAGAACTCTGATATCTAGATCTCTAAATATCTGAGAACTCTGGGCCAAATCCTGCAGTGGGATCCGCTGGGTGAGATATAAACCAGAGATCTGCGAACTCATGAACATTTCCATGCTGTGCTCCTTAGGAGCAAAAGCTCTTGGGTGGAACGTCATACCTACTTTTCCAGTGCAGTTTTATAAATATCAGGTTTATAAAAGGCTAATAAAATGTCCTATATCAAATACCTGGCCATGACACCTGCACTGTGCCATCAGTCAGCTCCCATGAAATAAGGGAAATGAAATTATGTATCTGGTTGTCTCCCATAGCTGGCTCTGGTCACTTTAAGCACTTTGGGGTAAAACTGCTCTCTGTGATGTGTTTGTGCATCTCTATCAGTGCTGCTGACTGGACTGTAACAAATCTGTAGGGTGCAGAGGAAGATTTGGTGACGGGCATCAGCACAACTACTCATTCCCATGACTGACACACGCATGTTGCACCAGCTGGTGGTGGCAGAGGGGTGGAAACAGATCTTCTTAATGTGCACCTGCTAATATAAATTAATTATTATAGTAATGAAGCCAAAGCGTGATGAATCTGTTCTCTCCAGTCCATCTTTCACTCTGCTTTTCTTTGTAAGCAGGCAGAAAAACATCACTGCATTTTTCTTTTCCTTTGTGCAGTTAGTTTTCTATTTCTGATTTGTCATTGCTCCTAATGTTTCATTGACTTCTGACTGTGACTTGTTTATTCAAAGCAGTAGTAAGTGCCTAAGAGTTATTGAACAACTAACATAAAGGACAAGTCATTCCAGCAGCAGAGCTGGAGCTTGCAGCAAAAGGTCGTGGAAATCCTGGGCTGAGTTGTAAGTTGGAAATGCATACATGGTCTGTTCTATCAGCAAAGCTAGAAGCCAAATATAAGGTGTGTGTGGTTGCATGTTTGTGTGGGAGAGCCGGGATGCCTGGCATGAGATGTTTATGCAGGATGAACTCTTGGCTGGGGAAAAATAAAGAAATGGGTTGTGTAAACTGCTGCAACCAAAGGAGTGAAATTTCACTTGCAGTAGCAGATGTGGGAGAAATTGTGTTTTCTCCTCATTTCTTATTTACTGAAGGGATTAAATGTCCTTTGGTTGACTTAGCTTGGTTTAGATTGGGGTCTGCTCCACAATGTTATACTCAAGGGAGGCTCGACAGCCACCTGCATCAAGGTTCTCCAGGCTGCAATAGGTCATCTCAGATCAAAATATAATTTTCCTATCTTTAGGGAACCTATCTAATAAACTTGGTGGACTGTTACTGACACATTGAAGGTGACAATCTCCTCCTACCTGGGATTGCCGTTTTTTGCAGAGCATGCTGCTCAGTGAAACCACCAACCAGTAAAATGCGTTTAGAAGAAGGAAAATGTGTGTGGGAAAAGGATTTTATAATTCAATCTGTGAAATTAAAACATCATTGCCAATATATTGCACTTCTGTCACTTCCATTGAGAGAAAAAACACAACCTGGCAGAGGGCTGGAAAGAGGGGCCCCAGATTATTTCCCTGCCCTGTGTTTCAGGGAAGAGTTGGATGGTCATCTGATCCAGCTGTCCTGGATCTATAGAGCAGCAGCTTGCACCCTCTGGTGATCAGTCAGATCTCATTAACCTGTAGCCAGTTATTTGTGCAGCTCTGAACTCCCCCTTAGTGAAAAGAAGGCACTTTGCTGCATTTAGGTGATAATCTTTTAGCGTGTTCCATAAAGAAAAGTATGTTTGGGATGGAGAACATATTCCTTACTGGTAGCTCTGATATCCAGAATCACAGTCCAGTGGGTTTAATGCTGGATTTGGCAGTGCTGGGTTAACACTTGGACTCGATGATTTTGAAGATCTTTTCCAATTTCAGTGGTTCTATGATGCTGTGATAGATGAGATGAGAGTGAATGCATATACCCTCTGTCTCTTCCCTGTGGCTTTCTGTAACTCTACCTTCTGATGAGTATCATTCCTGCAAATTTAAGGGCTGCTTGTCCAGAAAGAGATCCAAACAGCTCATGAGGCTATAATCCCAGTCATCTCTTTATATGTGTCCTTAGCTGGAACAAACTAAAGGAAAGCTGCATTTTCAACCTATTGGTGATCCTTTTGAATTCAACATTACAATAACATCACAGGTTATTAGCACAAAAATGTCAAGCTTCTTACAGCACTAAGTCTTAGGGCTATAAACATTTATACTAGCATGCTAAAGAGATTTGGGCATAAGGGGCCATACTGACATCAGGGAGCAGCTGAAAATATGAGTAGGCTAACATTAGATTAAACAGAGGCAGGCAGTAATTTAATTGGCATTTATACGTTGAAAGAAGGAAAAAATAGTAAGTTAAAAAAAGAGATGCGGCTAGGAAGCTTTTGGAAATCAGGGAGGTAATTTGCTTTCCAAAATGATTCACAGCATCTCGTGTTAGCTAATTAACATAACAGCAGGTTTGTGAATTTAACTGCAGCAGGGTTAGGGCTCCGTGGGCTCGGTTCTCGTCCTTTTGTTCACTGGGGTCTGTTCAGCTCCCTCGGTGCTTTTGCTCTGCTCTTTGGCATCTGGGGGAGCCTGGCCTCTTTCAGAGGGCAGAGTTACAAGTGGCTGCACTCTGCGATAGGAGCCAGATGAGGGTGAACGGGGCAGGTGGAGAGGCAGGAGATTATCCATTGACTGGCATGACTCAGCCATCCATAAAATGATTTTCATTAATGTTTAACGTGTGTCAAAAATGTCAGCATCCATAAGGGAGGCAGATAAATTATTTAGTCCTTTGAGTGTCTTGCCTTCCCCCTTGCACTGATGTATGTAAAATGCTTGCCCTGGTTTTGTTTGGCTGTGGGATGCTGCTGGGGGAGTTAAAGCATTGCTGTTACACCCGGAGTGTTTCCTGGCCAGCCCCTCGGAGGAGCTGCTGCCGCTGCCGCTTCGCAGTTCAGTGCCTGGTCAGAGAGGTCTGAGCAATCTGAAGTCAGCTGCAAGTGGGTTGTGCACAGGCCCTGTTGGTGGGCTGCATTGGTTGTGGGTTGGTTTGCAAAGGAAAGACTCTAGGAAATGGTGATAAGGACTGGAGAATGGGATGTGGCAGGAGGTCCTGCTCCCCAGGTAAGGGCTGTGGAGGGCAGCTCTTCGGGAAGCCCAGCACCACAGTGCAGCCCGTGACCCTTTCCCTGTGCTCCCAACAGGCCTGCCTGATGTGCCCCCAGCTCTGTCTGATGTCAGCTGGAGTGCTTTCTGCTGCTCTTCTTGCTGCCTTGGTTTTGCTGGGTTTGTCCACAGATGCATTACCCAGAGACCTGCAACTGCCCTGTTTGGATGAACTGTGTCCTGCTCAGGGGTGGGAGCAGCCTCTGTGATCCTGCCAGGGCTTTGGCTACTCTCCCATGTACCCCTCTGCAGAGAGGGTTTCTACTTTTGCCTGCCTTGTGTCAAGAGCTTAGGGCATGGATCTTGCTTTATCCCTGACCAGGGAATTCATGTGCAGGAAGGGAAAACTCCCCTTTGAATTGCAGATTTAAGTTTTCTTTTATTCCTTTTTTTTTTCTTTAAATCAGCTTCCCAGGATGACACAATAGCTGCAAGCTGAAGTCATAAGCCCTGGCAGAAAGAAAAAGGGTCCAAAGGAGATGAGCAAAGGCAGAAATGTATCCGGTCAGAAGGGATTTGAGGCGACGTGAGACAGGGGAAATGCAAGCCTAATTAATTGTGAGGTGCTGGTTTGTGAATGTTGAGTGAACCACAGTCAAAAATGACTAATTTAAAACCCACTCTGACATTCAAATTAGACACAACCATCCTTCCTGGACAGAGATTTTTCTGAAGGCAGTGGGAACTTTGTCAATCTGGATATGGCATGTTGAACTCTGTCAGAAAAATTATAAAGAGAAAATATAGAGTGGTTTTAAACATGGGAGAAATGCAATTGCCTTGTTTGTTTAGGATTTTTTTTTTCTTTTTTAGGGCAGCCACAGGCTTTGGGACAAGGATCTCAATTGGCCTCTAATTAAAGTTGCTTTCTTAGTGTCTGGCATGAAATCCCCCTGAGAGGCAGATGTTTGCAAAGCACACTTGGGGCACTGGCATATGGTCCCTTTGTACGGCTGGCGTTTCAGCAAAGTGCCTCCTCAATGTTGTACATAATTAGATATTTTATTTTATTTTATT
>VXBB01017887.1:0-55012 GCA_013399915.1 Illadopsis cleaveri | reverse complement strand
GTAGGGCAGAGGGGCAGAACCACCCCCTCTCCCCTGGTGCCCGTGCTGGGGGCTCAGCCCAGGGGCTTCCTGGGGCATGTCCAGCACCTCAACCTCTTCACCCCAGGGCTGCACCCTTTGCTCATCCCCAGCCTGGATCAGCCCAGGTGCAGCCCTTGGTTAAACCACACAAGATTCCCATGGGAATATCCATGCTGCTGTGTCCCTGTGAGCTGNCCTTCTGAAATATTTGGAGACTTTCTTTCGTGTGTTACAGTGGCACCCAGCCCCACCTCCACTGGCTGCTGTCAGCTCCGTGCGCCGCACGAAGCCCAGGTACCCCGTGCGGGCCCAGAGCGTCTGCGCCGCGTCCCCGAAGCTCAGGCGGGTGTTGAAGTGGTCGGCCTGAAGGGTCTCGTTGTCGTAGATGGTGTAGTAGCCACTGGCTGTGTGGGGGCTGTTCACCCAAATCTGTGCAGGGAGAGGGGGGGAAAAGGGTTAAATCCCGACGTTGCCCATCTGGAGCAGCTCAGTGGAGCCGGGTAAAGGAATTGCAACAAGAAGGTTCTTGTGGGCCTGAGAGGTTTTTAGCCTGCTAGCAGCTGCTAACTTTTTTTCCCAAGGAAAAAGTTCTCAAAAAAGATTTTTCTCAAAACAATCTTGGCAAACAACTATGCTTCTCAAAACAATCTTTGTCCAGCTGGTGTTTGCTGTTTCTCTAATTTAACCAATGGAATTAGAAAGGTGTTGGTCCTATTCACCAATCATGTTAACTCTGTATCACAGCACGTTATAAAAAGTAGTAAGAATTTAGACAATAAAGCCTTCTTTTTCTATGCTCTTTGCCTTCTGAAATATTTGGAGTCTTTTGTGTCCTACAGCGACAGGTTCTGGTTTTATCTGTGACTTCTCAGATCTAAAAAATTCAGCTTGAATTTCCAAACACCCTGCAGAATCTTTAAAATGCATTTTGAGATGTACTCTTGCAGTAACTGTACCTGAGGATTCACCAAGTAAATAAATCGTTTATGATTTTTAACATATCAAGTCCAAAGCTGGATAATAATCCATCAACACAGATCAATATACTGGTGTGTAATCGAAGTAAGGAAAGCCAAATGTAAATGACACTATTTGGGAGCCAGTTTGCAAGATTTAGGGTGGAACAAGCTTTTTTTCAAGTGGGTTTTCTTTAAACCCAAATTCTGAACGCTCCAGCAATAATTCATCTTACAAAGGCCTGTATCACAGCTCCAAACTGTCCCCAGCAGAGAAAAGCCCAAGGAGCAACAGGAAAAGGTCCCCAAGGAGCAAAACCTGCACTTACCTCCCCAAGGTGAGAATCTCCCAGAGGCCCTTTAGTCTCTGGATTGACAATGACCACTTTGACTCCAGGCAGGATCTAAAGAGCACAAGAAGGAAATATGCAATCCCTGTTGGATTATCTTCAGCACAATAAAACACACAGGCTGTTCAGTCAGGGCAGAATTTCACCCACAGACATCACAAAAAGCGATAAAACGGGACAGGACAGGTACAGCAAGGCAAGATCCGGTTATGGATGTATTCCATGGCTCCAGGGCCACATAGGTAAGATATTCTGGGCCTGAATATGTTGCTAGACCTTGATTTTGAAGAACTCAGCAAAAAAACTACAAGCAAACCTCTTTCTGTTAAGCTATGAGGGAGTAAGAGGTACAGTAAATCCCAAATACAGGCTGATTTCAAGAATACCAGAGCCCACAATTCTGACATGGTTCATTTACTGCAAAACAGACCAATCCCCCCAGGATTTCCAGCAAAACACATTCCTAAATCAACAGGTTAATTCCTTATAAAACAAACTGACTTTCCAGAGGGACAGTGTAACCAAGTGCCACCCCCTCCCATGCCACAGGACTGTCCCTCCCAGCTACAGCAAAAGGGGAAGTGGGGAGACATGGAATTACCTTCCCAGACTCAGAAAGCAACAGGCTCTGTGGAGCTCCTCGTTCCACCAGACGGACTCTGAAGGTAAAGAAAAAACATTGTCAGGGGGAAAAAAGAAAAAAAGAGCTGAAGTGTCTGGAGCGGTGTGAAAACTCAGCACCACTACAGGGATTTAGATAGTTAATAAATTGCTTTAAGTGAACTTACAGTACCTGTCATGTCTCAAGGATTTCAGGTCTACATACACCGTGGTGGGATCGGGCCCTGATGTTCCCTGAGGAGTTAATATTTAAAAACCATTTATTTAGAGCAGTCAGGGTAACTTCTGCCTGAGCCCAGAAACATTTCCAGGGGTTTCATGCAGCAGAATTCCTACTCATATGCCCCCACCTTTGCAGCTGCACTAAGGGAAACCCTTCAGTAAGCAGGTGACTTTCTGGAACATCTGTGTGGGAAGGAGCCTTGGAGAGGGGGGAGACACCCCAAGCCCTCTCAACCACCAGACACTGTTTATGTGAGAATAAACAGCTCAGATTCATGTTTCACTTGTTTTGAGCATCTGTGATACGATTTGGCAGCTGAAAATGAGAGAAGCTGCTTAAATCTTGTGCCAGCTGTTCCCTACAGGGCAGATGTTGGGCTTTAGAAGTGTGTGCAGACAGGGAGCGTGGAATACAACTGAACCTGGCATCTGCAATCTGGTGCCAGTGACAACAAAAGAGCCCTTGGGAAGCCTTACCTGTAAACAGATGGCCACGTTGACCCGTGAGCCAAAGGTGGTGCTCACAGCTCGGGATGAGAGCCCGATGTCCTTGAAGAGTTTGGAGAAGGAATGAGTGAGGGAAACTCGTGGCCTTTCCTCTGCCACCACCACGCAGGTCCGGACACAGGACAGGTTAATGCCTCGGGCCTGCACACAAAACACGAGGCAAAGGGCTGGAGGTGTTCATCTGTCCCCTCTCAAGAAGTTCTGTTTGTTTCTCATCCCTTGAAATTACTCAGGAAATGCAGGACAAACTCGGTCCTTGTGTTCCAAGTTACTTTCCCTTTTTCTGATTCTGTTTGTAATTATAAATCCTGCCTGAGCAGAGCCTGGAAATGCAGCCAGAGCAAGACATGGACTGACAGTGCTCCCTTCTCTGCCCCAGCCCTCAGCTGAGATTACACCTCTGAGTCACTGCTTATACAGATGGAAACCAAATCCAGGCAGAATAAAGTCATCCACTGGGATTGCACTGACTCTTTCTCTGGTGAATGCTCTGAGCAGCACCAGGCAGGAGCTCCCATGTGCTGCTCACCTAGTGACAGAGCCCAGGTACCTGCAGAGCTCTGTGCCACCCAAAAAACAAGGCTGAGCCTTGATCTCACAGAGCCGGGAAATCCCAGGGAAAAAGCCACCTCAGGCATGGCATGGAGCTGTTTTTTTCACTTTTCTCATCTCCAAAGAGAACACACCTCCATGGAGCAGCTCTCCTGACATGTGCTTTCCATCATGTGCTGGTCTGAGCCTCCACTGCAGACTCTTACATAAGGAATCTGCTGCAGAGCAGCACTGGGATCCTCCCTGCTCAGGGCTGTCCTGACATTCCCTGGCAGGTGCTCCCTGCACTGCCACAGCCCCTGCTCCTTCCCAATCCTCTCCTCTCCCAGGGCTGCAGCTTTTGCAAATCTGCTTTTGGAGCACCTCTGGCCTGGAGATTTGTGCAATGGGAAAATTTGTATTTAATGATCATATCACTTTGCTTTACTACCAGAGTTTTCTTAATTTATGTAACATCACACTCAGGAAATGTTTCTTACCTTTAACATTTCAACTTGGTTTCCAAGTCCCTTTGTACACAGTTCCATGACTGAATAGGAACAGAAAGTGTCCCTTATTTTATACTGGCTGACAGTAGATAACCAGAGAAAAAGATTGGATTCCAGCTCCATAGGAGGAATTAAAATTGACTGATGTCCAGAATACACACTGTGAAGAACATTAAGGGAGAAAACATTTTTAGTGAAGCTTGCAGTTATCTTTACATTAATATTTACTGTATTTGCACATCACATTCCTGCTAGTCCAAAGGCAGGTTGTGGGACTGCAGCTGAGGCAAACTGGAGCAGCAGCATTTTAAAAATGCAACTTACTGTAAAAGCATAACAATTTATCCCCACACAAACACACATTGACAGTGAAGGAAGAGAACTGGCTCAACCCCACACAGAACAAAAACTCTCTCAGTGCAACATGTAATCAAGGAAGAAAGGGAAGAGAAATATTCTGAAGCCAGGAATATTTGGCAGCACAAACACAGATCATCAAGATGGGATAACATCCTGCTAATCTGCAGCAAAAGGGAACATGTTGTTGTCAGTTCCAAGACAAATTCCCCCCCCCTTTACTGTAAATTAAGTCATTCTGTAATGTCAACACATCTATAATCACACCCAGAAGGATCCATTTCCCCACTCACAACCAGCCAAGAGTTCATTTGCCCCTTTCCCCCCACGAAGTCCTACCTGCAAAGGCACCAGAGCACAAATCCCAGCCCGCAGTAGGGGTCCAGACAAATGGCAATCTGCCGGGAGGAGTAGAGCTCACACTGGAGCTTGATGGCCCTGCACAGGCCACTGACAGCAGCATGGGACATCTGCAACACAGGGGACACTGCTGGAAGCTCAGGACACCACCCAGGGACTCCCCAGCACGGGCAGGTGAGAGTAAAGGGAGTTTATGGAGAGTTGGGGTGAGGACAAAGCCATGGTTTGGTTCCTGTGCTTCCACAGCAGATGCAGAGACTGCAGAGCTCTGACACCAACAGTTAAACTTGAAGCTACAGTTGTTTGAGTTCCACCTCAACAGGAGGAAGAACTTTCCATGGAGGTGACAGAGCACTGGAATAACTGCCCGGGGTGGTTGTGGAGTCTTCCCCTCTGGAGACATTCCAAACCCACCTGGACATGCTCCTGTGTCACCTGCTCTGGGTGACCCTGCCCTGGATTGGGGGATCTCCAGGGTTCCCTTCCAACCCTGACTATCTTGTGATTCCCACTCCAAACACACATGAGCATTAACAAATGTAAGGCTTCCCTTTTCAGTTTCTAATCCTCTTTTTTCTGACTGCATCCCTATTCTGCTCTTGGTGGAGGCAAGCAGAGCTCAGAGCTCTGCTGCTCTCCCAAGGCAGCTCTGCAGTGGGATGAAGCAGCAGAATTCCTGACCCTACTGTGGACACCTGTTCTCCTCCACAGCAGAACTCAAGAAACTGAAGCCCACAGCTTTGTTAGAAGAAAATCAGGGTCTTTGTTTAAGTTACAAGTTGGAGGTGGAGGTCAGGGGGAGGTGGCTCAGAGGGTCAGGCAAGGACAAGACACAAGTGCCCATCTCCTAACCCATTACTATACCTTAACTCCTGTGAGCATGCCTGTGGTAGAAACACTAAAATCTAGATATGCCAACATTTCAGGTGTGGGTGGCTTATAGATCTGGGCCAGTCGCTTCCTGGGCAAGTCATCTGTGCAAGAGAGAAACAAACGAGTTAATTTTGGTTACTTGACTGGCATTTGAAAGGAGAACACAACTTTCAAAACACCAGAGATGGAAGATAAAGCTTTCTATTAAATCTTTTTGCAGAAGAGACAGGTTAGTGTATGGCCAAACTCTTGCCAAAGCTCCCACACAGAAAATTATTTATTCTCAGGAAAAGGGAGAAAAGACCAACTCGCTCTTGTCTTAAGCAGATTAAAGTTGTCTGCACTGCAATCATTTCCCATGCACAGCTCAAAACAGAAGAGTTCTCAGTGAACAAGAGCACATCTTGGATAGCTTTTGTACAAATTCAAATAAATTTTCAAGAGCCACTTAATGAAACAGGGGACTCTGGAAGTCACCAGTTACCCCTATACAGAACTTCAAGGAGCCTCTTGGCCCAGGGAGCTCACCTGTGTCGATGATGGTTGGCCAGGTTTTCACATCCACAGCACCAGCTGCCTCTCTGGACTTGAGCAGCCTCATCAAGGTCTGGGTTGTGAGGATACAGGCAGCTTTGCTGACCTGTAAAGATGAACACTCACTGAAACAAAGAGTCCCAGCAGCCCTGCCACTGCAAGAGCTGATGTTCAGAGACTCTTTTATCATCTGTAGCCAATTTCTTTCAGCAAACCTGAATTCCTTCCTCTGGCTTTTGCACACTCTGCTCAGCTTCCCCTTCACTAAACCCCCAGTGCAGCCCAGCCTGCAAAGACCCTGTCAGAACCTCTAGAGCAGGTGAGAAGGTGTCACAGCAAGACCCAGCTTTCTTCCCCAAGGTATCTCCTGGTTACTGGGCTTGGGAAGTGACTTAACTGCAGGATTTGGACTTCCACAGCAATAAGGAGCATCAAGGTGAAATTTTGGGTGGCAACACCATGTTGGTGTTCTCAGGAAGCACCTGCACTCTGTCTGTGAGGAGGGGGCTCTCTCTGGCATTTTATGAATGAGAACACTGTCCCTCAGCTCCAAGATGTGCCTCAATCCCTCTCACACAGCACGAGGTTGGTCAGTTGTGTCACCCCTGGAGCACGAGGCTGGAGCAGTGACACTCAGTGTGACTCCTGTGTCACCTCTGGAGCCCATGACCACTCCAGCCCCACTCCCTGTGACACAAGTGTCACCCCTGGAGGCCCAGGCTCTGCCCCTGTCACTCACCTCCACGATCATCCTCACTGTGGGCAGCGTTGCCACCAGGCTCTGGGCGTGGGGCGGGCGCACGGTGACGGGGACACAGCCCGAGTACAGGCAGCCGTAGAAGGCCGTGATGAGCTCGATGCCTGCAAGGACACCACAGGGACACTGGGGAGGGAGGCACAGCAGGGCAGTGCTGCTCCTCCCTTGGGGTAAGGGGGACACTCCCACAGCACAGGTGGGCAACATCAGCAGCCCAGCACCAAGGGTAG
Source organism: Illadopsis cleaveri (assembly GCA_013399915.1). NCBI lineage: Eukaryota > Metazoa > Chordata > Aves > Passeriformes > Timaliidae > Illadopsis > Illadopsis cleaveri. Next base: position 48,184 of record VXBB01017887.1, on the reverse strand, counting down.
AACAAGAAAGCTGAGAAAGCTTGGGATAGGGAATGAGGAAAGTAAAGGAAGCACAAAGGAAACCATCACCATCATACAGGAAAAGAACATCCTGAGTGTCAAATGACTTAAAAGTCAGGCAGTGAGCACCTCTCACTAGCACTGAGTGCCTTTCCTGTATTTCCAGATCCCAGTGAGATTCCAAAGAAAGTCCAGGCTGTATTTCCCCAGTGGGATTCACTCACCAGGAGGATAAAGAAGCACCACATTGTCTCCTGCATTGAGATGGCCTTTGTCACACAGCACTGATGCAATTCTCTCAGCCTTTTTGTGCAGCTGAAGGCAGGTGGCCGTGCACACAGTGGTTCCCTTGAAAGGACACAAAAATGCTCTAAACAGGGCCTGGCACAACACAAACTGGCTGCTGTGAAATAAACCCAAGCTTGCTGGCTAGCAGGAGGCTACAGCTATGAGTTATCTCTACCTAAAGGCTGCTGGCACCCCATGAGCCATTCATCCACTACAGTATCAAAGGATAGAGATGGAGTTAGATCTGCTCTAGAAAATTCTACCTTCCAGGGAGTCAGTTCAGGTCTTCTTGCACCAGAACCTTGCCAGAATATACTCAACACCATTGATAGGGATGGTGGCACCAAGGGATACACCATTAACTGATACAGGAGCCAGTGGGACCTACAAACACGCTCAGTTTTAAAATGAAGGGTTGAACCATGAGAGTCATTTGCTGAAGGGACCTAGAGGGTTAAAGGGTCAAGTTTTAAGTTACAAATCTATGGGCAAAATCTGATACAGAGGCTAAAGAGAGGCACTGCAGAGGGCAGAAGATTTTAAAGACTCTCCAACTGGCAGTGGATAACACGTGGACCTTAAAACCCAACAACTCAGCACTGACTGTACCTTGGCATTCAATAAAAGGAAGAGTGGGTGGTCAGGAGTTGCTTGAGCTCTCCACTGCAACACTTCTGTCAGGAACTGGTGCTGGAAGAGACAGGCAGGAATTCAACACCAGCTTCTCCTTCAGTGTTTCCCCCTGCTGCTCTGCACCCAGGAGGGGAAACTCCTTCCCATTCTCCAGTTGTCACAAACACTGATTTACCTTTTTAACCAAATCATTGTCTTCTATTTGACCCAGATCTCTCCCAGAGGCTTGAGCGATTCTCTTCCCAGCAACCAGGTTCCCCACCATCACAGAGGCAGGGCCCACACCTGTGCAGAGACATCAGCACTTTGGGAAGGAGCAGAGCAAAGGCACAGAGAGTCCCTGTAGGATCCCACTGTCCCAGGAAATGAAGCCTCACAGATGGAGTTCAGCAGGCATTGCTGGTCTCTATTCATCAGGAGGGAGAATCCCAGTGAGTTCAAAGGTGGGAATCAAAATTCCTGACTAACACATGCAAAGAGAGGCCTGGGGCACAGGGCAGGCTCTGGTCCCCAGGACGTGGGACAGAAGTAGGACATATCACCCAGGTTCTTGGGGCTGAGGCACTGAGCCCCCAGTTTAACAACACCAAAAAGGGTTCAGGTTACCTGGCTGTTTCTGCCTGGGCTTTGGCAAGTTTGTCACACAAGTGTGTGGGCACATGAGGATGTTGCAGGGGTGCAGAGAGCCCTCCAGAAAGTGCTGTTTGGTTTGGGAGATGTGGATCCCTCCCAGCGGAGTTTTTGGCAATGTGTTGGCTGGCACGAGAGCAAGGCAGTAAACACCCACTTGGTGAATGCTGTCAATTGCCTAGAGAAAGCAGAGATGGTCACTGGCATTCCTGGCACTGCTGGACACAGTCTGCTGTTGCTGATGCACTGACACACTGCAAGACAAATCCCTGGACTTGTGAGGTGCAGGAGGAATGAGTCAGTCAATGACAACCCACTTGACTGAGTCCTGCAGTGAGCCTGAAGTGCTGGGTACATCCCTGCCTTTACAGCCCATTTCATAGACACCAAATCCATTTTTAAATCTTTCATGACCAAAATCCCAAAATATCCACAGTTGCCTGATGAATCACACGATTCTGATCTCGGGATTGTATCCATCTGTCTCCTCTGAACCATCACACTCTGTTCCCTCTTGCCTGCCTCAGCATTCAGCCATCTGATCCATTATTCAGAGCACCAGGTACTTCCCTGATTTTCCACCCCAGCTTGCACACTTCACTCCCTGAATGTCATTCCTGGAATGACACACATGCAGTGCAGGCAGCTCTCAAAGGAAGTATTTGCTACTCATTCTTTTAGGACCACACTCATTCAGCTGCTCTGGCCTTTCCCTGCCCACTTGGTCCCCGCTGAAAATGCATCTCTAAAGAAAAGAGTGGCTTTAAAGCCAAACTGAGCTCCCCATGATCCAAACTAAAAGCAGAACTCCAAAGCTTGAGCACAGATCTGCTTGGCAGTTCTGAGAGGTGACTGCCAGAGCCCCTCTGTCCTCCCAGGACCTTCATGGAATCCCAGATTGGTTGAGGAATTTCTTCCCAAAATTTAACTTAAATGGACCAAAACTTATAAAAGTGTGAGACTTCGTGACCGGCCATCCATTTTGTGTCCATTTTGTGACCATTTTGGGTCCACCTTGGGCATAGCCCTGGCCAGGCTCTTGCCCTGCCCAAAGTGTATCCTAAAGGCCTTTTAATAAATATCTACTTTCTTCTCTCAGCTCTGTCCAGTCTCTGTCCCAGCTCAGGCTGGCTGTACCTGCAGCACCCGGCTCATCCACTGGAAGCTGTCCTCCTCAGAAGCATCCGGCCTCTGCTCTGCCACCACCACGATCCTCTCATCATAGAACACAGACACAGAGAACACAGCAATCCTAAGGAAAAGGGAAGAGCCACACTCCAGTTTCACTCCTTGGAAACAGGAAGCCAAGGAGAGGTTAAAGACAGAACTTGTTAAAATAACCATGGGACAAAAAAAAAGGCATCAGGCAATTAATTAACATTGAGTCAAAAGGAAAGACTGGGGAGTATTGAAGGGGTTAATTCCACTTTCTGATGAAATTTCGCTATGGCACAGTCTCCCATTCTCCCAACCTGCTGTCACATTCCTGTTCCAACTTCTGGCAAAGCACAAATGAAAGGAGATTTAAAGGCACCTACAAGATGGTTTAAAATCTCTCACTAAGTCTTGGAGATATGAGCTCCAGCCCTGCCTGAAGATCTAGAAAATTAGATCCACAACTGCTAAATAAAAATCAAATATCTTTGGACATTAATGAAACTCTTCCTTGCTGCATCAGCCACCAGCTAACAACTGCAACTCTGCAGAGACAGAGAATTAATTTCTCCATGTGGCTGACTTATCTTGTTACTTGATTGCTTTCCCTAAAGCACAGACTTGATGAAAAGCCAGGCTGGATAGTAGGAAAAAGATCTGTGTTGGGCAGGATCATGGCAATTACTACCTAAATCAAAAATGTGTTTACTTTAACTGAGCTACCCAAAGAGAAATCCAAGAAAGTACTAAAGCTTCTGTTTCAGTTTATTACATGCAGCAGCTTATGGGGAGTTTCTTGTGCTGACCTTCCTCTGTAAACTGTTTTTATTGACTCCACAGCCAGTCCAGTGGCCACGATGTCATCGGCGTTGTGCCTTCTCCCACTCACTGTCAGCAACCCGTCCATCTTCCCAACCACAAACACCAAACTGCCCTGCAAGACAAGAAGGCACCTGTGAGGAACTCAAAGCGAGCTCTTCTCACACATCATCCCTCCCCAAAAGCGTTGCTCTGAAATGCTGAGGGGCCAGAGCAATGCAGGCTCCAATGCCTCACTTACAGGTCCAACAAATCCCAGCAAGCCAGAACGCACGAAGGGCACTTCCCCCACTGGAGAGCCAGAGGAGTTCACAGGGATCACCTGCAACACAAAGGAGGATGCTGGAGGCAAAGCAGCCTGAGGAGAGAAAAACCTTCCCCACCCCAAGAAGTGAGTGAAGGGAAGAGGAGAAGGGGAGGGAACCCTCGGTACAGTGTTGTTTTGGCAGGGTGGAAGATGTTTATGGAAGGGATTCTGAGTATCTCTAACTGCAAGGAGTTTTCCAGTGCATGTTTTTAAAAAATAACATTAACACTTCAGTTACAAACCCAAGACCATCAGTTTTACACAGAAAATGGGGCAGGAAAAATGCATTTTGCTAGACATACCTCAAAAGTATTTTTTGTCACCCCTGCCAGCCCATAGTACATCATTCCTCCTGCTCTGGAGCTCACACAGATTTCACCAATCTCGTCTGTTTTACAGAGCTGGGGTGGCCCATCTGGTTTCACTATACACATCATGCCTAGGACAAATCAGGCTTTGTTAAAACAGCTCCCAAACTTTGCCCTGCATGAGAACTGACACATTTAATCGTGACAGAAATGACTGAGTCTGGCACTGCCCCACCTCTCCCACACCGAGGCTGATATGGGAGACCAGTTTTGCTCCTAAAACTTCCCCAAAAGCATCTCCCAAGAGCCTCCTGCCTGTTTTTACCTCCTGGCATCACGTGCCCAACGTCCTGGACAGTGAGAGCAGAGTTTTTATCTTCAGTGTTGACCCGAATCACACCGAAACTCAGCCCGTTCATGGACAGGATTGCTCTGCCTGGCAAAGGAGCCCCGGGGACTCCAGGCCTGGGAAGGATACAAAATCAATAAATACACTCAGTCAGGCACCTGGGCTTGGTGTTAGATGGCACAGAAAAAGAAATAGGTGTATTCAGTGTCTCTGCTTTGCACAATTATTTCAAAGTGTGATGGCAGTAGGGATCCCCACCCAAAGGAGCCACGTTTTCAATCCCTAAGGAATTGTGTTCCTGGGCACTGCAGCTCCTCTGCCAGCTCATCATCTCCCCCCATGGCAAACCCCAGCTCCCAGGCCACATGATTGCAAGGCTGTTTCCTACAGAAGGGAGCAGTGGACAGAAATAGAGTATGAGAACGTCCCAAGGATCTCAAATCTCAGATTCAGAACAACCTGATTCCCAGGCTGTGGAAATCAGGGAGGAAAAGCGGCACTCAGGCACTGCTGAGCTGTCACACACCTCAGAAATCACTTGGATCTCAGGAGGGAGGTTTAACAGCTCAGCAACTCGAGTACCTGAGCACACACAGTAAATGTCAGAGGAGTTTATTACATGCTTAAATCAACTATGACCAACCCAAGTGTGAACAAAGCCCAGCATGGATGACTCAATCTGTTACCTCCGGATCGCAACGGTCATCGCTTCGGGGGAGGTGGCACAGGGACAAATCGCCTCTGGTTTGAGCCCATGGCTCTGAAACAAGCTCAGGAAGGCATCACAGGAGGAAACAGACCCTAGGAAGAAAGAAAAGATGCCACTAGGACTTCACAGAATTTGATTTCATGCCCATCTACAGGGAGGGTCAGGAGGAGGATTTGGGAAACTACAGGAGGAAGCGGCCTCAAGTTGTGCTGGGGAGGTTTAGGTTGGATATTAAGGAAAATCTTCTCTCTCAAAGGATGGTGAGGCATTGGATTCTGCCCAGACTGGATGTTCAGGCATTGGATTCTGCCCAGAGCAGTGATGGAATCACATCCCTGGAAGGATTTAATGGATGTGTGGATGTGGCACTTAGGGACAGGGTTTAGTGGTGAAGGTGCTAGGTTAAGGGCTGGAATTGATGGTCTTAAAAGTCTTTCCCAGCCTGAACAATTCTCTGATTTTATCAACACTGCCCCCTCATCCAACTCTCCCTTTTCCTGCTTTGCAGAATCTCTCACAACCCAAAGGATGGCAACATGGAAAGCCCTTATCCTGTGCCCAAGCCCCACGAGCCAGAGCTCTGCCCTAAACGAGAGCTCCTCAGAGGCAGGAGCTGATGCTGACCCCAGGGGACCCCTGATCCTGCAGTGAGAGGCCAGGGAGGGGGGCTGGGGACACTCACAGGGGTTGGCGCCGTCGGTGACAATCAGCATCCGCAGCGAGCTCAGGCTCACGTCTCTTTGGTCCCGATGGGCCATCATGGCCCAGTGCAAGTCTCGACACTTCACCAGAGCAACTTTTGCTGCAACCGACACAAAAACAACACCTCAGGACAAATCAAAGCTTTCCAAGAGTTGTTTCTACATGGATGCACGGTCTGAGACCCTCCAAATGAGGGAATTCTCACCTAAGCCTTAAATAACTGAGACTGCAGTAAAAGCAAACCCAACACACAATGGCATCTGCTGTGGCACTGCCACCACCTGAGCCAGGGTCTGTCATCATCACAGCTCCTCCTCCAAAGGCCAAAAATCATTATCACTCTCTGAAAGCCCTCAGGGAGGCCAGGGATCAAGGGCTCCTGCTGCACTCTACCATTTTCTTGGTTTCATAAAAGAAACTGGCTCCAAGTCACAAGCTCCCCACCATTGACACAGCAGTAGGATTTTGTACACAGAAATAAATAGCAAAGTCCCCTGTTCTCCCAAGCTGTCACATTCCTGTTCCAACCTCTGGCAAGTTACCAGTGCAAGGAGTTTTACAAGTATCTACACAACTGAGGGCTTAAAATCTCTCATTGAGTCTTAGAGAGATGAGCTCCAGCCTGGCCTGAGGATCTAGAAAATCGTATCTGCAACTGCAAAATAAAATGAACTATCTTTGGACATTAGTGAAACTCTTGGCCCTCGAGATTTGACATGGAAGAGCAAAAAGGATTTAAGGCATTTGAGATTTTAATGCCCCTCCACTCGTGGATCCTGAGAACTCCAAGCTGAAGTTGTGGATCATCCTGAGTTACCTTTGTGGGCGTGAACCCTCTGCACCCAGGAGAGAGGACAGGTTTTCATCACAGAATAGGGCACGCTGATAGTGTGCAGCTTGTTCATTACATTCTGAAAAGCAGGAAAAAGTTTGTTAGGAAAGGGATCACAAACCTTTCATCAAGTTATTAGAAATAAGTCACTCTCAGTCCCCATCAGCTTCCACCCCATCCTGAATTCTGAGGTTTAGTCAGGATGATTCTGTCGTTCCCCCAGAGAACTGCAGCTCTGGCAGGGAGAGAAATGGTTGTTTTAACAGTAATGGTCCTCAGCCATGGACTCAAATGCTACTGTTATCACAGAATCATGGAATTCTGGAATGGGTTGGGAGGGATCTTAAAGACCATCCAGTGCCATCCCTGCCATGGGCAGGGACACTTTCCACTGTCCCAGGATGCTCCAAGCCCTGTCCAACCTGGTCTTGGACACTTCCAGGGATCCAGGGACAGCCACAGCTGCTCTGGGCACTCTGCCACCCTCACAAGGAAGAAGTTTTTCCGAATATCCCATCTTATCATTAATCTCTCATTACAGAGAGCTCTGGAATGCTTCAACTCACCGTTAGAATGCCATGCCACAGCCCTGCATCCTTCTTAAAATCCAACACATTCACTATCGTTTCACCTGGGAAAAGAAAGGTGAAGTTGTCAAGTGCAACGTGCCAGCACAGCTGTGCCCATCATTTCTGCTGGAATCTGCACAGGGATGACCCTGTCACTGATCTGTCAGAGCTGCTCCACAGGGCACCCCAGCAAGCCCAGGGTTCTGTTTGATTACTCATGTTACTGATCAGAGCTCCCTGTCATGCAAAAAAACAACTGCATGTCCATTCCTGAGCAGCAACACGTCCAGAAAGCTGCAAGGAAATCACATTCCAGCCTGAAATGTCCATCAGTAGGACAGGAAGGGTCTGAAGCTCATTATGCATGAGCAGTGGAGGGAAGGGGAGCCAGAGAACATCATTCAAGCCCTGACTCTCAGCAGTGATGGGAGCTCAAGTGATGGATTCTAAAAGGCAAACTTTGCATTTTAAAGCTCTGTGACCCACAGCTCTATAAATAGTTTCACTCATGGATGCAGGAATTAGCTTGATTTAAAAAGCAGACCAGAATAAACCATAACCTACAGCAAAACCCTCTGGAATACCACCAGCACCTTCCAATCTCCATTTCTGGGATACCCAAAAAACCTCACAGCCCCAGCCCCAGAAACTTTGGTATTTACACATTAACAGCAATGAAAGTTTGGGAAGAAATTTCTATGGGCCATCAGTGCAGTGAGAGGGGACTCGAGGTTGCTGGAAAATTCTCCATTTTTCATTCATTTGCTCCTCTTTTGGTTCACCAGAATAGACTCAGTAACTTCACAGACATTAAATAAATCCCACTTTTTATTCCTCTTCATCACGGCAGTGAAAATACTGCAGTTTTGGATGGAAAAACATCACAACTAATTTTCACTTTTGCGGGGAGAATTAATCTGCACTTTTTCGATTTTATTAATTTTTTCAAGTAAATATTGGGCCATTAGAGACAGCTGTTCAAGATCTGAGAGGCAATCACTTAAAACAATGATGTCAGCCCTTCATTCCTTCGATGTTCTGTGCCCTCACCCACCTTCAGAGTAGTTGCAGGCCTGAGACAAGGCTTGGCAGTGGGCCAGCATGGCCACACGGGACACGGTGACACCCATGACACTGCCCTCTTTGCTGGTCTTGTACTGCACAGGAGAGAAGAGAGTCAGGGAGGGCTCTGGATCCCATGCAGGAAGGAAGTTAAATCACAGAATCCACGTGAAAGCAAAAGTTTTCTCTTAAAGCTGCTGAGACAAACCCAAAAACCATCTGTGCAAAAGCTTAGAGCCGAGGAGATGGTTATTGCGGTGGCACACACAGGAAATCTCCATGGAGATGGGAGAAAAAAATGAATGTGTTTGTGTTTATTTCACTGTCACTGCTGCTCACCACATCTCTTCCTGCTCCTGTAACAAACTGGAAAGCCAATCTGTGATTTCAGAATGGCTGAACCATCACTGAAACCGTTGCAATCCCTACAAGTCGCCTTCTGGAGCACAAACAAAAATCAGCATTACCAGCAAGAACAGAGAATTCAAACTGCTGCTGCCTCAAGCACTGTCAGAAATGGGTGGTATCAAGCACCACCTCAGAACTCAGCTGCCTCCATCCCTCACTTTTTGGAACAAAAAAAAATCTCCAGCTTATTCCAAGCAGTGCTCAAGGGCCACAAAGGGATTCAAACCTAAAATGAGCTTCACAGCAGGATATCCACAGTGAAAGACTTGTTTCAGTGGCAGGAAAGTGGGAAGTTTAAGGGAGTGAGGTGAAACTATTCTCTCGCTGGTGATTAGAACATTAAATTCAGCTCACACAAGGTACTTTCTATTCCCCATTCACCACTTACCTCAATATATGCTGGCTCAGTTCCTGCTGCTGAGATGTTGGGCTGCCAGTCCTTGGGAGATTTGGAGAGATATTTTGAATCTGTCACAACCCATTTGAGTCTGGGCCAACCTGGAGCCAAAATTAAAACGGTACATTAATGTCAGTTTATTTATTGAGGGATTTATATTCTGCAAGAATACACTAAACCCCATCATTTGTCCAAGTTCAGTTACACAAGCAAAATTCCAAGCCAAGGGCAGCTACCAGCCAGAAGGTTCATCTCATTTCTCATCAGGGAGTTCAGTGGGCAACAAGGTACTTCCTCTCCTCAGGGAAGATCCCTGCAGCATTCCTAAATAAAGCTTGTGAATAAAACTGCCTTGGAACCTGCCAAATGAAGGGACCTGAGATTGGGAGGTGGTTCCTTGTGACCCCCAGACCACCACAGCAGCTGTGTCAGACACACGGGTGGATCACACCACAAACACAAATCCTACAATCTGTGGGATCAGGAGTTGCTCCTTTAGCCCCCAAATGCCTTCAGTCCTGACAGCTCCTTTTAGATGGTTCAGCTGCAGCAGAAGTACAATCAAAAGCCAATCTATAACCAACTCACCTTTAAACTGCACAATTTCTCCGTTCTGGGTTTTTGGGAGCCCTTTCAGACACACTTCAGTGGTGAGGGCCAGAGCAATCCCACAGCTCCCCAGCAGGAAGCCAATCTGCTGCCCACCAGCATCCTGAGGGAAGAGGGGAAAAGTCACTCCTGTTCAAAGATGACAAATGTCACCTTTCCCTTCCCAAAATTCAAGGTTTGATAATACTTTGGGGACTGAGGGAAGGAATGGCAAGGAAAAGAAGAAAACAACCCATTCCTACACACACTCAGAATCACAGAATCACAACTGGAGTGACTTGGGCTACTGGAAGGTGTTCCTGCCCGTGGCAAAGGATGGAACTGGATGGTCTCTAAGGTCCCTTCCAACTCAAATCATCCTGTGACCCCACGAAATGCAGCATTGGCAAGGTTAAAATGCACTGGATGTGAAATCCAGGGAAAACAAGAGGTCCTGCCCAGCACCCAGGCATGGAGTACACCCCATCTACTGGCATTAATGGAAACCCAGATGCTGCAAAGAGGAATTGAGAGGCAAAAAAAGGCCAAACATGTAATTACACTGGAATAACGAGACTTCTCAATCCCCTGGAGCCAATTCCTGTTGCACAATGATAAAATGAGGAGGCTCGCTCAGAAACTGATTGGGCAAACACTGGAGAAGTTTTAATTTTGCATTTGGTTGCTATAGCAGTCTGTCACAGAGCAGAGAATGAAATCAAAGCTCTGTGTGTCCCTGAGTGTTCCCAGCTCGTTGCCACCTCTCCTGCCTTCATGTTTGCCATGAGACTCTCTTGTTTTTGTTTCCTCTTATGAAATCCTAGAGTTTCACACAGTTCTTGACAAGGCAATAACATGGCAACAGTGCACAAGTTCTGGTGAGGGTAAAGAAAACACTTTGTGGAGCAAATAATCTACAAAAAAGTGCCTCAAAGTCTTCAGGAACACTGAGCACCTCCATCTCCAGCAAAATCAGGGCCTGGCAGAGCTCAGCAAGGCTGGATTGAGCTCCCTCCCATCACTCAGGGGGCAGATCCACACTATGATCTGTTCTGTATAAATTATTTGCAATAAGGAAGTGAAGACTGCATCATTTAGGAGAATTGACCATCTCCAGCTGCTCAGCACAGCTCTGGTCAATATGTTTTTCCATTTTTAAATGCCACTCCAGGCTCCCAAAGGTCCTCGTTGGTACAGAGCTGCTCAGGCAGCAGCTGGAGGCTGTGAAAGGCTGTTGGAGGCTGATGGCCTGACTTGGTTTCCATCCCACATGGCTCCTCCAAGTTCCATCAACGTTACCTTTCTGGTAAGAGGTACCTCTATAGGCACTGGGATCACTTCTGCCAGGAGACAGCCATAAAATGCCACCATGAACATCACGGGGTCGTTGTTGGGATACACAAGGGCTACCTGCAACCCACAAGTTCAAAATTTCAAAATCCACATCTAGAGTGACTAAAACTCACAAAACTTGGTGCTGTTTCTCCTTCCACAGAGTGTGTGGAACATGCCTGAGCTCCTCATGCAGTGCCCAGGCATGTGAAGGTTTACACACAGCCAAGGCACAGAGACCAAGCCCTGCATTTCCCTCAGAGCTGCTGATGTATTTCAAAGCCCAGAGTCGACAAGCTGCTCACAGAGGAGCAAGGACCCCTGAAAATCCCACCAATTTCTGTCCCAAGCAGCCTTGTCCCTGGGGTGAGTCTCACTGTGGTGTCTGTGGTGAGTTCCAGCCCCCAAACCCCTTGTTTTACTCCAGAGGGAGAAGCACAGAGTCCCAAAGTCATTACCCTGTCTCCAGGTTTTAACACAGGTTCGTTTTTGGTCCCCAGTTTATTAAGCAAGGTGTAGGCCAGCTTGAGACTTCTGCTCCACAGTTTGCCTGGAACACAGAGAACAGAGACTTGCACAGGATCAAGCAGCACAAGAGAACAGATCACACCTTGGCTGTTTTTACCACCTACAGTGACACTGCTCTGTCTACAACACTCACAAAGACCAGGAAGGTTTTTGGTCTAAACCCACGAGCCCTGTGCTCTCTCCACTGCTGCTCTCAGGAGCAGCTGAGCAGGGGAAGGCAGGGTGGAGGCTCAACTCACCATAGGTGAGGGTATAAACTGGTTTTCCTGTCACATCCAGAGCTGTCAGACAGGGACACTTGGCCTGAGTGGTTCCCCAGCGTTGCAGAGCTGCTTCCAAGGCAGGAGGCCAATTGCAGACCACTCCCAGGGGCTCTCCCTTCACTGGGGTCATCTGGCGGCCCTCAGGCTTGGGCTGGTTCGGGTCTGGCTGGGGAACTAAGAAAATTCAATAATATTTCCAGTATCTATTGAGATTTTTCTTACATAATCCAAATAAAATAATTTTCCTTGTCTTTGCCCATTTGTCACCTGACAGTTCAGCTTGAAATAAGCCGAAAGCAAATCTAAATGAAATGATGAAAAGGATTTAACAACCCATTCCATCCCATTTCCTAGGAAGTCTCACACAAAACAAGACATCACAAACAGAGCCTTCCCACAGGATGTTGTTCAAAGGTGTTCAACACATCAGTAAGGAAAGGAACACAGAACTGCAGAAAACTTTGCAAAGTAATGCTGGAATAAAATTACCACTGAGGACAATCCCCTTTGGGAAATTAATTAAAGTAGCCTAAGCAAACAAAGGGTGTTGAAAAATCTATTTAAATATTTTTTTAGGAAGTTTAGTATTGAGGAGGTTCCCCCAAAGCTCAGCAGAACAGCAAATTACTTCAAACACTGGTTTTGGGTCAGACAGTTCATGGATGCTGCTGCTGCAAATAGTGAATTTGAGTCAACCTCGAGAACAACAGCACAAAGAACTCAGCTCCCTCAGTATCTAATTGTAACAAATGTGCATAAACCCACTATTTATGCTATTACCTTCCACGATTTCCTCAAAATCATCCACAAAGAATTCTTTCAGGGGTGGTCTTTTAGGTCTTTTCAAGGTGTTCAGCAACTGCTGAATTTTTGTGGAGACTCTGCTGCTCACAGGAACACCTGGAGGGAAAAACCAGAGCGCTGAGTGCCACATTGACTCATTCCCTGGAATCCTCCAGGGATTTGGGACTCCACCACCTCCCTGGGCAGTCCCAATGCCTGCCCACCCTGTCCATGAAGAAATTCCTCCCGAATGCCAACACCACAAGAGCAGCACAGTAACACCTTAATGCCAAAACCATTGCGATTTCACCAAGCGCTTCAACGAAATGAATGGGAGTTGGAAGAATAAATGATGTGATTTCAGCCCTCTCTGAATACTGCTGCAGCTCCTGGGGGCCCCAGAGGTTTCGTACCATCTGCAGTGTCCATGAGGCTGGAGCGGTTGGATCCCTTGTGCATCCCCTTGACAATTCCCGAGGGAGGGAGGTCGATGGCTGCCGGCCGTGCTGAGGGGGTGGAGGTAGTTGCTGTGACATCTGGGGGGACTGAGAAACTTTCTAAAAAAAGAAGAAAGCTGCTAAATACACCTTTTATTTATCATCTCCAACAAGCAAAGTGTCAGTGTTACTAATAATCCTAAGGATTGAATGGGTTGGATGTATGGGAACCCTCATTAATGCTAAACACACTGATTCCTAAAGGTTCAGCAGCTCTAGGACAGGCACAGTATCTGTTCTGGAAACCAAAAACCAAAGGCACAAGGTTTTGTCCATGTCAGGAAAGTGCTTCAGCAAAACAGAATTCCTGTTCTTGGTTTCTAACCTTGAAGCTCAAATCTCTTGACATTCAGTACTGTAAAAAAAAGAAATAAATAATTTTTTTTTAAGTTTGAGATTCACATGAGCTCTGAAACATCCAAACTCCAGAACAAATCCCTCCCTCACCTATGCACTGATCTCTCTTGATAGAATTCTACTATTTAGCTTTTTTGTGAGTGAGGGCTTTTGCAAACAAAACACGTGGGAATTTGACCAAAGCAGATCAGCAGAAGTTGTGTTGGGTTTCAATCCCTTCCAGCTGGGTGGTTACAGGGCTTGTCCAGCAGCTACAGAATAAATCCAATGAATAATGTGAGCTGGGTCTTACTTCTGTTCAAGTTGCAAGACACTGTCCTGCCTTTCAGCAGAGGCTGCAACTGCATCCTGCAGGAATTCTCCAGTGAAATGTCTCTTAAACAAGGGATTTTTGCTTATGGGGTTTCTTTACACAGCCCAGCAGCTTCAATCATCTGATAGGGCAAGAATATTCTATTCTGGCTTAACAGCACCAGCAACTCTTGCTTACAAAGGAAAAAACCCAACAATCTGAAACTATGGGTTGGGTTTTACAGATAGTCTGAAGTCAAATCCCAAATAATTCCCACTGACAGGGTTTTGTGATTGATTCTGTGTTGAATTCCCTCTTTCTAAGGAGAAAAAAATAACCCATTTCTGCATGCCTTTGGAGACACAGTGGCAAGGAATATTTCTTATGCACTGAACTTCTAAAATCACTGCAAAGGACATGGATTTGTACAATCCAAACATCTGCAGGACTTTTTATTGCTCTCAAGAGAGAGATGTACAGAACTGTGTATGTGAGAGTTCTATTCAGTTAAACCAGTGTTAACATGGGACGAATGTGGCAAACAGAATTCTGACAAAGATTTAAAGTTTCTCTTTTCTATAAGACACTAATTAGATTAGACAGTAGATATTCTGGAGGTAAAAAAAGCTGTGTTACCTTAATTCATTGCAAAAGGTAATGAGGCCTTCTGCATGCTCCAATTAAAAACAGCCTCTCTGCTTCAAAGACATTAATTATATTGACTACATTTTATGGGCAATCTCCTCAGTTTTCCATTTCAGGAAACAATTTGCATCCCAGCAAATAAATAAACAAAAAATAACAGCAATAAGAAGATAAATAAGTGAAAGATAAAATCACCAGCACTTCTATGCACTGCTTGCCCCAACCCAGTTAAGCAGAAGCAGAGAGCACATGAAATACAGACAATGTCCTATGGTGCAGGAATTTCCTCACCAGCAGCTAAAAAGGACAAACATACACAGAGCAAAAACAAACTTGGCCATTTCATACAGAAGCATCAGCAGCAAGGAGCACCTCAGAGCCTCAGAAAACTGAGCCCAGGGTATCCAGATCTGTAGATTTTGCTCTGTCTCCTCAGTACCTGGATGCTCTGGTTATTCCTCAGACAGTCATGGAAGAGCTGGGCTAAAGCTTTACTCCTCTAACCTTTTTTTTTTTAATGACAGGCTCATTTGTTCACACACACGGCTGGATTTGGTTTCATTTTCTTTCCTGATCTAACGCAAACAATAAACCATCGGGGCTCAGAGCAAAATGAGGATGTTAAACACAGCATTTCCCCACTCCACAGGCACAGACACCCCTAAGGGATTTGTCAGGACACAGATGAAAATGCCACTTGCACTGGGCAGCTTTATGCCCATGGGAGCTCCCAAGAGCTGGAGACATAAAAGCAACACAGGACACAGAGAGCTGTGCCTCCTGCTCTGTCCACACTGTCCCTGGAGTCTTCCCTGCTTCCAGAAGCTCCTGTTCCCCACTCTCCCTTTTACAACCACCTCAAACCTGAAATTCTTCAGGAACACAACTCCAACCAATGCTAGCAAGTTCCATCAATACCAGCTAAACTCTGGCTCTGAATTTCCCTTCTGCAATGGACAACTGCAGCTTTATCAACACAGTCTGAACTCGAGGCGATCGTTCTGTTCGTACCCAGCTCCTACCTATTCGAGTATTGGCAAATACATCAGCTAGTGACCCACTGGTCCCTTTGCCTTCTCCATGGGAAAGTGTAGAGGATGCTGATGAGGATGTGGATGACCCCTGAACAGATCGGTTGATCCAAGACTCAGCATTCTGTAAGCTCTGGTGCAATGCAGCAGAGAGAGCAGCTTGGCGCCTGAGCGAGCCCTCGTCCTCGGAGGCGGAAGACGTGTCTGTGTGGAAGCAGAAAGAAAATCTAGCTGCTTAGGGAAAAGCACATGGCACTGAACATGCTCTTTCCAATCACATATCAACAGCACAGGCTTTCACAGGAAGATCTGTTTTTTCCACAGGCTGTTACATCGGCCAAACCAGAGGTTAAAGCAGCAGAACTGTCGGTGGGAACACACTCACCCCTGTTTGATTCACCTCCTCAGACAACATCCTTCCCCTGGGGTCTCCAAGCCTAGAACTTAACCCTCATTACTTTTCCATTCACATTCCATAGTATCAGATGCTGTTTTGCCTAACTCTGGTCATTCTGAACTGGAAAGTGAGGGGTCAGGGTCGTTGTCAAACTGCAAAGTCCCAGGAACAAAGAAAATGCAGGAAACAACTGCGCCAAGGCCACAGTAGAAAATACTTTTGTCTGGGGCTCTAAATGGAGCCCTTTCAATTGCAGAAAACAAACAAAAAACCCAATCCCAAAACAAAACAGAGAAATCTACAGCAAGGAACTGCTTCCTGTGTGTCCCAGAGCACAGATACCTCGGCTGTCCCAAAATTGTAAACTAATTATTTAAATACCATGAAGCAAGCACTCAGTTCTTGAGATGCTGAGTTGTACAGTGCTAAATACAAACATACAGGTGGCTTTGGCCTAAAATTTAGGTGTTCTTCAAAGTGATTTTCTGCCTACACTCGAGTGGTAAATCAAACCACTAAATCATGTTCTAGCCACTTGGTAGAGTGGAACAGAGTTACGAGCTGAGGCAAAGGACTGACTCCAGCCATGCTGTAAGTGCTGACCTCGATTTGTGTGACTTCCCCAGCACAGGATGTGCTGCAGTCCTGGACAAGTGAGCACAGAGCTGAGACCCAAGCAGACACCAGGAACATGCATCAGCCCCCCGGAGAAAAGGAAGGAAAAAAGGAAGTGTGGTAAAACAGGAAGAAAGGAGGAGGAGGAGGAGTGACATGGCCTAGCAGAGCAGTTTCAGAGCTATGAATTCACCAGGAGATGTGGATTCATAACATTCGGATGACTCTGTCAATCCAAATGGCTGCGATGCTTCTGCACAATGAGACACAACATAGAAGTCACTGCCAAAATTCACACGGACTCATTTGTTAGTCAGTGCATCCAGCTGCTGGAAAACAGAGGGTTATTGATATCTGCTGCACATGCATCGTGACAGACACCATGTCATCCAGGGATTCTGCTGCAGCCAGTTCATGGAACCTGTGAGAGAAGTCCTGCAAGTCCTGCAATTCCACTGGACCCCTCTGAGGTCCTTGCCCAGAAACAAACATCACTGCAAACCCTCCTCTTGTGTGCTGAGCAATAAACATTAATGACATCAAGATGTCAATTATCCATCAGAAACAGGTGTGAGGGAAGAAGAAGTGGCCTCAGTCCAGCCAATCTGAACCACAGAATACCCCGAGTTGGACCCACAAGGACCATCCAAGTCCAAACTCCTCACACAGGACATCCCAAGATTCCCACCACACGGTTCTTTAAGAACTCCTGGAAGAGAGGTCACTTCCCAGCCCTGAGAGAGGACTAACAGGAACACCAGGAGCACTGCAGCCTCTCTGTTTGGAAGGTGTAATCCCTGCAGAGTCTGGTACAGCCTCACCTGGGGGAGTGCAGGCGTCAGCTGGGGACTGGACGAAGGTGGAGCGGCGCTTGGTGGGCATGGGCAGGGCCATCTTCTGCTCCTTGTGCTTGGCCAGCGCCGCCTGGACAGCTTCCGTGTGGATGTCTGCCAGAGGGAAGGGCACAGCTGCCTTCAGCAACAGCACAGCAGGAAGGGGATGTCTTAAGATCTTAGTTTTTCTATTTTTCAGATCCTGTACTGCATCAGTGCATAGCTGTAAACTCCATGTGAAGCGTTAGTTAACTGTCTTCATATTTTAGTTAAGATAAAATAACCCCTCTAGGCCTGTGATCCAAGGACACCCTACAGCCTCAGGCCCCAAAACATATGAACAAAAGTGAATTGGAGGGGAGCAAACTGGGGGAATATTACTTCATTACCTGAAGCTGTAACTGGAGAATTAACACTGATATGCAAATAGAGTGAATTTATAGTTGTCTGAAAAACCTGTGACCATCATCTGTCTTGAGTGTAGCCTCTGGGAGGCTTCTGACAGCCCAAGGTGTATCTATTGAAGGCCTTTAATAAATACCCACATTATTCTCTTAGCTTTGTCCAGGCTTTGCTCCAGGTAGCCACTCCAAGGCATCAAAGGAAGGAGGGCACACAAGGCTCCCACACCTCCAAACATCCCCATCTGCCTGTTCTTCTGCCATCCCAGGAGTAGCATCACCTTTTACTCTCTTTTTTAAACAAGGAAACTAATTGAGATTCCTGAAGTTAGCAAGCTGAATGCAGGGCTAGGTTTGTTATTCTGGAAATTTCTGGATTAAACTCATTATAGCCTCGTGTCTCTGGCAATTTTAACAGAAATCTCAATCCTGGCAGATTGTTCCCCTCAACTAAAGATTATCCTAAAATCTGCCTATGCACAGTTTAAATGCACATAGTGTGTGCAGCCTCAGGTGCAACTCAGGTCTCTAAAGTGACAGTTGTCTGATTGAGGAAAAACCTTCTGCTCCCAAATGGATGCAGATTACATGTAAATCTTGGAAATTTAACTGTGGCTGTAAATGAAGGCTGATTAGGAACTGAAACAGGCTGGGATGGGAGGTTTCCATCCCTCTGCAACCCCCAGAGCCCTTTGAAGGAAGACACATCACTGGTGAGGAGAAATCAACTTAATAAAAACTAGCTATGACCAGGGAGAGCATTCATTTCTACATCTACATTCATTTCTCAGATTAATGTATTTTAATTCTGCTTTTGCAAAACCCAAACCAGGCACTCTTAATGCTCCACGAAATGGTGGGACACAGTGTCACTGGAGAAGGAAGATTTAATCAACTTTATTTGCCTGTATTGAAAAGAAAACTTAATTCTTGTTATTGTAAAGTGAAAAACAAAACCAGGGAACAAAAAAAATAGGTGCCAACAGCTTCTCCTCTCCTGAAGTGAAGCAGGAGCTCAGCAGGTGCTGGGCAGCCCTTCCTGCTGCTCCAAGCTCCCAGAGCACAGCAATCCCCAGCTCCAGGAACTCACTGAATATGATCACCTACAGATGTGGTTAAAGAAGTTTTCTTTCCATTCTGTGAACAATTTGCACCCAACAATTTATATCAAGCCAGAAAATCAGGGTGGTGTTATTTGCTTTTTTCCTACTTATAAGCGGTTTTGATTCAGCAGCTGCACCCCAAAGCCTGATGAACCACCAAAGCAGACTGATAATAATAATTTTGATTCCTTGAGAGGAGTCAGCACATTCCTGGGGAGGAATCCAGGGGACTCTTGTCCCTGCCCTTACCAGATCGATAACGTTCATCTCTGGCTCCCCCTGAACGAGCTCGGTGGAATTTGGATGAGGATGAGGAGGATGATGCTGAGGCTGGAGCTGCAGATGGAACGGGCATCTGAGGTCTGGATTCCTTCTGTAACGCTGAATCAACCCCTGGAAAACAAGGAGTGGGAAATAAAAGGAGCCTTTTTGGAGCACACTCTTCCCTTTTCCCCTGACAGATAATTCCTCATCTTCCTTCATCCATTCTCCTGTCCCTTCTAAAATCCCAAAGAGCAAAATATTATTGGGATATTATTGAGTGTTAGAGCAAAGTAACAGCCCACTTAGTTGTGAATTATTAATTATTCTTTAAACTACCGTGCCAAAAAATGAGAACCTTTACTTCCAGTTAAAGAGGAGATCTCCTGCTAGCCAGAAATCCTAAAACTGCATTAGGGGGACAAACAATCATTCCCCCTTTCCACTGGTGTTTTTTGGATATAGTAACACATTTCAGAGTCCTGTATTTGCTTATCAAAACACATTCACCCCTTGTGCAAATGTGAGAGTGGCACAAAAAGCTGAATGGAAAAGAAAGAGAGATCTCTGTGGTTCAGGTGCAGGACCTGGGCTCCAGAGCAAGATTATGAATTCAAAATCTCAGCTCACCCACGCTCAAAAGCATCAATTTGTGTCCCTTCCAGTAACTCTGGGACACACTCCATTGATAACCAGTTTAACATCTTTGTAGCATTTCTTTACCTTCACCAAACCCAGCATAGTTGTATTTTGATCCAAAGACAACACGACTTCACAGACCAAACAGAAAAACTTCATGTTTTCTGATCACTCGAGTATTTACGAATTCAGGCACCCACTAGATGTCAGCAGCAGATTTAACACTATTTTAAATGAATTATTAAATTCATATTCAGTTCTCTTTCGTAAGTCTTGTAAAAGCCTCTCATCTCTCTGTGGGGCATCACAGGGCAAACATGATATTCCAGTTAGGAGATCAGAGGTGGCTGTAAGTGACATGACACACAGAGAACAAGCTCTTTCTTTCAATATTTTGCTCTGACACAGTAACATGTTCCAGTGGCCTCACAAAGCGTTCAGACACAGAGGAGGAAAGAGTGTAAATCACTGATGGTTACACAACAAAGCAGCACAAGTGAGCCAAGCCTGGCAGGTGACAGGTGATTTATTCAGCACTCCCTTCAGAATAATCCTGCTACAGCTGCACTTTCTGCTGGCAGAAACATGACAAATATGACAGAGAGATGAAAAATGAATTATTTTGGATTGGCTTTGAAGGGTGCCATGGATTTGTTGACTGTCTTTAGTTTCTAATGAGAATTGACTGCTTTGTGATTCCTGCGTTTTGGTGAAGGGCCAACGATTTAAAGATTCAGAGTCTGAACCATTAGAAGATCAACAGGGATAAATGTTTGCATGAATAACAAGGAGAGCAAGTGCCACATGCACAAGGAAGCAGCTGCAAACCTGTCACTCCACTGTCTGCAAACAGAATGGAACAGCAGTGCTGGGCCTGGACTGGCTATTCCTTGAAGATGTTTTTTTTTCAAGCTACATACCCATAAAAACATCAAAATAATCAACTTGAGCCTCCAGGGTTTCCAGGGCAGCCTAAACACACTCCCAGAACCCAGGAATAGCTGGCCAGCTCCAGGCATGGATCCATGAGTTGTGCTTGCTGCTGACCCCCATCATGGAGAACTCCCTGGAATTAGGGACTTGAGATTTTGGGATCTGCAGGTTGCAGAGACTTTTCAGGAGTTAGCAGCTAGATGGACCTTAATGGATATTGCACCAGGAAAAAATGCATCTTTAGGTAATTAACAGTGCTGCCTTAACTCCTGAATAAGGAGGCAAGCTCCCAGAGGCCATGTGAATGGAGCACAGATGGAGCAGTAAGAATCTCCTAAATTATCCTGCTGACATGCCCTGACATGTCACCTTCCCTCCCTTCCTCCCATTTCACATCCATGAAATGGAGACATTCCATCAGCCAACATCGGGCCAGTGCTCAGAGAAACGGCACAAAATGCCAGCACTAAGTATTTTGTTGTTGTTGTTGTTGTTGTGGACTAAATGAATTTTCTTCTCATTACCAAGGTGACCTGATTCCGAATCCCTCACGCATGACTTCCACGGGGTTTTTACAACAGGAGGTTCCCAGACACTGGGGCAGCTGGGTGTGAGATGGATAAAAAGCTGGAGAGCTGGGCCGGAAGGGCAATCAAACCTCTGGGTTAATTGGTGACCTCCATCATCCCAGGCCTCTGCCTGGACTTCAGCTCCACTGGCAGCTCTCAAAGCCCCACAATTAACAGTGCACAGCCCAGTCTTGCCAAACACTTTTTTCCCCTCTCCTAATTAAACATTTTCTGAGATAAATCAAACATGTGCACAGTGCCAGGGTTGGGACCAAGATTGTATCATCTTCACACTTCAGAAGGGACAAAAGCAGGGTCGCCAAGAGCTCCTGAACCACCCAAGGACTCCCCATTTCCTCCTCAGGCTCGAGATCTCCACTGGCACAAATGCTAGCCTGAGGACTGTAAAACCTGCTCAACAAATACCTACTTATCAAGAGGGATTAGTCATGTGTATATTAGTTTTTGGGTTTTTTAGGTAGCAGAAATAGATTTGACAAATAGGCAGCAACCAAGTCGCTGAGATTCCCACCATATCCTGCTCCAGGGAGTCCTCAGCACTCGGAGAGCTGTTTGTAACAAAATCTCCCTTTTGAAGGCTAAATTACAATTTTTGCTTGCCTTGCTCCCTTCAGCAGGTGGCTCAGAATACACTGTATAAAACCCAATCTCAAACAAGGGAATGAGCCCCACCTTGAGATGAATAAACAACAAAATCCAACCCGAGAACCAGCTAGAGAGCAGGAACTGGGCAGTGGTTTGGGGTGGGAGAATCTGGAATTTGCCACATAACAACTTTATGTTCCATCATTGAGTGCCTGAAGAGAGCTGCTGTCATTTCCCCCCAGTCCCGTGGCGTAGATGGGCAATAAATGCACTTTGAGCTTTTAATCTTTATCAATTTTTTTTGGCAGTAGACCAGGTTCAGTAAATTCCAGTAGGTCCATTCAGGACTCCCTGTCATATCCAGCCACTGCCCGAAATTAGAACCAAACACATCAGTTTTTAATGGCTGAACATCTCAGCATATCAGTAACAATTATTCTGGTGAAGCCCCAAAATAATGATTAGAGACACATTCAGCCATATCCTTCAGTTTACAATTATATGTAATTATCTCACATACAACCAGCTGAACTGCTCTGGATCTCCGAACCAAAGGAAACAATTGTACCCAAAGGATGTGACTTCAGCCACTCTGGCAAAATAAAGCAACAAATTATAAAAATCCTAATGTTTCTCCAACAAGGAATTAAGATGGTTCAAGGACACAGCACAGACCAACACTGCAGTTCAAACATTTTTCAGAATGTTTCCAGAATGGTTCTCCAGGACCTTCATGATTGATCCAGAGCACTTGAGCTCTCAAGAATCAAGGGAGTGGGATGTGATGGATGTGGGAGATCACAGAATGCCTTAAAGCCCATCCTGTTTCACCCCTGCCATGGCAGGGACACTTCCCACTATCCCAGGGTGTTCCAAGCCCCATCCTGCCTGGCCTTGGACACTTGCAGGGATCCAGGAGCAGCCACAACTGCTCTGGGTACCCCACTCTCCCACCAAGGAGCTGACAGGAATCCCTGGAGTTCAACAGAAGACAAGAACTAGAGACCCAACCCACACACAGCATGATCAGTTCAGGAAACACATGTGGAGCAGAATAATCCAGAGTTGGCAAATGGGATCTCAGTGCTCCATTCCACAGATGCCTTTAATGGCACAGCTCTACAAAATCCTGATTCCAGCCAAAACAAGGACCTACCTTGGGTTTGTGGAACATACGGAGCCAGCAGCTTTGCTCTCTTCTTCTCATACCCCTTCTGTGTGATGTCCCCTAAAAACAAGCAAAGAAAACTCATTTAATCACATCTGAATTTTGCAATTTGAGGTCTGCTTGCTTTTTTTTTTTTCAGTGCCATGAAGGTTTCACCTGAACATAGCTGTAGAAAACCTGAAACTCAATAAATCCAAGCACATTAGGATTTCAAAGCTCCATATTACAGAACTTCTGCAGTTTCCCTTGGGATCAGAGACCTACACTATCCACTATTTAAATGCAATAACTTGGATCACAGCAGCTATCTAAATGGAACATCAAAGCAGTGAAAAACTAAAAAGGGAAACTGGGAGTGCATGAAAATATTCTGTAACCACAAAACAACTTAGGCGAACAAAGTGGGATAATTCCCAACCAAAAGGGTGAAGGGGAAGTGCAAATTCAGAGCCTCATCTTCAACTAATCAAACAGCAAACAAAGCGAGTCCACTCCAGCAGCTGCTATGGGGATCTCCAAAAACTGAGAAAAGGATGGACAGTCAACTTCCAGACTCCTGTCCAGCCAGCACAGCTCATGATCCAGGTGCCAGGGAGGAATTTCTTCCATATATGTAACTTCAACTTCCCCTCTTTCAGTTGGAACCCATTCCCCCTGTCCTGTCACTGCAGATCCTGATGAACTGTCCTTCTCCAGCTTCCCTGTAGCCCTTTCAGACAATGGAAGATGCTGTGAAA
Source organism: Illadopsis cleaveri (assembly GCA_013399915.1). Taxonomy (NCBI): domain Eukaryota; kingdom Metazoa; phylum Chordata; class Aves; order Passeriformes; family Timaliidae; genus Illadopsis; species Illadopsis cleaveri. Next base: position 24,438 of record VXBB01017887.1, on the reverse strand, counting down.
ATCTCCACACAACTTCTCCATGCTGAACATTCCCAACTCTCCCAGCCTGTCTCCGTAAGGGAGGTGCTCCAGTCCCTTTATCAACTTCATGGCCTCCTCTGGACTTGCTCCAACAGCTCCATATCCTTCTTATGGAATTCTTCCATCCTTCTTACATCCCAGAATTGCTCAGAGGACTCCAGGTGGTCACAAGAGCAGAACAGAGGGGGAGAATCCCCTCTGGAGTGATTATTATTAGAGTGACTACTCCAGAGATCAGAATAAGCATTTGTAAACTTTTCCCTCTTTTAAAAAACTAATCTGTCTGATCCTGGAGATGCACCATCTGGCTGCTGTCTTTTGTTTTAATTTCTCACATTACATCAGAACCACAAGAAAGACTGGAACCTTGGAGGGACTAAAACAAACAGCCCTGCGGCATTTCAAGCCTCTTCATAGCCTGCCTGGCACTTACAACCTCCTATCTCCTGGAGATGGGGAGTGATCAAACACACAGCACTAAGAAAACAGAATTATTTGGTATCAAGCTAAAATCAAGCCACAGTTATATGATGACAAGAAGTGAGTGATCACAAACAGGATGTTTTCTTTGCTGTGGGCCTAAACTGAGAGGGAACAGCCTCAGCCCCAGAGCAGCTCTGGCTGTTCCCTCTCAGTTTAGGGTTTGCTCTGAACAGGATCCTCCTGCCAGTCTCCTCCTGCCAGGGGCCACACCACAAAAGGGGATTACAGGCTTCAGGCTCTAAGCCTCCCAACACCACCAGCATCTCTGCAAAAACATTCCAGCTAAGCGCCCAGTTTGGTTCCAAAGGTGATTTGTGAAATGCCTGGAAAGGGAATGGACTCCACTCCTTAGGGCTGGGCACTCCAAGGCCAGTGGCACTTGAAACACTGAGACCAGGACTTTCAGAGCTGGAGTGGGACTCAAACTTAATGGCTTCAGATTGACAGAAGTTTAGATAAGATAATGGGAAGAAACTTCTCCCTGTGAGGGTGCTGAGGCCCTGGCACAGGTTACCCAGAGAAGCTGGGGCTGTCCTATCCCTGGAAGTGCCCAAGGCCAGGTTAGACAGGGCTTGGAGCCACCTGGGATAGTGGAAGGTGTTCCTGCCCATGGTAGGGAGTGGAACAGGATGAGGTTAAAGGTCTCTTCCAATCCAAAGCATTCCACGATTCCGTCCTAGTCTGACTCGTGCTGCTCAGGGCAGGGTGTGCGTCTGCACACAGAATTTTATCTCACTCCTCTACCACTACGTTTGAGTCAGGGCCCAACAAGTCCAGACAAATCCAGCAGCAGAAAAGGAGAATGTCCAGGACGCACTGAAATGCCAAGCAAAGCAGTAATTTTAGTTCTTGATTGCACTGCAGAGCTCAGGTGTCACTCACCCTGCTCACCGGACAGGTACGTGCAGGGAGAGGGACACGTCAAACTGAGCTCCTGAGTGCCCAAGGGTGATGTGCTGGGTGACTGCAGGAGCTCCACTACCCAACAGCTTTGCCCAGGTCTGCCTCCACTTTCTGAGGCAGTTTGCAGAGAATTGTGGAATGTCCTGAGTTGGAAAAGATCCACAGGGATCATCCAGTGCAGCTCCTGTCCCTGCACAGACACCCCAACAATCCCACCCTTGCCATCCCTGGGAGTGGTGTCCAAATACTCCTGGAGTTTTGGCAGCCTCAGGGCTGTGCCCATTCCCTGGGGAGCCTGGGCAGTGCCTGAACCCTTTGGGAGAAGAACCTTTCCCTGATATCCCTCCTCACCCTCCCCTGACACAGCTCCAGCCATTCCCTCGTGTCCTGTCCCTGTGACAGGGAGCAGAGATTGGAACTGCCCCTCAGGATGAAGCTGCAGCCCCCAAGGAGTGTCCCCTCAGTCTGTTCTCCAGCAGAACAGACCCAGAGCCCTCAGCCACTCCTCCAGACCCTCTCCCATCCCCTTGTCCCTGCTTTGGACCCTCTCCAACAGCTTTAGATGTTTTTCATGTTGTGGGACTGGAGGTGAGGCTGCCCCACCAAGGGCAGAGTGTGACAATCCCCTTCCTCACCCAGCCAGTGACACTGGACCCAGGACAAGGTGACCCTTTGGGCTGCCAGAACACTCATGTCCATTTGGGAGGCACACAGAGCCAAGGGATGGACACTGCAGGAAAACACAGGTATACAGAAAGGGGAGGGATTTCTCCTAATAAGCCAACCCACAGGTTTGTTCAGAGCTTGTTACTCTGTGATTAATTTCTCCACATGATTTAATTGTGCTCTTGGCATTGGTGGTTACACACTACATATAATGAAACACTTGCCACAGAAAATCGTTGAAATTGCTAAAGAATACACATATACAAATAATGTAAGTACATTATGAACAAATACCAGAACTTTAAGCAGTAGTAGCACCCCATTCTGTTTCACATGCTGGGAAGGAGAATCCTCCCTAATTATTTGTTCCACACTAATATGCCACCAATAAAAAGAAACCCATCCACACTGGAATGGAAGCAGTAGGGCTCTTGGGCTCCCATTTGGAAATCTGAAGCTAAGGTGAGCTACTACAGAGAAACAAGAGGTAACTCAGGCCACAACACTACTTGCAACCTCAGCTGCCATGTGGTGCACATTGTCGATATTACTGTTGTAAAAAGGATTTTCTGACCATAAGCCAATAAAAAACCAAAAGTCTAATGCTATTTGGCAAAAGCAGGGAAGCTCCAAGGAGAAAAATTCAAGCAATAAATATAATAAAGCTGATAGATTCCTGGGACTCCCTGGCAGCACTCTGTCTTCCAAGTGCTGAATTTCCAATTCCATCTGAATTTTTATGCTGCTATAACATAAAAAAATAGATCAACTATTATTTTGACAAACAGACTGACAGTCTCAAACACCTGCACAGGCTTAGAAAATGTACATATGGCAGAGGTGGAATGAAGTTATTGAGTAAAAGCTCTTTTCTGGGCATGCGAGTCCAAATTTGGTACCAACCCACTGACACAGCACAAAAGAATCACTAAGGGAGAAGTTTTCTTTCACCCTATTCCTTTTCTGCTGATCTACAGGAAATGGAAATGGTGAGATCTGGACACAAACATGGACTTCCTCATGGAATATCATAAATTACAGCCACAGGAAGAGCACCAGGACAACAGGGCTGCAAACTCTGGAACCATTCACTCCTCTGACATAAACTTGGTCAATCATTAACCCCTTTCCACAAAGAAAACACTCTGTGACACTTTGGGAGCTAAATTCTCCCAGAGAGCTCAAAACCCACCCTGAGAACCACAACTCCTCTCCAGGCAGATGCAAGACAGGGCACCACAAAGAAACACAAGCAAATGAGAGCTGATAATTCAGCTATAAAATGGTTTTTGTTCATTCCCAAGGAAGAAATTAAAACACAAACAGTGGTGAGACTCTTCTGGCTCCCTCCCAGCCACCACCCATTTCTGTTCCGTTCACTCTGTATTTATCCATATCCGCAGTGAGCTGAGGCTGAGCCTCCCCAGGCTGAGGCCCTGCCCAGGAAATGGGGTTCTGCTCAAAGGGAAGCAGCTTTTAGGGGTTTTAGAGGAGATATGAGAGTGAGCTGAGCTGCTGCTGTGGTGGAGGAAGAGGCTCTTCTTCCTTCCTGCCACCTCTGCTGCAGCGACAGCTCCAATGCAGCAACATCTTCATCTTCCACAGGTAACCAGTGCCCTGGAACAGAGCAGGTGTAAACACAGCCTCCCCACCACTACTATCATCATTTGATTTTCCTAAATTCTTAGGAGAAAACACAGAATCGATCCTCATCATGCAAATCCAATTGGAATGTCCTGGTCATTGGGAGTGCAAGAGAAAGGATGAACTTGCAATGCCAGAGAGCAGGGAAGCCCAGGGAAGGACACCTGATCAGCCTGGATGTCACACCTATATTCAAATCCTGCCCCAGAGAAGCCCCGGGAGCCTCACTCCCCACCCGGCCCGGTGACGCCAGGCTGCTTTTCAGCAATTAGCGCTGATGATCTGTTCTAACCAGTGGTGCTCAATCAGTGCAAGGTGGTAACACCCGCTAATCCTGCTAGCTCAGACAATGCTCCTCTTTCAACATCTCTGCTCCCCTTCCCCCATGGAATGAGAACACTGAATCATTTACTGTCTAACAAAACCATAATTACTACAGTGGAGAAATTAGGGAAAATGATCACGTAGGGCACAGCATCTCCCCAACAAAGCCTCCAAACACTGGGCTGCAGCAAGGAAAAGATTCCAATTGGAAAGCAATTTGTGTGCATTTAAAAAAATGTTTGTATGCTTTAAAAAAAATCTGTTGATGTTTCCAACAGTTTGTGCCACCAGGGATTCCTGGTGGTGCTTCTGGCACTTCCATTAGCTCCAAAATACAGACAGCTACTCTATTAAAAGAGAGCAGCCACGACAAAAAGATTTTAACAAAAATAATTAAATTATTCTATTATCACTGATGCATCTGGATTTCAGGTCTCACCACTAAAAATGACCTGATGACTTGGCCTTTCTTGCCTGCTCCCCTGCTGATGTCCGGGCACAGGACAGGCAACATCTCCCCGTGGTTTTATCACCTTGAACCTGAGTCTGCAGGGCTCGAGTCTGGAGTACCAACACCAAGACTATGAAGACCAGAAGTGCTGCTAAAAGTCCAAAATGTTCTTTTGCTGCCTCCAGATAAGGCCTTTCAAGTGTGACTGGAGTGGCAGGTAGCACATTTGAGAAATCCAAAGCGAGGACTAAGTACATTTGTGGCCTGGGCAAAAAATGGGCATAACAACAGGCCAGCACTTAGTAAAGAATGCTGTCACCACTCATTTATGCACTTAGAGCTAGTCCCCACCTTTCTTCAAGAAAAAATTCCTCCCTGTGAGGGTGGGGAGGGCCTGGCACAGGGTGCCCAGAGGAGCCCTGGCAGCTCCATCCCTGGAAGTGTCCATGGCCAGGTTGAATTTTCCTGGAGAACTGGCAACTTCTAGACATCCCACACTCTCCCCAATGGTTTTACCAAGGGTTAAAACTGACACACCCTCAGTCCCAGGCTTCAGCAAGCCAAAACACAATATTTACACTTTTTTTCCTAAAGCTGTGTGCTCAAACAGACTGTACCTGTGCAGTGGCCTTAAACTCCTCCTACCACTCTTAGCTACAACTGCAGCACAAAAACTACATTTGAAACAAGTTTAGACAATTGCCTCGTTCTGTTTTGAGGCCAAATGATGATGCAGCTTCAAAGATTCCCTCCTCCTTTTGGGTGAAGCTGTATATCAGGTTTCCTTCTTGGAGATAATAGCAAGGTCTGTGAACTAACAGTCTCCCAGAAAAAGACTGATTTCTTGAGAGAAATAACACCTTGCTCACTGTACTTGCCACCAAACAACCAGCACAGGTTTGGGCTCTGTAGTTTCCCTTTAACAGCACCATTGTATTCCCACTAGAAGCATGAATAGGGCACTGAAAACCCAGCCGGGCTCACAAAGCTGTGTTTGTTGGGCATAAGCACTAAACTGCTACAGCTTCGGTGTTAAAAGTTTCACAGACAGATCAGCTCCAGATTAATTTACACACACAGAACAAGCCGACTTGGCCACAGCACTGTGGGGGCTCTGTTCTACAGCTCCAAAACCCTTTTCTAAAAGGCTTAGGAGTGTTGTTTTACCAAATTCAAACTATTTTAATCTCAACATTTATTATTTCAAAAGAACTCCATTCAAGATGAAGGTTTTTGTGGCATGGCTGCCCCACGTTCAAGGTCTGGGTCATTCCAGGTCACAAGGTGCTCTTCACCCTGGGTCACTCACTGAGTGCCATAAACCTTAAGGGTTTTTGTTGTTGTTGTTGTTTTAACTTTAAGCAGTAAATCCAACTCCTGAAACTATACCAAAGAATCTCTTTATCTTCCAGCAGCATTTCCCAGTTGCAGCAGATCCAGTGTCCTCGATTCACCCGTCTGGGCTGTGTATTTCCAGCTGTAATCTTTGAGGCCATATGTGATGCATCACCAATTGGGTGAGCTAAGGACAGGGCTCATCCCCCCTCCCTGTACACCTGGGCTGGGGGCATCAGTGACAAGGAGGTGTCACCAGCTCAATCTCAGCCACAGACTCTCCCTCCTCCACACAAAGACACATCTGGTAACTTACCATGGGCATTTCTGCTGAAAATAGCACTATGCAGGGTCAGCAAAATGAGTTCTCAGGGGCTTTGGGAGCTAGGACTGGGAATAAAAGAGCCTCTCGTGGGTGTATCTGTGCTCTGGTTGATTCTTCTCTCACAGCAGACATGAGAATGTGCTCACCGTGACCGTGTGTGGCTCATACAGCATCATCACGTCCCGGTATCTCTGTTTAAAGTTTATTTAAAGGATTTCCTCAGGTACATTGGTCAAACGACTTCTTCTTCACCTCCAGAAGGACTCTGCCTTTCAGATCCTCAGCTGCGGCAAAGGGATGTGAAATGCACTTGTGCATCAGGAGGGATTTCTTCATGGAAAGGGCAGTTAGACACTAAAAGGGGCTGCCCAGGAAGATGGTGGAGTCCCCATCCCTGGAGGTACCCAAAAAATGACTGGACGTGGCACTCAGTGCTCTGGGCTGATGACAAGGTGAGAATCAGTCACATGTTGGCTTTTCCAGCCTCAATGATTCTGTGATCAGCCACACAAATCATGCTGCCAATGCACAGCTAACATCTACCTTTCCAAAGGTAAAAATGTTTTAAAAAAGGCTCCAAAGACTCTTGAAGATAAACTCTTAAAACATTCAATTCCATCAGTTAATTGCGTTAGCCCTGATAACCCAAAACACAGACTCTGCTCAACTGCCTCCAACCAACACCTCCAAATCCAATCACCAAAGTCAATTTTATGACATATTCTGTTAAGTGTAGCCATATAAATTTTACATTACCCATAAAATTTATGTGCAGCACATGCACATAAACAGTTGAATCTCATACACAAATAAAAAATTCTGCATGTAACCCCACCCTAGGGATAAAAAGTAAAAACTTTTAATTAGCTACAACTTGTCATTGGGAAAAAAGGCATTTTCCCTCCTGAATGCAACAAACCCAAGGCTTTGTCATAAACAGGATTTTATAAAATTTGTTCAGGATAAATGTTTTCATCTATTTTTAACACGCAGTCAGTGAGAACCATGTGAGTTGAAAGGCAGAAGCACTGCAGGGTTTTAACACCAGCCCTGCACCAGAACAATCTGCAGAAGGGACACAGACAGTGTCACACAAGTACCCAAGAACCAGCTGAGCTGAGTAAAGCAAGACAACTCCCAGAGCATTAAATAACCCAGCTGAAGTGATTCTGAATAATTCTTTTTGCTGACTAACCTCCTGCTCACAGACACCAGCAGAAATTCCCAATTATTCAATCCCCGGCACAAGTGCAGACCTCACACTCTCCCACCAGACCAAAAAGCAAAGTTTCTCAGGAAATGACTAAACTGTGACAGCCCTGTGATTCAGCACTTGATTCAGGCAGGTAGAGCACTGTCACCCTCCAGGTACACACTGAGTTATTTGAGCTGTGAGTGCTGATAACGCTCTCCCAGGAGTTGCCTGTCCAGCCCAACGACAAGAGATTACACACAAACTCTGCCTGTTCTGGCAGTCTGCACTTTCTACAGGGGATAGACAAGTGTGGACAGATGATTTTCCAAGTCAAGTCTGGTTTTAGTCCAGGAATTAAAGACAAAACCATGCTGGCACTCAAAGAGATTAAAACAGAAGTTACTGTGGGTTTTAATCCTGTGCGTGACTCCTGTCAGCCACCTTTTCTTGGCTCCCAGGTGTCAATATTTAATGACTAATAATTCTCTTGGCTTCAATTTTTAACATAAGCCAAGTGCCACAGGGACCCCTTGCTGGTAACTCTCCTGCCATCCTGACTCCACAGCAGCACTGTATCCCACCATACCAAAAGGCAGTTTGGATACAGAGACTGCTTCAGTCCAGCTGGACCTGTTACTTCTTCTAAGTAAATCCTAGATTCTTGAGTAAGATGCAAGAAGGGGAGAAGAAAGAAATTATGAGCAATTATTGCCCTATCTAATGATCAAACACAGCTGCTCACACAAAGTATTCAGCAACTCTGACCTGCCCTTAAACACAGCACAGAACCTAACCCAGTTGGCACCTCACCCTGCACAGTAATTATGGATTTCCAGATGGGATAGTGCTATTCCAAGTCACAGCCATGAGGTCAATGATTATGCATGATGAAACAAAGAAAAGAGAATTTGTTGGAGGTACTGATACTTACAAGATCCCTCCTCCTCAAACAAAATCCAACTAAAAAACAGAACCAACCAAGCACAATGATCAATCAATTGCAAGAATGAATCTTTCAAAAACCAAGAGGTGAGACACACATCCCACACCCCTCCTGCCCTGGTTTTCCTAAGGAGCCAGTACCAAGTGTGTATTCATAAGGATGTTACTCCCATTCTGTAGAAAAAGCAGCAGAGAAAGTGGTGGCTGCTCAAGAGAGCAAAATACGATGTTTTTCCCAAAGCATTGAAATCTGGAACAGAACCCCGAGTCACTGCACGCCCAAGTGCTCACTCGAGGACAGTCACTATTAAACAGGATTAGTCACCACAGCAGGATCCCACTACTTAAAGGCAAAGCAATACAATTATTAAACTTTTACCAGCCTCCAATTAGTGTGCGACACCTGTAATTTGACTGGCGGAGACTCCCACCAAATTCCCAACGTGTTCCCGACAGAGGCAGCAGCTCCAGGAGCAGCACAGAGGTTTCCTACTCATTCCCTTCAAATCTGACTGCTGGGAACCAAAACACCTTGTTCAATACCCTTAAACCTGCTCTGCACACCCCCATCCCAAACACAATTCTCTATCCCAGGATTGGGAGGCTGCCTCACATGGAGCAGGAGAGCTCCTCCGTGCAGACACCAGGCCAGCTTTCCTGCACTCAACAGCACAACCCATTCAAGTCGGCTCCAAGCCTGGGAAACCAGATTTAAATAGACAGAGCAGAAGAAAAATGTCCGGCACAGCATGGCATGAGCAGCAGATTCCAGGCCCTGCGCTCAGTCCGGGCTGTGTGAAGCTTTCAGTTGTGTTTACATCAGCATCCACAGCTCCTTAAAGAATGGCACTGCTAAGGAAACCCTGTTGGCACGTCACCAGCAGGCCTGAGAAACCCCATTATCCTGTCAGCTGCAAGGCTCTTTACAAGAAGGATCACGAGAGGAGTGACTTCTGTTCAGGGCTCTTTGGGCAGAGTCAACGTCTGCTCCAGCAGCGCTTTGTTCCTGCTGCAGAGCAGGATGTGGCAAGATCCTTCTCATGTGAAAAAGCCTTTAAGCTGCATGGAAGATCAAAATAATGAGCCAAACTCGGCAGCAAAGAGGAGAACCCAACAACCCAGCTGCACTTTGCAAACTCACCCCAAAGTCACTGAACTCGGCTACTTCAGGGGAGACACAGAATTTTCTCCCAGCACACCCATTCCTCCTAATTAATAAAGCATACTAATGGTTCTTTTAAAAGAATAACATTTAGGCTTTGGTGCAAAGTGGCCTTTTTAAATAGGAAAAAAATCCTTTTACCCTAAAGAGAAGGAACAGTCAATTTACTGCCCTTGTTACACAGGATATTGTGATATCACCCCGATATTTCTGTTGTTCCAATCACTAACATCCTCACACATGGAATTTTCTTGCCTTCTATCGGTACATCATCGTCAAAACATATTTTTACAAAACTGGGAGGACATATATCCCTTCCCCACTGACACCAGTGGACCTTGAAACCAAAATAAACAGGCCTAAAAGTAAAAAAGATCTTTTTCACCAGCCATCTCCAAATCCACAACTAATTCTGAGAGAGAATTTTCCTCCCAATGCCTCTCTCAGGGTGCAATATCTCCCCTTCCAATTTAAATAAACTGATTTCTCAGATGTCTCGCTTGTAGAGGGAAGGAAGTATGGTGAAATCAGCAGGATTATTTAAGAGCACACAGTCAGCAACTTGACAAAAACTAAAAGAACACAAACAAAAGGGGCTCTCATGTGCTGAAAGGCAACCAGACCTGCCCTCATGTCCTGCACTGTTCACTTGACTGGAATGTCTTGAATTTGGAAAAGAAGGAACTTTGTGTCTAATAACAGACAACAATTCCATGGTGTATTTCCACTAACAAGGTGCAATCTCTCCAAGATCAAACTTGTTGCAAAAACAGGTCCAAAATTATGAAATATTTATATAAGCTTCTAGCCACATAACAGCAGCACGAACAGATTTCAGCCCTAACCAAGTAAAAGCTGGACATCGTCACCAAAACACTGCTTGGCACTGGAGAAGTAAGAACTGCTGGTTCTGTTTTCTGGCTAAGATTATGGGGAAGTTACTCACAGAACAAGATGAGCTTCTTAAAAGTATTTCAGTAATAAATCAAAACAAATAAACCCTACTTCCATAGCGTAAGTGAATCTAAATGCTCTTTCCAGTTGTCCTCACATACACTACCACAGGAAGCAGCCTGCTAAATCTGCTAAAAGCCTTAAGAAGCCTAAATTAAATATTCATACTCTGAAAATGATGGAGCCAGCACAAACCCTGAGTCTCCTTTGTGACTCCAGCTCTGTGTAGCCCAGAGCAAGAGATGAAAGATTTCGTGCAATCTGTGATGCTGAGCTGGAATCTCCACGAAGGAGAAGGACACTGGTAGCTTTGCCTTCAGGAGTTCAGGGTTAAGTTTGCCACTTGGGGATTTTCCTGAGATGCTCCCTTACTCTTCTGTTACCTAACAGAGAACTACCCTCATTTCCTCCAATTTCAGGATCCCTGGTTGGTCAGGTTTTAATAACAACCCGAAAAGATTTGCAGGAAGCTCCTAAAAAATCTTGTAATTGAATGATGACATCAATTACTTAATTTTAATGAGAGCGAGATCATATTTTAATTTTCCATTCTGCATTAAATTTCAAGCAAAGGTGACTGTGCAGTTTCTCTCAGCAATAGCCAATGTCCCTCCAAGGTGGCAGCAGAATTACTGTCAATAACAAACTAAACTTTATGGCCTTATTTCTCATTAGCACTTAATTCTACAGAATTAGCTTGGGTTTATTAGTATGCAAAAAGACAGGTAAGTCCTCCAACTTACTCACTGAAAATAGAAGCCCAACTTTGAACTCTCTGGTTCTCACAACAAGAAAAAATCCTGCCAGCTACATTCTCTCTAGGCATGGACAGAGCAGAATTTAATACACAACTCTAAAGTCTGAGAAAAACCCCAAATCTACAAAAAAAAGAGACAAAACAAATGCATGACCTGAAAAAGCAAGGAATTGTGGAGGGTGTGAAATTAGACTTGTCAGTCATTTGTGGGAACCCCAAGGTCTTCAGTTCCACATCACCCCCGACGAAAAATGCAGGATGGAGGTCAGGGATGGACACAGGTGCACCAGGCAAAGCTGCTGCTGCTGCTTCAGCTCCACAGTGTGACCCTGGCAGAGTTCCTGGACATCTGTGGCCTAATTCCACCCCTGTTTAGGCTGCTAAGGAAGGCAGAGACTTTCCAGGCCACTCCCTCTCCATCAGGGCAGGAGCTCCACCTCTTCTGAACCTGGAAAACCTATACAACACTGTGGTTTGCCCATCTGAGGATCACCATAATTGCAGCCTTGCTCCACTGACCTACAACCCATTCCAGCATCCCTGTGCTCTGTATTGCTCCAATCCATTCCACATCATTCCCCACCCCTGGAAGTGTTCAAGGCCAGGATGGACAGAGCTTGGAGCAACCAGGGACAGTGGAAGGTGACCATGGCAGCAGGGTGGTGTGAGATGAGCTTTAAGGCCCCTTCCAACCCAAACCATTCCATGATTCTGTAGATTAGTTCACTTTCTACTTGGTCTCTCAACCTCACTTTAATACAAGTTCCTCCATCACAGCCTATGTGACCTTTCCAGCCTCACCACTGAAGAGATGAAAATTCAACATTCCCTTTTATTCCAGCCAGAAATGACAACATAAAAAGCACTTGGACATGAACCATCTGTTCCTGTGCCTAATGGAGTCATAATCACTGGATAACAACCATTCCACAGAACATTCCACTGTTTATAAAACCAGAGTGTCAATGTAATAATATTAATGGGGAGCTACTTGTGTCTTTTGGATAAAATATGATATTCAGAGCAGGCTTTGCTTTCAGCTGCAAACACCACGGCCTTTTACAGCAAAGCAAAGCACCACAGACAGCACTCACAATTAGGGGGTGGAGGGGCAGGAAGGGCTAAGGACATGTTGACAGTAATAATTTAAGATGAGATATTCTGCCAAGAAAGAGAAACTAAAGGATTAACATCCAAACAGAAAATCTGCAATTAAGCAAAAAAACCTCTGAAAGAGAAGGACTGTGGACACAGCTCCGGGTTGGATCATTGCCCTCCAATTTGTTCTCCAAGACTTCTCTGCTGACTCCGGGTGTTTCATAGAAGTAAAATTCATGCCACGCCACGTAACGTTCTCTCAATGAGAGACATTTTCAAGAGAAATGATGATGTTTGAGAAATAAAACAATCACTTCTCTCCAACATCTCTTGCACAACAGGATTAATTCTTTCTTAGCACTGGGATTCTACAAGCACAACACAGAACTGTATAAAAACCACAGGAACAAAATAAATTCCTTGGAGAATCCCAGCTGAGATCTTCCTACAGAACACAGTGCTGACCTGCGGTGACAGCCAGTCTGAGCATCCACAAAAACTCCTGCAGGCTGCAGCACCTCAGATGTACCCAGAAAACTCTAGAGAGCTGTTTCCCCTAGCCCTAATTCTGCTGGAGGAAGACACAACAGATTTCCCCCTAGGACTGCCAGGTCACAGGTGGGTGGCCCCCAGCTCCATGGAAGTAGACAACCACACAGAAGCCACAAATGCAGGATGTGCTCACGCCCCAACACTGTGGTCACGGTTCTCGAAGTGTGATACCTGAATCAGTTGTGCTGAGAACAGGCAGGATTGAATATTTCATGTTAAAAGCTCCAAAAGGAGGAACAACAAAAAAAAAGCCCTGAACCAGAAGCGCAGCCTGTCAAACTCAAACACTCAACTGACAGACAGTGCTGTACTCTACAGTGCTGAGAAGCCTGGCATGACAGCCATAAATCACTCCAAAATCTTCTTTTCATGCAGAGGAAAAGGAATGGTAAAGACCCGAACATGAAAACTTGCCCATTTTTAATTTGCTCGGTTGCACTTGTTTAAAATTGACATTTATTTTGATACTTGAGCTTGTCTCTCCTTTTTACTTCTGCATGCAGCAAGCTGAGAATGAGGAATTTATCACGTAGAGAAACCAGACCATCCCAGAGGCACCTTCTCCAGAGCTAAGGCAGCCTGACCACTGGAGACATGTCCTGCCCTGAGAGCAGAGGGAAGTCACACACAGGCCCCAGACGTTCTGTAAGGGACCAGTTCCACATAGAAGATCCTTCCCCATGGTCTGGTTTCAATAGACAGGATCAGTGCCCTCCTGACAGACCTGCTGGAGGAAAACCCTGAGAATTCAACACAAGATCTTCAAATTCAAACTCCAGCAGGGTCTTGAGAGCTAATGGACACTGACATGCAGAAGTGTGTGATCAATTCTAAAAACTGTCTTCACCTCCTTGCCAGAGAGGCCAAGGAAGGCCCTGGGGATGCACCAGTGCCTAAATGGAAGCAAGTTTCCTTCAGTCTCTAACAAAGGCTTGGAGCAATTGGCTCATTGCCTGGCCTTGCTGCCTTCTTCCTCTTCAGATGTGCTTCCATCCACAGATAACGTGGGGAGGCTTTGAATTCGCACCCTGCACAATCAGAGGGAAAGGACAGCACAGGAAACCCAAGTCAGCTTTTCCCCTCGGTGAGGGAACTCCCTGGAACAGCCAGCACAATTTCATTGACATGCCCTACACAATGTCACAGGAGACAGCAGACAGTGTGCTCAGAGCTCCACCATTAACTGGTTTAGTGAGGTAAGACACAGATCTGTCTGCAACTGCTTGGGGCAGAATGTGCTGAAGGAGCAGAAATGCTCCTTTCAACTAAGAATCCATGAAACAGCTTCAAACAATCTCTTTGAATGGTGGAAACAATCCAACAACTGCAAGCTTACCCCGATGTGACAGCACCTCTTGGGGACTTCTTGTCACACCTCACCCACAGAAAACTATTCTGAAACAGCTCTTCCTGACAGCAGAACTATAGAAAAACCAGCTCTGACATTTCCCAGGTCTCTCTACATCGCTAGTTCCTTTCCTTCTCCCTTTCTTGGACTGTTTTACAGACTGCTCTTATGGTGTCAAGGATTGCAGTGCAATACTGTGAATTTCTCTGCACCTGTGAGGTCCTGCATCCAAACCCAGGAGCAGCCAACACAGCCCCAAGGTTGTCACCTTGCAGGGTGGGAGCACCAGAAAGCCACGCACACACTCCCGGCTGCACCAGGGTCAGATCCTCCATAACCTGAAGCCAAACTCAGCTCTCACCAACCACTATTTTCTCCTTCTCCAGTTCTCCAGCCAACACTCTCCTTTTATCCTTCAGCCCAAACCACTGTGTCTCTGCTGGAAGAGGACCCTGCAGTGCCATACAACACCTCTGTGTTCACATCATTTCACTTGGTCTGTCATTTTAAACACTCCCAGGAAGGTCTTATGTCATTTCAAACAAGAGAACATTAACAAGTAATTACTTTTCTAGGAGAAGAGGCCAAGTTCTGGCATCCTGGAGAACTTTTATGACCATCATCCCTCCCATATCCCCTCCCTCCCTTGTGCTTTGCTGAATCAAATTAAATATCTGCAAGGTAAGAAAGAGAAAACATCACCTTTGCTGCTTCCTTACAGCTTCCATGCTACAAGCAGCTACTTCTAAAAGTGTTTTACCAAAGCTCTGTCCAATGAACAAGGATTTGATGCACAAAAGCCAAAGGGTAATTACATCTTCCTGTTTGCTTTTCTTGCCAAAGATTTTTTTGAAGGCCTACTGCAAAAAGAACTGCCTTGAAAGCCTTCCAAGGCAACACCAGCTCCAGGGTTATAGATTTTTCTGATTTTGGGGAAATATGACAGCAATTAACTCAGGTCTCTGTGCTTCTGGTCAAAATAACTAAAATAATGTTCCCAAGTCCTTAACACTAATGGCAACTGGTCCTACACAATTTTTACATGCTGCAATTTTAAAACAGGACTTAACAAGTTAAAGTGTATCAAACACAGGAATAACTACACAGAAATGTTTGCTCAAGGTTTCTAGGTGTGGCTGCAGCCAAGACATAATAGGATTATTTATATCTGACTCATTTGCTTCGCCTTCATCCACAATTCTCCCTATTTGGGATTCAGTAAATGACTTCTTTCTGCACAACATGACTTTTTAAAATCAGGACGTTTTCAAGGAGGACTTGAAAATTTAAAGCAGAGAGGAGAAATCCCACAAATACAGTGGGTTTACATCATGTTCAACCAAACCTGACCATCACCATCATGGAAAAGCTTCCTGAACATGCAGCACCTTGAGACTCCACTCATTGGTAATCAGATTGCACATGTCACAGCGTGAGTGACAACATCCCCTCAGCCAGGAGGGTCTGATGTTCCCTGCTCTGTGTCCTGCTCACCTCACCCCTGTGCATCTCCCCCCCCTTCCTGCTTGGGAACTCAAAATAACAATACTTCCCCCTTTTCACTGCGCCAACTTCCAACCCCAAATTGCGTAAGAATGGAGGTTTTCATTCCAATTACAATAAGAATTGTTCTTTTTTTAATCCACAAGGGATCACTTAAAGTTTCTGCCCTAAGAATAAACACAGGTCTCAGTCTCAAAAAACATTTACATGAGCACTTGGCCATTCAGAGATCTCCTTTTAGTAACACAAGGGCTTCAGTCTCATGTTCAGTATTTTGTCAGGATTGACACAAAAGCCCCAAAAAACTCTCTCAATTTATAATTTGGTTCTTTCACTGCTCATGAAACCCAAACACAGGAAAGGTTTGGTTTTTTCTTAAGAAATACAGTTTAGATTCCTAAAAGTTTCATCCTGTGCCCTCTCTGGTTTGCCGAAGCTCACGGCTTTCCACGGAGCTGCGGCACCTGAGCTCCCCGAGATGGAAAGAGTGAGGTGCCAAGAGGTGAGAGCAGCCTGAGCCAAGGCTGCTGCCAAGGGCTTTGTTATGAAACCTGGGCTGCAGCTCCTGAGGACACGCAACAGAAAAAAAGCACAGAGGTGCTTTCCTCCAGCCTGGAGATGCAGCACAGAGCTGTATGCAGCAAATTTCTCTCCTTCCTCATCACATACAACGAGCAGCCCCGCAAATGCCATCAGGACCTTGTTCCAACACCCCATGGGACACACAGCAATCTCCTGAATGCCAGAAATGGAGCACCTTTAATAGGCATTTTCCGCTTGTATTCAATTAAGGGAGAAAAAAAGGCAGCATGGTTTAATAACTGCAGATCTGTTTATTCTCTACCAGCACTGCCGAGGATCAGAGACTTTTATCTCCTGCTCCCATCACCTGACTCCCTGACCCCACTCTCCATCACAGGGTGAATAATCACAGCCTGGAATCTGCCATGTCACTTGCAGGAACTCTCCTTGTCCTCACCCCAGTGACAATGCACATTGTGAGCAGAAATGTCAGAGCAGAAATGGCCAGCACTTGCCTTCCTCACACCACGGCCCAGAGTGACCTTGGAACTGTTAACTCTGCTCTTACCTCTTGCTAGAAAGGGAGCACAAAACTTCAAAGCCTCCATCCCCTCCTCGGGGCTTTTTTTGGCTGGATCACTGTTTCCAGAGAAGTGCACGTTTACAATTACAGGGAAAGTTGATGATAGAGATGCAACCACCAGGCAAAGCAAGCAAGAGTATCAGGCCATCCCTGGTGTACTGTGCTCTCAGGGAGCAAATCACAGCATTTCCAGAAAAGGTGCTTCAGACTGAAATGGCTCCTCTTGGTTAATTAGCAGCCGAAATGAAGAGCTGAGGCTTTAAAGGCGCGGGTGGGACAACGGGAAACACAAAACCTCCTTCAAGCACATCCTTTCTGAATCACACACAGGGACAGGGCCTGAAACCAAATCTTTCAGCCCTCGACCTTTTCTGCTCTGTCATTCCCACTTTGATCACATCCTTCTAATTTATGGCCAACCAAGTGTCCCATCAGAACTTACTTTGCTCGTATGTTCCAAACCTCACAGTTCCAAAATCTTCCCTGTCCTACACACACAGCATCTGGTGTGTGTTGGGTGTTCCCCTCTGTGAAGGAGGGGATAAAGCAGAACTTCCTCCAAAAGTTACCTGTGCTGCTCTCAGAGAAATGAATTGTAAACCTCTATTAGAGGAACACCAGTGTTGCTATTCCCAAGTAAATTTCTTAATGCAGAGAGCTAAAATCCAGGAATACAAACACTGACTCAGCTTTGCAGTTTATGCTTTATCTCCAGTAAAAGGCTCACTTGTCCACCTCCTTTAGGACTAAGCCACAGGAACAACATCTCTCCTAAGAGCAAAAGACAGGAAAAACATCCCCAAACAATTCTTTTCCACCGCTGCACTTTAGACCTGATGTTTGACATTAGTCCTGATCCCAGAGGCAAAATGGGAGCGCTCCATGCACTCAGTCACCCAGCTCCCACGGCTACAGCCATCCTAAATGGAATGCATTATTCCTGCATTAAAACATATGTTTTTCAAGGCAGCCAGCCATCCGGCTGTTCCGAGGGAGATTACAGAAGACCTAATTTTATCAGGCAGGGATACAATTCTCCTGGTTGTTTTTTTGCTCCCTAGGGATATGGAGCTGGTGAAAGCAGGTTGCCTGACTGCTGGGGAACAATTCTGAGAGGCTCCGTCGCTGATCATTCAGGCAGGAATTGGAATCCTGGGTCCACAAAATGTATTAATGGATGCCCTGTGGGCTCTGTGGGTTCCCATCCCTGTGGAATTCAGAGGCCAGGAAGACCTAGTTTGCATCAGCAATTCTCAAGTCAACAAGAATTAGAAAGAGTTTATGTTGGCAGAGAAGTGCTAAAACTCTTACGTGTGGTTTTTTTTCCTTTTTCTTTTTATCAGCTTAAGTTACACTAAATAAAAGAAGGTGGTTGCTCACAGCAAGGAAAGTTATGTTACTATTACATTACTATCTTTGGTATAAAATCAGTGTAATTTAAACTTACGTCCTGCCTATGTTTACTTCAAGTGGTGTTTCACAAACTTTCGGCTTTGAAGTTTGAAAAGAACACAAACTGATGGAAGCAGGCATTTTACTCCAAATATCAGATGAGAGTAACAACCCAGTATATGATTCAAGATGAGAAATACAGGTGTGAGGCTTTTCCCAAGGCGTTTCATGAAATGCAATGGGAAAAATTCGTGTAGCAGATGGAATGCTGCTGCCTGCAGAGCATCCGTTAGCTATAAATCACTGTTTCCTCAGACATGGTGCAAATGTAAGAGTCTTCCATTCTAATTAATACAACGAGACATCCTGGCCTGATGACTCGTCCCTGATTTCACAAGCTCTCCAAAAAAATTTTGGATTGAATCATCCTCAACAGAGAGAAATGCTTCAATTCCTCTCTCTATGAATCCATGTCCAAAAAAGCAACTGAGCAACTCACCGAAAGATTCAGGAAATGCTTTTTATAACTGAGACACATGGTTTAAAGAAAACCATCCTAAGAAATTATCTGCACATTGTATTTGAAAGAAATGCAAACAGGAACTCTCCAGCTTCTGCCCATCCCTCGGGAATGCTCACCATGAGTTCACTCTTTGGCTCCTGAAACTTGCCACTGAATAAACATGATAAATCCAGTGGACAGAAAATTTCATGACAAACACTAATCAGAGAGAGGGAATCAGGAAGGAGCCATCACCCTTTCCACAACACCACCGATGAACCAGAAACACGAGGGGTGCTCTGCTTACACTTCCCTGTGGAGCTCCAAGGATTGCTGCATGTTGGGAAGAGCAGCAGCTCCGTGCAGCTCCTCTGCCACCCATCACATTTCCTACTCAATATTTCATGCTAGAGAATTTAAAATAGCAAACTGGAGATCAGTTATCTAGGACACCACAGCAAACTCCAAATGCGGTTTTAGCGCAGCTGTGCCAGGCCAACAGGTCTGGTGAACATTCCCAGGCTGAGCATCCAGCTGAAATGGCAAATATCACCCAGCCTGAAAGTACCAGCAGCCACAAAATCCACGCTGGGAATCCTTGCTACCAGATGTCCCCTCCACCCAGCTGAGGAAACAGGTTCTAACTCCAGCAAAGCCTCACAGAAGCAACCAGGGAGGAGGTGCAGGACTCTCTTTAAAGCCTCTAATTTCCTCCTCTCCCCAAGGCAAAGGGTCAGAGCTGCAGCTTTTAAAAGGAGCCTCAAACTCGCTCCTCATTTCCTAAGAATAAAAGGGACAACACAAAAATATGCACATTCTTTAACCTTCCTGGTTATTTTTTATGATTCTAGTCTGGATGCTCCAAAAACCTTCCTCCTCTTCCCCATGTTTACATGCCTCAATCATGTACCAACTAAACCGACTCCTACTCACAGTAGCCAAAATATTTCTTCCAGTATTTGTGTTTAACTCCCTCTCTCCAATCCATTAATCACTTAAACCATCCTGCTTTGACCATCTGCAGAGCAGAAGTCTGTGATCATCTTGTGGCCCTCCTGTTTGCTGCACTGCTGATAGATCTGGTACTTTGCTCCTCCTGGTCACGGCTGGAGCTGGATTTCCTTTTCCTGTAACACAGACACTGCACGGAATCCATGTGCTCCATGCTTACATCACTTTTTCCTGGGCTGTGAAGCTAAAGAAAATATAATTTCACCCACAATGAAAGCAGATGAGGGATCTTTATTGGGATTTTTGTAGAGCCAGCCAAGGCTGGATGATCCCTGGCTGAGCACAGCCAGCTCCCTGTGACAGCTCCAGGAGGGTTTTAGGCATTTCAAAGCTCTCAAACTCTACCTGCACTGGCTGCACACAGAGGCTGCGTCAAAGCCCTGCACAGATTTCTCAGCAGATTTGGGACCCATCTGCTGCCAGTCCTGCAGGTAAATTAAGGAAGCAACATTAAAGCTTTCCCAGTGCTGGTTTTGCCTAATGCAAGACTTGTGGGTGAGATGCTGCATAAATGCACAAAAACCACCTGTAAGTCCTGTTAGCTACAGGCTGATCAGATCCAACTTGCTTATGTTTATAAAGCTCTTCTTCAACCTTTTCTGTGCTTTGCCCACAGTTCCTCCCTGAGTGGGGGAAAAAACTGAAGTAAAACCTTTCTGCTCACTCAGCACAATCCATACAGCCAGTCCCTACTCAGACAATTACTTCCTTTGACTCTGTAATTTAAATTCTGTGCTTCAGCTGCTTAATCTCTAAAAAAGGTCCTCACCTACTTTGACAGGCGCCTGGCAATCAAAGATTGCAACCTGAAACACACAATTTTTAAAAGATCAGAGAAATACCCTGATTCCATAAGAAATTTTCCAGCCAAACAAAATAAAGACTCTACCCACTAGCTTGAGTCAACATGTTTTCTTCCAGTAAGGTTCTATCCTACTTGGCTGGCCTTCAGTCCTGAGTTTCCACCGTTTTGCTGATACTCCTTTTTCCATACATGCCACCATCCTTCTGTTTCCTCAGCTTCTGAAAACCCTCACACAAAGCTTTGCCCTGCTGACAGAGCCTCAGCTCTCCAGTGAGAGACAATCAGCTTTAAAAGGAACAAACCCAGGTGCACGGAGTCATTCACAGAAACACCCACCCAGAATCACAAATCAGACAGCAAATGTGTGTTTACCTAGGAAAGTAAACAGAAACCAGCTCCTTCTGCCCACTAGGCAGGAGGGAGGACGTGGTAACCCTGTCACAGAACCCAGAAGTGGCTGAAATGACGTACAAGGCCTGAGCTACTCACAGGAGTTCCTCCTTACTGCGAGGTGGGATTCCCCTGCACTTCCCTGGACATTCAGGTACCTCTCCACTGACAGCCCTTTACTAGTTAGAAACATCAAGCATGACAGAGACTGCAGTGACACAAACCCCAGCAGCCAAATCAGCTCTTTATGTGGGTGTTTAACCCCTGCAGAGCCAGGCTGGGCCCTGCAGTGGGGCTGTCCTGCTGTCACAGCCAGAGCTCTCACCTCCAGGAGAACACACTTCCCCACACAAGGCAGTCTAACAGCCACATAACGTGCCCTGGATGAAACAAATCCTCTGAACGTGCCTAATTAGAGCCTTTGAGTCTTGATATTGCAGAGTTTCCCAGCTCCATTAACAGTTGGGATGAGGTTGATGCGAGAGGAGCTGCTGGAATGTTGCACCCAAGGTGTAAAAACACCCAAGCCCAGTGGTGAAGTGCTTTAATATTAACATTTTCCACCGAATATGGGATGAATTCAGACTTTTACCTTGTTCTGTGCACCCTTCAGAACACATTGGGAATATTCTAAGGAACAGCATGATGTGATGAGTCTGAAATCACCTTCACTCAGCACTGCAGCTCAACCCAAAGGTGAGACTGAGCTCCCACACTCACAGACGTGTGAAAATGGGGAGAAAAGTCTTCTTTAAAGTTAATATCCCCAGCACTTTCACTCATCAAACAGAAACAGATGTAAATACAAAGGCAGCCCTTCCCATCATTAGTGATGCATAATGTGGGTGTTACTGACAGAGGAAGAAAAGCACCAGATAGAAAAATATCCCAAAAGTGAGAAAAGAAGGAAAACACGAGCAATAAGCAGGTTCCAGGTCTCCCACAGCTCCGTGACCCAATTCTCAGCTGATACATTTTATTGTTACTTCTGCATTCTTCCTCAGAGGTATCAACACTGATCCCTTCCCTGAGGGAATGGAAGGTCTCCCTAAGTTCAGCTGCAGGCAGAAATGCTCTTCACATTGATAGAAGACAATGAACTCTAATGCACACTTAGAAATGAATGACCTGGTCTCAAACCCATCACCAAGGCCCAAGACACAGAGTGAGATGCAATTTCTGTTGATTAATGAACAATTAATGTTTCCTGAAGCACGTCCCACACCTTTTCACTGCACTCAGGGATGGGATGACTGTTACTTCCGTGCTGACCACAAGGCTCAGTAAGGAATAATCCAGAGGTATAATTAGTCCTGTTGCTCCGTCTGCACAGATTGTTCCTTAAGAAACTCTCACAGCTCATCATTGCAAACTCTGATTTCTATTTCCAGCATACATTAAAGTAATCCTGCTCCACTTTGCATCCTGCTTGCTGACACAGCACCTTCACAACCACAACGTCAGATAAGGTTTTAATATTATATTTCCCCCCCTTTTTGTTATAAATTCTCTACTCTGTGGTGGTTAGTAGTAGTAAATGGCTGGATGAAACTCACTGCAAGGCTCAGCACACAAGTGTTTGTTCTCCCAGCCCCTGGAGCCAGGTACTCCCCACTGTCACTGGTCCATCAAGGACAGAGTCACCTCCAGCTCCTGCTCTCAGGGACCCTGAGCTACTCCCAGCAGCTGCAGTTCCTCTCCTCTCCCAAAAATGAGGAGTTCCTATGCAAAAAAACCTGACAGAAATATTCACACACAGTCAACAGCCAAGCCCAGAGACAATCAAAGCTGTAACAAGGGGGTGGGAAAAAAAAGGATCAAGTGTTCTTATCTGAGCAACAACTGAGCAGTTGCACATGGAGCCCTGCTGCCATTTTTAATAAAATGCCTCTATTCAATATTGTTTACTGTCAACAGCCCATGGTTATATCCAGCTGAACAATGCACACACAGGCCTCAAAATCCCTCAGCCTAAGCCTCAAACTAGGGCGTATTTTTCAAGAACTCCACAATGACATTACCTCACTCCCCCTTCCCACAGCTCACTTATCTCAGCAACAACATCCCCTGAAATATGTTCCCAAGAGTCTTGGGGACACAGTCACCCAAAATTCTCTGTACTCGTGGGTTTTTTGACAGAAAAAGTGATTTGCACAAACAAATCCTTGATATGCATATTAAGAAATCTGAGTACTAAACTCACAAAGGGGCAGTGGATTTAATATTCAGAGAATTACTTACATAACCCATAAAACTTCACTCTGTAGCACCAAAGTTGCAGCTATTGGAGCAGCTCGTTAAAGATTTAGTGGGATGTCACAGCAGCCAGTCAGCAACAGAGTTCAATCATTTTTAAGTTTGCAATACAATCTATCACAGGGTCAAATCACAATGGGCTTTCAGTGCCACAAGAAGAGAACTTCAGAAAATCCAAGAAAATGCTTAAAACATTTAATGAATTCTTTCAAAAACCTATTCAATGTTGCATTTTGAGCAACACCACCATTCCTCATTCTTTGTTATCACGGAGTCCCCAAAACCAAACACTAGATAAAGTTTTATCACTTTAGTTAAATGTCTGCGGAAAGTTTATCTGGAAAAGAGTTAACAAAACCAGCCAACATCAGGGGTTTAGCTCCAGCCCAGCTGTGTTAGGAAAGCAGTGCCATGGCCTTTTCTGCTGGCAAAGCCCTGAGGGCCAGCGTGGGCAGCGGGGGCTGACAGCCCCCAGCTCACCCCGGGAGTGAATTCCTCATCTCCAAAGAGTCAATAATCTCTTTTATACACTGTGGCCTCTGGGATAAACAGAGTAGGGAAAGACGTGCCTGTAACTTGATTTTTCTTAATTTTTAATGCTAAGAGAGACATCGATGATCCTTACAGGGTCCCTTGCAACTCTGATTCTCTGGTTATTCCAGCCATGCAGTGAACCCTCCTGAGAAGCCACTGATTTTGGCATCAAGTTCCGTACCCCGATGGAGGGAGGAAAATTAAAATTATGCAAATCTGAGCTACCTGCTCTGCAACCTTCCCCCTCCTCCTCAGCTTCATCCCTCGCCCTCCGGCTTCACAAGAGATTCACAACAAAGCTGTACCGAGAGCAGCATTTTAAACGCTGGGGAACAAAGACAAACCCATGCAAAAAAGGAAACAACAAGAAAAAAAAAAAACCAGCAGAAAGCGCATGCTCTGAACCGATTATGGCAAAAGAACTTATTCAGAAAGTGGGAATAACACAGGGTTTGCCTTCATTATTGTGCCCAAAGTTCCTGCGACTCCCCCGCCCCAGAACCGGCTGTCCCGGGGTCTCTCATTCCCACTCTGTATCCTCAGCTCGGGAGCTACGGAAAAGAGGCCACAAGGGAAAAAACACTCCCGAGGGAGGAGAGGAGGCCAGGTCACCCAGCCCCGACAGGTGAAGGGCCCCTCCGGGGGGTCTCCCCGGGGTTCGTCGGGGGGTCCCCGCACAGATGATGCTCCCAGCGCTTCTTCCGCCCAGACACAACCCCAGCCCGGGCCGGGCCCTTCCTTCCTCCCGCAGTCCTCTCAGACAGACCCCAGAGCCTCGTT
>VXBB01017884.1:32197-43703 GCA_013399915.1 Illadopsis cleaveri | reverse complement strand
ATAATGCAAGAAATTACTCCGGATGGCAAATCAACAAATTATCTCTGATTACTATCCGGGTCTCCCAGCCTCCTCTTCCTCGTGCTCATCAGCTCTGTCTGCTGAGCCCTTCTGCCCCTGCAGGGCNATCTCTGATTACTATCCGGGTCTCCCAGCCTCCTCTTCCTCGTGCTCATCAGCTCTGTCTGCTGAGCCCTTCTGCCCCTGCAGGGCTCATTCCTGCCACAGCTCCCTGCAGCACCCACGGGCAGCACCCCGGGGCTGCAGGTGGAACCTCACAGGACCCCCTCAGCAGCTGGAAGCTCAGGGGGACACCCAGAAGGAGAGAGGTGCCTTTTCAGCAGCCAAAACTCTGGGAGGATGCAGTGGCAGAGTTCTGTGGGAGCTCCCTGGCTCTGAACCCAGTGGCCCTTTCTGCCAGGCACAAACCAAAATTAGGGGTATTTTTTCCAGAAAAAAAACCCAGAGGGGAATAATTCTGGTGAGAAAAAAAAAAAAATTTAAAAGCACGTTCATCTGCAATTCTCCCAGTGCTTTGAAGGGTTATTAACTGATTGGATTTCATCACATCCCACTTTGCTGCTGCAGAGGCTGATTGTCCCATATTTGCATTTCTCTTGGACAAGCAGCAATCCTGGCCCCCAGGGTGGGCACAAGGCCATGCCCCTGGGATGGCAGCAGGAGCTCAGCCCCATCCCATCAGGGTTAAACCACCAGGAACAGCTCTCTCAGCATCCCTGGGGCCCATGGTCACCAAGGAGCCTTTTCCCCCTCACTCAGAGCCAGGAGCTGGGAGGCAGCACCTTTTCAGACGTGAACTCTCCAGAGTTAATTTGTTTTGGTCCTTTCAAATGGCACGGAGCTGCCAGGCAGGCTGACATCACCCGGGAAGGCAGCTAAAGAAATGGATGAACAGCAGCAGCAGATGGATGTGCTGGCCAAGAGCAGCCCGGGCCAGCTCAGGTACACGAGCGTGGTGTTCCTTCCCTGCTCATCACCCTCATCAATAATGTCTTTGCTCCAAGCCCATTTCCATCCTCCAGGCCTTGCAGTGACGACCCTTGAGTGACAGCTCAGCTGCTGCCTCAACCTTCTCACAGAGCAAGCAGCACAATAAGGGAGAGTAAAACCCATCAGAAACAAGGGCAGAGTGCTGAGGGGGCGTTAAAGGGGGTGTCAATGCCAAGACCCCAGGCAGGGGGACAGGCTGGATCCCAGCTGGCTGTGACAGGGTGGCACCAGAGGCACCACGGCCACCCCAGGGGCTCCCAGGGCAGCTGGGTCTGGGGGCTCTCATTAGAGGGGTGACATTCAACAGCCTGAGCTGGGTTCCTGCTCTGGTGGGAGCATCCCAAAGCTGAACCCTGGTGCTGCAAACCCAGCCCCAACAGCTCCTGCCCCAGTCCCAGCTCCAGAGGAGATGAGAACACACATGTAATAAATCTGCATTTCACTCTGCTCATCCATCACACCCTGCCTCCTTCTCCATCTCCAGACCTGGGGATGGGAACTGTGCAGGACAGCTCAGGTGCCAGCTGGGCAGGGACAGAGCCAGCCTGTTCCCACCCCTGCCATCACCACCCTCTCACCTGGGAAACACCAGTTCTGCAGAGTGAGGGCAGTGGGAAAAGCATCTCCTCCTCTTCCAGGGCAGCAGGGATGTGCTGCAAGTGCTGGCCACAAACTTGGCAGCCCTTTGGGGTGGTGTAAAGCCCACAGAGATGTCACATGCCCACAGATGGACTCTGCCTTCATCACCCAGCTCTGCCAACTTGGTTCTTCAGGCAAGTAGCGCTGGAAAAAAAACAGAAGTTACTGCTAAAAAGGGCAATAAGTGCCTTGTTTGTCCAGATTTGTATCAGCCAGGCCTCAGCCAGGCCATGGGAAGGGCTCTGTGGCAGCACACGTGCCAGCCTGGCGGGATGTGACCACCACGGGCCGGGGTTGTCACCCAGCACACAGCACAGACAGAGGGAAATGAGGTATTAAGTGGCTGATTTACATAGTAATCTGCACGGGGAGAGATGTTCGGGGCACTCAGCCTTCATCAGAACACTTGTCATATTTGTGCTTCCATGTGAAGGGGGAGGAGAAGGGAAATGAGTCCTGGGGGTTTTGCACAGGTTTGTTTGGGTGTGAAAGCAGGGACCTGCTGCAGCAAATCACAGCCACCATCCCGTCCACAGGGAGCCCCCTCAGGGCTGGGTCCCACCAGCCCCACTGCTGCCTGTGCCATTTGGGGTGTGGAGCTGAGCAGAAAATCACCAACATTAAAGTTCTCAATAAAATGTCTGCTGCCATTGCATGGTTGCAGGGCTGGATGCTGAAGTCTCACCTATGGGTGCCCCAGCTCCCCACCAATACCTCACCCGTGGATTTAGCCAAGTATTTCCACTTTTATTTTTTCCTTTAATGCAAAAACATTCATATTTATGAACAAAGGTGTCACTACCCTATTCTGTGCTCCTTTTCCATACATGAAACAAGCTGCTTTCAGGCTTTTTAATTAGAATTGAGCAAAGACTGAGCAGAACAATTAGATAATGGGGAGGAAGGGAAATGTTTCCTACCCTCCATGTGAACAAGGACAGAAGTTTCCTTCTCCTCACAAGGGCTGCAGAGATTGGCTGGATTGAGGGTCAGTTCTGGGGCTGCCTCAAGAGAAAACCTCACTTGTTTTATACACAGCCAGATGCAGGGGAGCTCTGCCTGCACCCCTGGACACTCAGTTTCCATGGATCCAGCATTTACAGCTCCAGCCCATGGACTGACAAGCCCCCACCCTCCAGCCCAGGGCCCAGCCTCTGGTGATTTCTGCCTTCAGCCCCTGAGCCAAGGCAGATCAGCCATTCCAGCCCTGCCAGCTCCCATTGGCACAGCCAGAGCCACCAGCAAACCACCAAACCAGCAGTTTCACCCATCCCTCTGGTGTGTGCAGAGCATCCCACCCTGCTCTGGGACATGAGCAGATGACAGCCAGAATTTGGGGCAGGGAGGAGAGACCCCAGCCTGGCTCCTGAGGGTGGGGATGGCAATGTCCCCAAGCAGGCAAGGGACACAACCTGAGGGCCTGCAGAGTTTCTGTGGAAATTCACCCAGTTTGAATATCAGAGACTCACAGAATGGTTTGGGTTGGGAGGGACCTTAAGGATCATCTCATTCCTTCCAATGAGCAGGGACATTTCCCACTAGACCAGGTTGCTCAGAGCTCCATCCAGCCTGGCCTTGAACACTTCCAGCTCCAATACTGATGTCCCCAAAGAGGTCTGCATCACTGCCTGCGCTGCAGGGGCACGTGCAGGGTGTTGTCCCCCAGCCTGGGGCACACAGGCAGGGCCAACACAGAGCAGCCAGGATGCCCTGGACACTCCACAGGTCTCCCTTCCCAAAAACACTTCAGCTCCTGGAGCACAGCAAAGCACCAAACCCCACAAGAGCTGCAGGATCCCAGCCAGGATGCCCTGGACACTCCACAGGTCTCCCTTCCCAAAAACACTTCAGCTCCTGGAGCACAGCAAAGCACCAAACCCCACAAGAGCTGCAGGATCCCAGCCAGGATGCCCTGGACACTCCACAGGTCTCCCTTCCCAAAAACACTTCAGCTCCTGGAGCACAGCAAAGCACCAAACCCCAAAAAAGCTGCACCCCACCACCAGCAGCTGCCTGAGCCCATCAGCCCAGCCTGGCACCCAGGGAGCAGCCAGGGTGATTAATATTGAACATCAACAAACAAAACAATTGAAAAGTCAACAGTTTAGGGGAAGAGGGGCTGCCACAGCCCCGCGGTCCTGAGGGTTGTTTTAAATGTGCAAAATGCCATCTCTCTAAATAATCAAACTCCACTGCTGCGACTCGGAAATTGCCACCCACGGCTAAAGCTCCAATTTTAAACGCATCCTCAAGTCAATCTTTGTAAATTCCACATTAAATATTGATCAGCCCCAGAGAGGGCTGGTGTTGCGTGTTTAGCATAGATGTGCCAAATTCAGACAGTGGTGCCTGGGAAGGGGAGTTTGCCCAGATCCCAGCCCAGGGCACAGCAGTGGCTCTGCACCAGCAGCCAGGGACATCTCCAGGGGGAGGGAGGGATCACCACGGTGGCACAGCTTGGGGCTGCCCCATCCCACCTGGGAACACATCCCAGGGAACCTGCCTGGGTGAGCAGCACATGGAAACACACAGATGTGGACAAGGAAGAATCCCCGCTGAGGGACAGTGCTTAAAGCATCAAGGAAGTGCCTAAAAATATTGATGCCTAAAGCACCAAAAGGAATATTTAAATATGGACACAGGAAGGAAGGAGAGAAGCACTGGTGCTTTCCCTTCTAAAGACACCAGCTCCAACCATATTCCATGGCAGCAATGAGTGCATGCCCAAGAAATTCAAGTTACAGCATCAGGGCTGGTCTGGTTCCCAAATTCACACCATCACTGGAGGGCTCCAAGGGGGAGGTGGGAACCACCAACATTCCCACAGATCCCATCAGGAAGGGGTTTGAGGAAAACATGATTGTTGGGAAACGATCCCTTCTATTTCCAAATCCTCAAACATTGTGCATGTGTATATATATATGTCTGGAGTATTACGAAATCATACTTGAAACCCAGATTCCAACACCATTTCCCAACCACTCATATAAAATTTTCATTACAGATTGCTGCCCTGCAGTGGAACCAGAGGGCAACTTTATTAGAGGCTGCCTGGCAGCAGGAGAGTGAGCCAGTCAACAGCTCCAGAAATTCCTCTGCAAGATATGGCAGAGTGCTGGAAATGGAACAGATTATATATATAAAAAAAAAGTAATTCAGAGCAATTTCTAGTAAAGAGCCAAAGAACCATATAATTCAACATTTATATAGACAAGGCTTCAAGGGAACTCTTAAAAAAAAAAAAAAAAGGGGACGAGGTAACGGTAAAAAAACTCTGGTTTGATTTTTCTTCTTTTTTAAATTTCTTTTTTAACCTGCCCTGTTGGTTTGTGCCACCCTCGGCTCTGGCAGCACCTGCAGGGACAATTCCAGCTCCCAGTGCCTGACTGCTGCTGCTGCCTCCCCTGCTCTTCCTCACCCTTCTCCCCACCTGACCCAACAAATCCGCCAGCCAAGCATTGTCCTGGTGCACAAGCCAGGGATGATCTTCCCCAAATGTGCCCACATGCAATTTTCCCCTTCCTCCTCCTCCTGCCTGGTTCACTTCTGGTGCTATAAAAAGAGCAGAGGAGAAGACAATCCCTTTTCCCCGTGATTAATTAGGGCGGGAGCGGGCCCGGGGCGCCGGGACCTGCGGCATTTCCAAGGTGCTGCAGCTGCAGCCGGCCCCGTGACTCTCCCCCGCCGTCGTTTGTCATCTCCTGACACTGATAAAGAGCTGCTCCAGCGCCGTGTCTTTGCGAGGGAACATATCCATATCAAAGCTGCTTGGATCATCCTTTTGCAAAACTATCTGCTGCAGTTTCTGGCCTAGTTTCCTTCCCGATCTCCAGCTCCTGTTCTCTCCCCTCCGTGAGCCCCTGCAGCAGCACCACCACCCCAGCCTGCCCCAGCTCCCGAGGCTGAAGGCTCCTGGGGAGAAAAGGAGTCACTCTGCTCCCACATGGTCCAGCCTGGGATCTCTGCAGAGCCAGACTGCCTTGGTGCATCAGCCCAAAACACTTCTGCAGCCAAGGGTGCCCGTGGTGGGATGAAAACGTTTCAGTCTCACTCTCAGGCAGCACTTGACACGGCACAGAGCTGCTGGGATGTGGGGATGGAGGGGCTACAAGCCTGTACCTGGAGCTACAGCTGCCTGGGGGAGCTGAAAACAGCACCTAATCCTCAATATCGCCTCAGGTCACAGTGTGTGGAGTGGAAAAGCAAACATTCACTTCCCCTGAGGTGCATCACAGCTTACCGGAGCAACTTTGTGCAGCCAGAGCATGAGCAGTGCACTGAGAGCCAGTGGGGAAACCATCCCCTGCCTTTCCAACAGAGCAAACCCCACCTGGGACAGCCAGGAATCCAACTACAAGGAATAACAACAAGGAATTGCTGCTTTTTTGTTGTTTTTCTTCTTTTTTTTCATCCAGAGATGCTTTTCTCTCTGTGATGGCACTTCAAGAAGAGCTTAATGAACAGCATCTTCTTGGTTCTGAGAGGCACAGGCGGGCCAGATAACACCACTGATTCATTAGCATCCCATCATGTCTGCAGCCCCTGCATTCCCCAGCCATATGGCCAGCACGGTGTGCTTCCAAAATCTGGGACATCTACAAAGGCTTTATCACCAGCAGCCATCACGCTGGAGTAGCCTGTGGTCACCTGGAGATGGGGAACATCTTATTTCAGGATCTGCTGGGTGTGAAGGAACGCGGCGTGGTCGGGGAGACAAGGTGACCTTGTGGGACGTCAGCGTCCCTCCTGCTGCAGGCAGGATCTTAATCAGGAGCAAAACACATCCCCAGAGTGGATGCACACCTCCAGCAGGGATGGGCTGCCTGCCCAGGTGGGAGCCACAGCATCTGCTTTTATCTCCCACCAGGTAAATTCCCCACATGAGCGACCAGAGCTCCCGGAGCTGAGCTGTGTGACCTCAGCCAGCCATGGAAAACAGAGTGCTCCTCCCCAGCCCCACCAGCAGCAACATCTGGGCATGGCATTAGGTGGCCATAAATAGGCAATTGGTGACCAAAAATAGACATGGAGAGACCATGTGCAGCCTCTGAGAGCAGCAATCTGCACAGGGGGCTCCTGGCTCTCACCAAGGCACGGAGGGGAAGGAGCCCCCAAAAATAAGTGCAGGGAACAGCAGCACCCCGAGGTGCCAACAGCCCCTGGGGGATTTTGGGGGCCTTGGTGGAGGAGCAGGGAATTTGCTGTGGTGCATTTGGACCAGCCCAAAGAGCTGCTGGCCCAGGGATGTGTCCTTGGAGGCCCCAGGTGGCATCTCCCACCCCTCCTGGGACCTCCTCCTCCTCCTCTCCCAGCACCAGCAGGAGCTCCCAGCACCTCAGCCGTGTTTTCTAACAAGCCAAAAAGTCCTTCCTGACCCCCAGCTCTGCCTGCAATTCCCTGGGACCCAGCGGGAGGGTCTGTGCTCCCCCTGCACTCACCAGCCTGTGTCAGCAGTTTGTTATGCAGCCCTGTGGGTTCTTCAGTTTAAAAATAAAAAATAGAAAAGAGGCGTTTTTCAAAGCTTTAATGGCTTTGAAAACAACACGGAGAGTTCTCTTTACTGCAGGAGAGGTTAATGATCTCCCTCTGCTACAGAACCAAACTGGACATCATAATAAATAACCATAATAAGATATAAAGTATCACCCGGAGCCGTTCAATGCAGAGAGCGGGCAGGGGTTGGGATGCATTTCCTTATCCACTGCCAGGTGGGAAACGTTCAAAGTGAAGGCAGTCAATTAAAAAATGAGAAGCATTACTTAAACAGAGAGGGGCTGGATCTTATCCTGCCTGCCACAACAACCCTGTGCTCTGGCTCCTGCTGGGGCTGCAGCCCCGAGGAGGTCCCTGCAGCCCAGGCCAGCAGGGTGACACCGTGTCACAGTGCCACCACAGGCCACGGTGGCCCTGAGCTCCAAGGGGCACTCACAGTGACTGCCAGCAGGGGTGGTGACACAGAAACAGGGAGTGGGGTGGCTTGGAAGGGACAATAAAGCTCATCTTGCTCCAACAGCCCTGCCAGGGACAGGGACACCTCTCACTGGGACAAACCCCATCCCTGTGAGGGTTCACAGAGCCCAGGAACACCCTGCTCACCCCGCAGCTGCTCTGCCCCATCCCTGTCTGTGCTCACAGAGCCCAGGAACACCCTGCTCACCCCACAGCTGCTCTGCCCCATCCTTGGTTGGGTTCACAGAGCCCAGGAACGCCCTGCTCACCCCACAGCTGCTCTGCCCCATCCCTGTCTGTGTTCACAGAGCCCAGGAATCCCCTGCTCACCCCACAGCTGCTCTGCCCCATCCTGGGAGAATTGTGAACACGTTTCACTCTTCCCAGAGCCTGCCATGACTCCACGAGTCCCGGGATACCCAGGAGGACCCAGACAGCCAAAACTCCATCAGAAACACCAGCAGGGCAGGGACACGACCTTACAAAGCCCGGGACAGGGCGGGGTGACACCGCGGCTGCCCCTGCCCTGCGCAGGANGGCGGGGTGACCCCGCGGCTGCCCCTGCCCGGCGCAGGAGCAGATCCATCTCAGCAGGGCAGGGGAGGGGTCGGAGCCGGTCTCACGGGGCATTAATCACCTTTCCCGAGGCTCTGCAGCCTGGACAGACCGATTAATCAGCGGCATATCAGCCCTCCAGGCCCCTTTGTGTGGGTCCCTTCCCATCACAGCCAGATAAGATTATCAGTGACGAGCAAGACACCCATTGAGGAACACCTGACTGGAAGAATGGGATTTTATTTTACTTTTTTATTTATCCCCCTGTCTCAAAGATGAGCTGTTTCTTGTCTTGTCAAACCACATCCTTTTCTTGAAAGAACCAGCTTTAAGAATCCAATTTGTCAAGCTGGACAATCATTTGAGAATCCATAAAAAGCCTCGGTGACTTTATAAAAAAAAAATAAATCAGAAGGTTTTAAATGGTAACTGAAAGGGATTTGAAAATAGGTTGAGTGGCCTACATCAATTAATCTTCAGAGAGCTGGGGCTTTGTGAAGCTAGAGTGGCAGAGAGGTGTCAAAAACTAGTTACTGGCCTTGAGGAGATGGAAGTTATCGATATTTCTCCTCTCCTTTTTCCCTTTTCCTCTTTCTCTGACTCTTCAGAGCACAGTGAGGCAACATCCCCCCGCCCCAGGGCTCTGCAGAGCTGGGGAGGGCTGGGTGGTCGAGCCAAGAAGGGGCAGCTGGTCAGGTCCACCCTTCCCTGGTGATATTTTTCCACCAGTTGCTCCCAACGTCAGCCAAGGAGGGCCAGACCTGCTCTGAGTCTGTCCCTGTCACTGCCGCTGGGTTCTGGGCAGTCCCTGTCACACAGGCATGGGGACAGCCCCTGGCAGGAGCCACCAGACACTGCTGGCACCCACAGGTGGCTCAGGAGACCCGAGGCAGACAATTCTGTGGTTTGGAATCTGCTGCTGGATGGTTTCTAGCCCAGGGTGAAGCCTGGGCAAGCTGAGGACCAAAAAAAAGCTGTTTCAATGAATATGGACCTCAGAACGGGCTGGGAGCAGAAGGGGCTCTGGGTTATCATCCCCTGGGATGGGGAGGGGACAGAAACCACGGTGACACCTGAGCATCCCCAGCTCCATCACCAGCCGGGCTCAGCTCCGCTGGGGAGGGAGGAGAGGAGGGCAGGAGGGGATAAATGCTCTCAGTTCAGCCTCGGGGCCCGAGCAAAGCCCCGCAAACCCGGCAGGAGCCCTGGGGGCTGGCAGAGTGAAGTGGAGAAGCCGGGAAATGAGGGATTTGCCCGAGCAGAGGCAGCCCCTGGAACGGGGAAGGATCCCCCCACCCGCCTAACGAGGGGTGGGACAAAACAGAGCCCCAGGGATCGGCCCCGAGGGGACACCTGGATGGAAACAAGGGCCCAGACAATTTACCATGCAAATAAAGAGCTCAGGAGGAATCCAAAGGCTGCAAAGGGAAGGGCCACGCTGGGATGTGAGGGGCTCCAGATGGCTCCGCGCTTTAGTGCAATAAAAAATTTAATCTGACAGCCAAGTGTGGGGCTGGAGAATAATAATAAGACAAATAATTTCCTTAAAAAAACCCGAAAGGAACCTAACAGCTCAAAGATATCTTCATTTGCTGCAAAGAACAGAGACCATCAGTTATTTACTGCAGTTGGGAGCACATTCACGAGCTCTCAAAAGGTATTTTGTTGCAGAAGCATAATATAAGGACACTTTTCCTCGCTTCCCAGCCGGGGGAAATAGATCTGACTTGGAACTTGGCCAGAAGGGCTGCAAGTTCGGGCTCTGAAGCGAAGGTGATAACTTTACCCATTAAATATGGATGTGATTTTTCCCCCCCCCTCTCCTTCCCTGGAATACTTCTGCACTGCCATTAGGTGATGATATAAAGACACAGGCCTCCTGGTGCAGCTTAATTGCTCCTATATAGAAAAATGATGAGCTCGATTGTGCTGCACAAGGGCTGCTGTGGCCACTTGCTGCCTTATTAATAGGTGATAGCGACGTGTGTTTAATTCTTCTGCCCAAGGAAAAACAGGGAGACAGCAAAGCCCTGCTCAGCAAACACCTCAGCACTCCCTAAACTGCTCCACTGAACAGCCAGGGGCTGAGCAGAGAGTTTATATTTAATCACACACTTAAAGTGTTTTGCTGAGTAGATGCTCGGTGCAAGGGGGACAGGATGCACTCCCAATTAAATGATCTTTTATTCCCATATCCTTGTGTTTTTCCTTTTCACTGATACACAGCTCAGACAATCCTGTGTTTTGTAGTCTGCTGCTGAATGATTTCTAGCCCAGGGTGAAGTCTAGGCAAGGTGAGGACCAAATAAAAGCTGCTGTTTTCATGAACAGGGAGCTCAGAATGGGCTGGGAGCAGAAGGGGCTCTGGGACATCTTCCCCTGGGATGGGGAGGGGGCAGAAATCACCTTCAGCAGACAGGGATGAGCAGGGACACCTTGCTTAGAGGTGAGCAGGAGGGAGTTTGCAGGGCAGAACATGAGGAGCTGGGAAGACCAAAGAATGCTGCCCAATATCTAATATATTATCATTGCTGTTGTCACAGAGTCCCAGAATGGTTTGGGTTCAAAGGGACCTTAAAGCTCATCCAGTGCCACCCCTGCCATGGGCAGGGACACCTTCCACTGTCCCAGGCTGATCCCTGACCTGGGACACTGCCAGGGATCCAGGGGCAGCCACAGCTTCTCTGGGCACCCTGTGCCAGGGCCTCCCCTCCCTCACAGGGAGAATCCCTTCCTAATATCCATTTATTACTATTATTATTCAGCCTTTGGGAAAGCAGTATTTACTACTGCAGGTTTTCAGTCTTTACTTCCTCAGCAGCCACTCAGCCCCTCCTAAAAATCCACATTTTCCTCTGCTTTCTAACAGTCCCTCTAAGAAGAAGGGTTTTTTAAGGGACTGACTTGCAAAAGAAATTGGGGAGCCACCCTCCCATCTGCATGAAAAGCAGGTGGGCAGGGGCTGCAGGGGATTTGCATTTGCTTCTGCCGAGGCTCTGAAGGTTGAATCTCATCCCACAGAACCCGCGGGGGGAGCGGAGCAGGGGGGAGAGGCCGCCGCTAAATTGACGGCAACAGAAAAAGCTGGAGGTACAAATGGCTTGAGAAAAGGCGTGATGAGATGTGACTGCCCTGGGTGACTGGGACTGGAGAGAGCAAAATGGGAAAAGACCACCCGGACGAAGAGAAAATGCTTCTGATTGCTCGGGGAAAAAACGGAGTTAAAGATCATTGGAACGGACAAGGCAATCTGGCGGCGCCGGGATTGATTCCAGGGCGAGCCGGGGCGGGGGCGGCACCCCCGGG
Source organism: Illadopsis cleaveri (assembly GCA_013399915.1). Lineage (NCBI taxonomy): Eukaryota > Metazoa > Chordata > Aves > Passeriformes > Timaliidae > Illadopsis > Illadopsis cleaveri. The sequence goes on along the minus strand of VXBB01017884.1, from coordinate 32,243 downwards.
ATGCCGGAGCGGAGCATCCTCGGCCGGGGGGACCGGGGGGGCACAA
>VXBB01017884.1:19442-32107 GCA_013399915.1 Illadopsis cleaveri | reverse complement strand
GGAGCACCCTCGGCCGGGGGGCCCGGGGGGGGCACAAGGCTCGTCCTGCCCCGGCAGCGCTCCGGGCCGGGCAGCCCCAGCCCTGCCCTCCACAGACCACAAAATTCAGCCCCAGTTTAGCGCTGGGGGGAACGGGGCCCTCCCTGCCCAGCACGAGTGAACCAGAGCGATTGGGGGAAGCGCAGTTTAGGGGTGACACAAGTTTTTGGGTGGGACAGGCCCCCCGCACCTCCCCCAGTCCGAGGACCCTGACCCCGGGTGATGCTCTGTGCACCCCGGGAGGACAGAGCGTGCCCCGGGCTGTGGATTGGCACGGCCGGAGGTTTTCTAAAGGTTATGCAAAGGTTCCCGCCCGATTAACGTGCCGGAGCAGCAGCAGCTCTGTTTGCCTCGTTTCCAAACCTGGAGGCCACCGGGCACCTCGGCAGCTCCCCCCACACATCGGCACTGACGATCCCTCGGTCCTGGAGCACATTCCAGCGCCGGGGTGACGGCAGAGATGGAGATAACAATAATGATGTGTCCATTTCCTCTACCTGGGGCGTTTTTAAGCCATCTCATCTCAGAAATGAGCCAATTCCAGCGGTTTTTTGCATGATAACCTGTTGGGCCCCCTCAGCCACGGGCAGATGGTGGGGCTGTGTTCACACATCACCTCCTGGAGCACCAGGCAGGGTTGGGACCCCACCACTGCTCTGTTTCAAGGTCATAGAATCACTGAATGGTTTGGGTTGAAAGGCACATTAAAAATCATCGAGTTCCAACCCCCTGGAACCACCTGGATTCCTCCCTGGAAGGGGGGACGAAGGTCACAGACTGACCCAGCTTTCTCTCACTGATCTGCCTGACACCCTCTGAACCCCTGTGACTCCAGAGGGGAGGCAGAGCCCCAGGAAGAAGATTTTGTTTGCTCTGGGTGCTGAGCAAACCTGCAGCAGGTTCTGGAGCCCAGCCTCCAGCTGCAGGATGACACCGAGCACAGCACAGGCAGAGATGGACCCTTGCAAAACAGGCACAAGACACATTTCTTCAAATGTCCCTCCTCATGTCATTAATTATGTCTTGGGCTACTAACCACAAGCAGATTAGGATGATTTCCTTCCCAGCATCACCAGCCTGAGGTTTGCTATTCCCTTTCTCTCAGGTCTTCCATTAGCCTTTATAGATGATTTCCCTGTCAGGCTTCCCATGCTCACTCCCAGCATTCCAATCCACCCAATCCACCCTTATTGCAACTCCAAGTGCTCCACTAATTCCTCTCCTCGTGTTGCAATTTCACGTTCCCAAATATTGGGTGTAACGGCAGCAGCGCTCCTGCCGCTGCCTCCAAATTAAATGAGCCAGGAGGAAAAACATTCCGAGACGTTTTCCACCCAGCCTTCGCGGTCTGAAGGACATTTTAAAGACAGGGAACAAAACCTGGCTCCTGAGGATGCTCACGAGGATTTAATCACCAGAAATTGCAACCGGGGGTTGGAGCAGAGCAAAGAAAGGGGTCAGGAAGATGGGACTTACTTCTCCAGCCGTCCCACAGAGCAGGGCTGGTCACCTTGGCTGTTGTTTTGGGGTCTGGAGAAGATAAAGAGCCATCAGCAGCAAAAGGTGGAGCTCAAGTGACCTTTTTAACCCAAGGAATTGCAAAATCAAGCGTATTTTTTAAAAAGCTGCTGCTCTGGAGAGCCCCTCGACAAAGGCATAAGGAAAGCACCTGGAGAGGAGGCTGTGGCACTACAGAAATTCCCCCCAGGCCCCTCCATGTGCCCACCCAGCCCCTCAGCGCCAGGAAGGAAAACAAACAGCAGCAGAAAGCAGAAAACTTTGTGTGTCTGTGCTGTTAATTATGATCTTACTTTGCACAGAGGAGCTGTCATTCAGGCGCCGGTAATGGATAGTTTCTATTTCAATTCTCCCTCCACCCTATTATCTTTGATAAAATTCAGCCAGGCCGGTGATGGATTGATAAGGGCCGGTCCTGGCAGGAGCTCTCACGCACACCCAGCCCCTCCTGTATCTTTTTAAATATTTCAGTTGTTTGAGATCTTTATTTCGCATTTCGATTTCCTGTAGTACAGTAAATTTATCTTAGTCACCCAGTCAAGTTCTCTCCGAGTCTCTTATCTGTTCCTCTCTGTACGGCTCAAGGCTCCTGCACTATCAGCGCTGCTGATAAACCCGGCCCTGCCGAGCCACGGACCGCGCTGGGCCCGGCCCAAAGGAGACCTTGGAAGCCCCACGCTGGCCACCGGCTGCAAGTTCAGTGCTCAAACCCCGCCAAGGCAGCTCCAGGTCGGCTGGAGAAGCATCTGGAGCTTCCTGCCAGACCCAAGGGACAGCGGGGCCAAGGGCAGCTGCTCCCCGCAAGGAAAATCCCGGCGGGGACCACCCGGGATGTCCCCAGTGGACGGGACCGTGCCAGCCAGGAGCCCTGCCGTGGTCCCCGGCCGGGAGCAGAGGTCATCAACACAGGGATGCGTTTTCCCCCCCACTTAAAGCACAGATTTTTAAATGTCTCCACAGCGAGGAGCAGAGAGAGCATCTCACGCTGCCGCGGGAAACGCGCCCCGACAGCACTGCCCGGCCCGGGGAGGAGATGGGAGCCGTCAAACGGAAATAAAAATGGAAAAAAAACCAGCAAACAGGTAAACCCGAGTCACCTTCCCGCTGCTCTGCCGCCGGCAGCGCCGAGCGCGATCAGGCAGCACCACCTGGTGCCACCGCGGGCACCGCGCCGGGAGCGGCACCGGGAGCCGGGACACCGGGAACCCCCTGCCCGGGAAAGGGGGAGAACCAGAGAACAGGGAACCCCCTGCCCGGGAAAGGGGGAGAAACAGCCGGGAACCCTCTGCCCGGGAAACCTGGAGAAACAGCCGGGAACCCTCTGCCCGGGAAACCTGGAGAAACAGCCGGGAACCCCCTGCCCGGGAAACCTGGAGAAACAGCCGGGAACCCTCCGCCCGGGAAACCTGGAGAAACAGCCGGGAACCCTCTGCCCGGGAAAGGTGGAGAACCAGAGAACAGGGAAATCTCTGCCCAGGAAAGCTGGAGAACCAGCCAGGAAACCTTTTCCTGGGAAAGCTGGATTCGACCCCCAGACAATGATTTTTTTCACACGCCCCGGTGGATGCTCCGGAGAGGCACAAAGGGGTGCCTGGGAGAGGCGGCACAGCTCTGCTGCCTCACTCCGAGCACAAACGCTGCTTTGGGACTGTCCCTGTCCCTCCTGCCAGCATCCAGGAGGAGCTCCAGGATCAAGGGAATCCAGGGGATTCCACAAGTGGGTGTCATGGAACTCAGGTCCACTCCTCTCCCCAGCTCTCGGGGTGATTTCCACCCCCAGGACCAAACCCAGCAGCAGGGCACCCAATAAATACATCTGCAGGAAGGTGATTTATCTGTAGGGGAAAGCCATGGAAATTCCCAAACCCTCTTAAAATATCCGTTTCCTGGCTCTAAACCATCAGTAAGTTGCCAGCTGGGGAATGCATTTGTCTGCTCCCCTCTGTGTATTTTCTGCTTTTCATTATAATCTGCTAAATAATACATTACAGTGAGTTATTTATCACACTCAGCCCTCTCACAATGCCTCCTCCATCCTGGGGAATTTCACCCATAAATCAGACACACAAATATCTGCTGGCACGGCTGCAGGTTTAACCCTGCACCCAGCAGCTCCCAGGCCCTGCTGAGAACCACCCCGGGATAAAGGACAGCCAGGGTAGGGAAAAGGAGAGAGCTCCAGCCCTGGGAGGGACCAGAGAGGCACAGCAGGGACAGCTGCAGGCCCCCAGGCCTTCCCCTGGTGACTGTGAGCAAGGAGCTTGGCCAGCTCCAGGTTGTCACTGCTGGGAAATGAGACAAGGACAGAGCTCATCTCCAGTCCCAGCAGGAACGACGAGAGGAAGAATTTATGATTCTTCCTTTCCAAGTCACTGTACCCCTCCCTTTGAAACAAACTGGTTTGTAAATATGGATCAACTTAACTTCACACCATCCATCTTAAATCAACAGTGTCTGGGCCCACAGATTGGGAAATAGAGGCATGAGAGGGAAAATTAAAAAGAAAAAAAAGAAAAAAAGGCAGAACTAGGAACAAAACCCTCTCTATGTGCTTTAACTACAAAATCATCTTTCCTCATTAGCAGCTAATCAGAACTACCAGAGGGGAAGAGATTACAGACAGGGCGGAGAGGGGAGTAACTCACAGAAATACAGACATCAGAACAGATTTTCATTTATTTACTCATTCATCACAGTGAGTCACAAGCTTCGAGTTCATGAGTCTGAATTAGCCTTGCAGGATTTTGGGACTCAATCTCCAAAATCTCCAAAGTGAACAGGTCACAGGCACGTGCCATCTCAGGAAGGAGAAAATCAGCAGTTTGGGGTTGGTCTGATATTGCTTTGCCTGTTGGATTATAAGAAACCACTAATCTTCCCTCGCCAGCCTCCCAATCTCCCCCAGAGCCCAGATGCCTTATCTGGAACTGGCTCAGTGGAGAGCAGCCCAGGTTGCCTGGCACTGGGATGGGTTCCAGGGCTCTGGGAGCCAGGGAATGGCAGCCAGGGGTGCCCTGTGCTGTCCCAGCCAGAGGGGCTGCCCCAGGAGCCAGGCTGGGAGCAGGGTGGGGAAGGGCAGCACCAACGTCAAACTTGGGCTGTTTGTTCCTTGGCTGAGCAGCCCCAGAAGAAGCCAGACTCTGGGTGCCAGGGCTGAGCCCCTGCAGCCCTTCTGCTCCTCCAGACACCTCTGGGCACACTCAGCCCACCTCTGTGTGTTTAGACACCAGAATTAACCACCAGCAGTTCAGGGGCTTTTTTCCCCCTCTCCGTTTTCCCCCAAAATTATTTACAAGAAGCCAAGGGTTTTATTTACTCCAAGCAGGGAATGTCTCTTTGCAAACTTTCCTTCCTCTTAGTTGATCCCAGCTCTCCAGAAGTGAGGAGAGACTCCCACACCTGACCACCACCCCCAGGCACTGCCCAGGGCTGTCCCCAGGGTCTCCAGAGGGGACACAGGTGACAGCAGCCCCGGGATGTCCCAGCAGGGCTCTACCTGCACAGAGCATTTCCTCTGGCATTCCCAGCCCGGCTCACCAGCCCACATTGAGAAACGAGGAACATATTTTTAAATAAGAGGAGGAAATGGTGTCTTTGTGTCAGGCGAGTGGAAGAAATCCAGGACCAAGAGACTGCAGAGCCTTTCCACTTCAGACAGCAGGTGCTCTCCAAGATGTGGTTATGGCAACAAAATAAATGATGGATAATTGCTTTTGTGACAACTTGCCAATTAAATTAGACTCAGCAGAATAACATAATGACAATTTGTTATGCTCTGGTGGGCACTAACACACCAATCATAATTAAATGCTATGACTGAAATAGAATGCTGCTGTACACAGGAATATATAACCCCAATTCCCTCCCAGTGAAACATTATAGGTTCAGACTTGATTTCAATTTCTGGAGGATAATAGCATTAGCGCTCATCAGAATGAGCCTGCAATATGCAGAGAGGCAGCAGCAGCACAGGGACAGACAGAGCCAAGGGCAGCTGAGGCACTGGGCTCCTGCAGGGACCCCCCAGCAGCCTTGATGCTCCGGGCTCAAAGCAGTGAGGGACATCCCAAAACTCGCACAGCACGGCTGAATCCGGGGAGATTTCACATTCCTGCCTCGAGGCAGCAGCTGGGGGAGTGACCCTGGCCCAGGGGAGTGAGAGCTCATCAGGATGGAGCCACAGGAGTTCCTTGGGGTGGCACTTCCCTCCCTGCCAGCAAAGCCCTCACAGCCAGACTGAGCTGTGGGACACCACAGAGCCTGGCCTCCCCAGAATGATGGTCAAAGTGTTCATCAAACACACTGCTGTGCCAAGAGTGAGCTCAGCCCACAGCTGGAATCCCCTGGGGGCTCAGCCCTGCTGGCTGACCTGGGCAAACCAGCCTTGGCTGCCACCCCTGGGTCAGAACTGACCAACGAGGGGGTCAGGTCCTGCCAGTATTTCACATTTACTGGTAAAACAGCAGCAGCTTCTTCAGCCACTGCTGAGCTCAGCCTGCTGCTCTCACTGGTTTGCTCTGACCCTCCTGCTGCTCCTGCCCTGCCCATGGGTTTGTCCTGCACCCTACACAGCCCAGAACTCTCAGGCCAGGAATTACTGTGCCATGGACATTGCTGGTGCTGCAGAAGTAAAACACTGCAAAGATCACCAAACCCAACTCATTAAAAAGCCCCAGTTAGAACCAGGATCAGGAAGGAAGCAGAACTAACACTGCCCAGGCTTTGTAAGGCAGGAGCCACCCCTGTTCCATCCCCTCTTCAGTGTGGAAACACAGCACATCAGGGCCAGCACCCTGCTCTGATTCCACATCCATCTTCCCAACAGATACAGATTCTGGAATATTCCAAAGCTCAGAACAGGCCAGGTTTGAGGACCAAATGTGTGTGTGCAGGCAGGCTTGGGCAGAGGCAAATCCCAGGGGATTCTTCAGAGTGGTAATGCCAACAATTTTATATCTTATTTGGAGCCGTGTTCCTCAAACATTAAACCCTTTATTATCTGCCTCGGTGAAGCTTGGCATTGGCAAGGTCAGATCACCTGTTTTTCCAGCAAAGCTGATGAATTATTTTGGCTGCTCCAGACATTAGACCTGATCCTATTAAATCCTCAGCCCCCCTGCCCTCAGCACATAGCAGGGGATAATCCACGGCCCAGGAACACATGAAGGGGCTGAGCAGGGCTCTGGGAGCAGCTGCCTGAGGGTTAAAACAGTGCCCAAGCTCAGAGCCCGGCTCTGCAGCCCTGACCTGTGGGACTGGAGGTGTTTGTTCCAGCAGGACACCTCCTGCACTGGCACTGCTTGGGAAAACACCCAAGGAATGCTGCATCATCCCTGGGAGATTCCTCCACTGCACCAATGCACCTGCGCTCTGCTGCGTGCAGGCACCCCAAAACTTCCAGGTGAATCCCACATTTTTAGGAACCGTCCTTGGAAAACCTTCAGCCTGGCTGGCAGAGCTGTGGGAAGCGTCACTGCCTGTGCTTGTCTCCTCTTTGCAGGCTCAGGAGTGAAGGTTCTGTGTAACCTGGGGCACTGACTGTCCCCTAAAACAGCCCGGCAAGCAGAGCCGCCACAGCAGCACCGGCCCCGCGGGAGGAAGGTCGGGAACTGAGCCCGGGAAAGGTCACACGGGCTGTGGGATGGCGAGGCAGCCACCGAGGCTCTGTCGGCTGCAGGGACATTCCCGGCCCGCAGGAGCTGTCCTTGGGGCAGGGTCACAGCCCTGGAAATCCCGGGAGCATCCCTTTGCCTTCCCCAGGGCAGCAATCCCCGCACGCCGGGGCTCCCCCTCACCGCAACTCCCCCAGCTCCCACCCAGGGGAAGCCGCGACGCCTTTTTAAATGTTTTCTGGCGCAAGAAAATCGCCCCAGGCCTGCGGGAGGAGCCCGGCGGGGCTCGGGAGGGGCCGCGGCCGCCGCTCGGTGCCGGGAGCGGAGCGCGGCTCCCACCTAGCGGGGAGCGCCGGGGGACCGGGGCTGCGGGAGCGGGCTCCGCACACCGACCCCGCTCAGACCTCCTTCTGCTCCCCCGTCAGGGACAAACCACCCCCGGCTGCTGCCCAGAACTCCTGAATTAAATTCCCTCCGTTACAGCAAGTCCCGCCCGCCAGCATCGCCCTCCCAGCCGGGCAAACGCACCCGGCAAATGCGGCTCAAACTCGCTGGTTTAACTTAACTGCACCAAGTTATCTGGTTTATTATATGGTTTTATGTTAATTGCAGGCAATGAGGGACAACCTCACCCTGTGGGTTCCCCGTCACCCTCCAGACACAACAAACCCACGGCGCAGAGCGCCCCAAGCACTTCTCCATCCACCACAGCCCGCCCCGGGGCCGGCAGCCGCCAGCAGAGAATTCCCACATCCACACCACGGCGGGACTCCCGCTCCCCTCCACCGGCACAGAGGCTCCCGCACACATTTCCAGGCTCTCCCGCACGTTTGGCCGCTTACCTGCCTGGGAACAACGCGGGGCGCCGGGCACTGAGGCACAAACTGCTCGGGCAGGGTGTGGGTGTGCTCCACAAATCCAGGATTTTCTGCCCTTCCCAGGCCGTGGTTCGGCTCCCCGGGCACGCGGCAATGAGCCCACATCCCCCTCACCTGTGGCCATCACCGTGGTCACGGTAATTAACGATCTGCAGCTGATCACCATCAACTCCCCATAATTAACGACCGGCAGCTGATCACCATCAACTCCCCGTAATTAACGACCTGCAGCTGATCACCATCAACTCCCCGTAATTAACGACCAGCAGTTGATCACCATCAACTCCCCAAAATTAATGACCTGCAGCTGATCACCATCAACTCCCCAGGTGTTCCAGGGGAGGAAAAGCCCCCCAGGGGTCCCTCTGTGTCCCCCCAGGGGTCCCTCAGTGTTCCCCCAGGTCACAGCTGTGCCCGAGGACAAATCCAAGGGCTCCAGGTGAGCCCAGGTTGGTCCAGCTGGGAGGGATCTGCCCTCAGAGCCACCCTCTGTGACCTCCCTCAACACAAAATAAAACCAGTTCCAGCTTTCCCCTCGCCTGCTCTGCACAGCAGCTGGTTCAGGGCACACCCCAAGGCTCTGGGAGGGCTCTAAATTCAATGTTTATTGCTCAATCTGGAAACGAAGCAGTACTAAAACAGATTTTGTAATGAAACCCTTTCTGTAAAAAACTCTTTGTAACAAAACTCTGCGCTCCCCTGGAGGCACAAGAGCAGGACTGGGGATAAAGTTTGGCCTTCCAAGGATAACTGAGTAATTCTGGTGCAATCACAGCACTACCAGGAGTGAATCCAGGCACAGAAACCAAACCATGGGCATTTTTACACCCTGCTTCTCACTGAGCTTTCCTGCAGCACACACAGCAGCAAGAGCACTAAACTGGGCAGGGAGGGAGAGATCAGACATCATTTACACCTGTTAGTGGCAGTCTGGTATTTAAAAGAAAAATAAATGAAAGAAAAACACACAAAAAATCACAAAGAAAAAGAAAAGAGACAAAACAAACAGTTTGTTTTTCCTACAGTCCAAGCCAAAATGTTTAATGAAAGATCAGCCAAGCCACTGGATTTGCAGGCAGGGGAAGAACTCCCTCCTCATCCCAGGAAGATTGGTGTTTATTTTGTTTCCATACCAGATTTCCAGTGGCTGTTTCCCTCAGCAGCATCACCCTTCTCTCAGCCGACAGCTGGAACATCCCATTTCCACACCTCAAAGGTGACCAATTCCATCAGGAGTCACTAAAAAACTGCAAAGCTCCCAATTATCTGGCAATGCCACAGCTCATCCTGCCCTGAATTTAGGCAAATATGGAATGGGAAGAGCACATTCTACCATTTCTATAAATAGCTCCTTTCCTCAATCAGCTATAAAAAGATGACACTTGAGACAGCTGCTGGAACACACCAAACAGGATCTGCCATTCCCCCAGCAGGAAACACCTTCACCACTGCAAACCAGACACCTGAACAGGCAGAACTTCCAGGGTTTAAAGAAAATGTTTTAATTTAACACTTCTACACACAGCATTTTCCAACTGGATTTCAGAAACAGTCGTGAACCCTAAAAAAAAAAAAAAGAAAATAAGATTATCTGTGATTTTATCAGTGTGGAGCTGGCCAGAGGGGAACATGTCACATGGACCAGGCTGGAGGGCAGCAGGGAAATGTTCCCTCAGGGAAATGTCCCACAGGAGGGCTGGAGGCTCAGGTGACACAGCCCAGGGCTGTCAGGAGGGACTGGGACTCTCCTTCTGTGTCCCTGCCAGCTCTGGGGGCTGCTCCTGCCTGTCCTTCCCCTGGTCCTGCAGCTCCTCCAGCACAGAGTGCAGCTGCAGCTGCAGGGCAGGAGCCCTGGAGCCAGCACCCTGCTGCTCCTGCTGCTCCACCTGCAGGGAAAAGAGAAAAAAATCACATCAGTCAGGGGGGGAAAAGCTCCTGAGGGATGACTGTGAAAAACTAGTTTCTTTTTCTTTTTTTTTTTTTTTTAATTCATAAGTTTAATAGAAATAAAAATAGACAATTAGGAGACAAAGAGCAAAAGTTTTTTGGCTGAGGGTGCCTGGCACAAAGCCAGCCAGCAGCACACCTTTCACTTTTTTAGACTTAGATATTTAAGGATTGCTGTGTTGAATATTCAATAGGTGATAATCAAACATTCTTTTTTGGATCTGTTTTAAGTATTTCAGATCACTTTACTTGACAGATTTATTTGTGGGTGGCTCCACTTTGTTTGGTAACATGGGTATAAATTTCTTTTTGAGGTTTTTAGGTTCTTTTCATTTGGATAAGAAAACAGAAATTTAACAGGTTTGTTTTTTTTTTATGAAGGGTTACAAGGTGACTCTCTCATAACTTTTTGGTTTGGTTTAGAAGTTATAAAGAAGAGATTAAAAAACTCAAGTCTTTTACTGTTAATCTTTTGGTAAAATCAGAAAATATACCTTCATTAACTTTCAAAACTCCATTAATAAAAGATAATACAGTACAATTATACATACAGTAGTCATGTTAATATTTGAGAAAAGCCAACTATAGAATATACAATATATATATATGTAGTATATAATGTGTAATATATAATGTACAAAATACATAATGTACAAAATATATAATGTACAAAATATCATGTAACAATGACTGAGGAGAGCCACAGCCCTCTGAGCACCCAAAGAAAGTTTAATTCATGCTGAGATTGTTATGGAGGCACCACAGGGCAGGACATTCCCAGGGAGGCTGCTGACCTCCAGCTAAAAAATGCAAAATTTCAAGACACAACAACAAATATACAAAGTTCCCAATGCTTTAGACAGACACAACATGCACTGTTGGGATGATTATTCAATTTCATCAGCAGAAAAAACATCTTTTCTGACCCACAAGGCCCTTAACCATGGCCCAGAGGAAAGGTTTCTCTGCACAGCAAAGACATTTTAGGACCATCAGGTGTGTGACTGCTGGGCTGAGGATTGAATTCAGACCAATCCAGCATTATTATGGGCCTGGGAGTGCAGTTTCCTCAACCCACCAGCCAAGCACCTCTGTGAACATTCAACACTCACTTTATCCACTCCTCTCCTCTGTAAGATGATCCCGCTGGCCAAAAGGGCTTTTCCTGTTTCTTCAAACAATTTCTCCTCCTCAATTTTCCCTTCTTCCTTCAGCTCATTGTATTTCTCAACAAACCTGGGGCAGCAAAGTGGCATTTTTACCCTGACAACGTTCTGGCTGCCAGGAGGAAGGGGAGAAAGGGGCAGCCTCAGGGACATCTCTGGTTTAATCATCACCTCACCTCTGGCAGGTGGATTTGAAGTTTAACTGTGTCAGGTTGAAAGGTCTGGGGCCGTTGCCATAAACTCTGTAAAACCTCCTGCTCAGGAAAGGAAACAGTTCAGACTTTGCAGCTGAGTCAGGAGCAAACAGACAGCAGCAGAGGCAGGTAACTCAGGCTGCAGTAAGAGTTCACATCATTATTTCTGTTTTTCACGTGAGGCTTTGTGAACACCTGGAGTGTCCCTGGGCAGGGCTGGGAGCCCCTGGGACAGTGGGGGTGACCCTGGTGACCCTGCCACGGCTGGGGTGACCCTGGATGGGCTTTAATTCCCTTCCCACCCAAACCAGCCCGGGATTCCACACTGCTTCGTGCCAGCTTTTTTAATTGCATTGATAAATTCGAGTTAATTTAAGCAGGCACAGAGCAGGTCTGGAGCCCGTTCCCGGAGCCCGGAGCTCGTTCCCGGGCCCGGAGCTCGGTGCCGGGCAGGGCTCTGCCCTCACACACACGTTATAAACCCGGGGAGGGGCACAAAAACCACCCGTTAATTCCAAAAAAACACAAACGAAGAGGCAAAGGCCGGCCCGGAGGGATAAAGGCGGCGTTCAGGGAACACGGCAGGTGCTCGGTGAGTGCCCCGGGCCGGGCCGGACTCACGCCCGCACGGTGTCCTCCCGGTAGAAGATGGGCGGGACGGGGTCCGGGGCCTTCCCGTAGCGCGGCCGCGGCACGCGGTACACGGGCTCCCGCAGCGGCGGGAACGCGGCGTACTCGTCCAGCCACACCGGCTTCTCCAGCAGCCCGATGCGCACCAGGTTCCGCGCCCTGCGGGCGACAAGCGGCGGCGGGGGGGGCTCAGGGGGCCGCGCTCACGGGAGAACCGGGAGCCCCTCGTCCCCGGCTGAACCCCCGCCCCGCCGCACCGGTTGAACACGCTCCCGACTTTGTGCGTGCGGCTCCCGGCCACCACGGCCATGGCGGCCCCGCCGGACGGGCCCCGAACCCGGCCCGGTGCTGCCCCACACCCGGAACCGGAAATGGAACCGGAACGGAACCGGAACCGGAGCGGCCGCCAGCGCACGCAGCCGAGTGCCGAGCGGCGGCGGGAGGAAGGGGCCAGGCAGCGCCCCCTCTCCTNGAGCGCTGCCCAAACGCCCCCGGAGCCCCGGCAGCCTTGGGGCTTCTTGTCATAGAAACGTTAAAGTTGGAAAAGACCTTCATCAAGTCCAGCACCTTGGGGCGCTGGGGCTCGCCCGGTCGGAGAGTGGACGGGGGGATCAGCCCCGGTGGGATCAGCACAAATGGACAGTGGGGGCAGTTCCTGTGGGCAGTGGGATCAGCACAAAT
>VXBB01017879.1:1545-11892 GCA_013399915.1 Illadopsis cleaveri | reverse complement strand
GGTGTTTTGTCCGACCAGCCCAGGAGGCTGCAGAGGGCTGGCACAAAGCTGCTGGGTTTGGGAGCAGTTATTGCAAAAGGCAGCCTGTGGCTGGACTGTTAGAATTGCATCTGTCCCAGGGTCAGAGAGGCTTTATTTCCTTTCTGAGAAACCCTGAGACAGCCCCTTCTCTCTGCCCTGTCCTCCCCATGTTACTCATGGCAGGAAGCTGCTTGCGTGAGTGTGGGCTGGAAAATGCTGCACTGCCCTTTCGCCACGAATTTTCAAGGAAAATGAACGAAAAGTTCCCCCAAACTGGCCTTGAGCCGCTCCCTGCTGTCCACAGCATCTCCTCCCACACTCCTCATGTCCTTCATCACCCCAAATCACTGTGCCAAAGGTTCACAGGACTCCAGAGCTGCTCTGGGTTCCTCCTCGCCATTTCCCGGTACTCAGGTGGGAAGGGGAGGGCAGCTGCTTCCCTACAAACCTGGAGCAGCATCCTCACCTGTGGAGAAAGGCTTGTGGTTCCCAGCTCCAGAGAAGAGACTGGACCAAGGCTGAGACCCCTTGGTGAGGGCAGCCCAGCCCCAGGGCTGAGGTGGCCTGGATGTGTCCCTGAGAAGATTCCCAAGCCGTGCACAAGGAATCCCAGGCTAGGCAGGACTTGAGGAAAGGAAAGAGGCTGAGCTCAGGTGGATTTTCCTCTCGGGATGCAGCGTGATGGCTCCAGTCAGGGTTAATCATATCCTGTGGGAGGAAAAAGGGCCCTCAAGGATGTGAACTAATGAAACTGAGGTGCTGAGGAACGGATGTCAAAGCCCAGGGGGACAGCCCTGCACATCCTCAGCTCCTGGGGTAGATTCTCCTGGGATCTGTCAGGAGGATCCTCCTGGGATCTATCTGTTCAGATCCAAATTGTGCCACTAACACCAGCTGATGGTACAGTTTGCTCCCACTGTAATTAAAACTAAAACTAATCAGTAGAATCTGAGGTTGTTCTGAAGGTCAGCAAATGTCCCTGGTGCATCTGCACATGGCAGAGGACACTGGAGGCACTTGGCAGTGCTGAGCAGGAGCCTCCAGAGCCATAAAGATGCAACTGATCCAGCCAGTGATTCAACTCAAATTAAATGTCTAATTACAGTAACTCTCTCCTATTGTGGGAATTTAGCTGGTGAAACAACCCCAGCAAACATCCAATATAACACTGAGTTTCTGTAAATTCAGGCACAGCCTCCACAGCTTCCAGCGAGGTGCCTGAGCTTGTGGTCTCCTCTACCAGCACTGACCCCTCAGCAGAGCTGTATATTTTGATTTTTTCCCCTGTTTATTTCTACTGGATGTCCCTCTGAAACAACTGTGCTCCAACAAGGACTGCTGGAGGAGGAGGCAGCTCTTACACTTCATACTCAGAGTGGGCACAGTTCATGGCTAAACTGACTCTTAGAAGGAAGTTGGGGAAAGTAGAAATACGGTTTATTAGCCATCAAATCTAGAAAAACAACACAGCCAGGAAAATACTGCCCTCCCGTGAACCAAGGAGAGTGAAAATGAAAAGTTAAGGCTGAGGTTTCAACCTCAAATGGCATTCAATTACAAGAAAAAATACGTACATTCTTCAGCCCCTGCTTTCCCTGGAAAATTGAAATTTCTACAAAATACCAGCTCTTTATCCAAACTACAAGGATCATGTCAATACAAACTGTGGGGGTTGTAGGGAGAGGGAGGAAATTTGGGGGTGTTTGAGAAAATAGTAAATTGGGGACTATTTTTGTTTCTTTCTATTTTATGTTAAATTTCAGGGGCCTTTCATTAAGTTCAGTGCAGCAACACCACAGGAGAGCATCACTTTTGCCATCTCAGGTCACACAAACACAGTTTGGACTCCTTTTGGATGGAGGGATCTATACTTCAAGATCTGTATTTCAAGATCTACATTTCAAGATCTATATTTCAAGATTGATTGATTTTGCTAGATTTTGTATAGAACTACATAAATAGGAACACCAGGGGCAGTGGTGAAAAGGCAACGCCGAGCAAAGCCCTGATGTTGGTGAGGCGTTTTCTGTCCCCTCTCCCAAAGTTAAAGGGGTCAGGAGGGCCCCCTAAGGAGGCACTGACAGCATTTTATCCATCAGAAGGAGGTTTTTTAAAGCCCTGTAACCTCTGATAAGAGCAGGGATTAACAAACCTCGGTGAGTGACACCGTGACAAAAGGCCAGCCCTGCGCATGTCCCACAGGCGCTGCCCGAGGATGCCGCTGGCACCGTTTGGGGAGAAAAGATGAAGTAACAGCAAAGAGCAGAAGTGAAAAGGAGATTGCCTCATTTCTTTATGAAACAAGGGTCCTGTAGTTCTCTCAAAATGTGTGTCTGTTTTTGGAGCTGCTACAGACACCGAGGCCATGTGACTTGGTGGCTCTCCAGGGTGACCGGTCACAGGAGGCCATTCACAGGTACAAATATTCCATGTCTGGAGGCCTTCCCTTGGCTCCAGTAGAAAATCTGAGCATGATTAAGAACAAAGAGGGTAATTCCAAGCTTTTTATTGAAGGAGGTGGTTCAAACACTGTCTCAGGAGGTGGGAATGGGGCAGTGCTGGGGTTCAGCCACCCCATCCCTCACCAAGGCAGAGGAACTTTGGGATCAGGGGTCCCAAATTCCTTTCCAGCACACAGGAACTCCTCATCCCTCCTCTCACAGCTCTAACACAAATCTATCCTCATCCTACCATGCTTATGTCACCCCTAACAAGTTGGGATTCCTGACTGCTCTGGAAAGTGGCTTATTCCTGGTGTGTCAGTAAACCAGAGGGGCAGGAATTGATGCTGGAGCACCAGGCCATTCTCCACCACGTTTTCCAGCAGCAAAGTTCATCCTGAGCTCACCACCAGATCAGGACGAGCACAAGGGGTGGGGACCAGGAGCACTGCCCTGCAGAGGCAGCTTCAAGGCACATTCCAGGAAATGTCACAGCTCCATCCTCCGCCTCCACCCCACCTTTATTCCTTCTGCTTTTTTCACAGTGATTGGAAAAGACACTGCTGGAGCATCACAGACAATCCCCACATCAATCCCCATGGATGACCTCAGCTGGCAGCTGCTGCAGGCCCCATTTGCAGCCTCTGGAGCCACCAACCCCTTTTCCAGAGCTAGGAAATGGCAAAGCCAGCACTCCTGGAGCGGAGCCTTTGGAAGGGCTCCCTGAAATTCCCCACTCACAGCAGTCTCCAGCACCAGGCACTGCAGCAGGGAAAGCAGCAAGGAGGATTTTTCACAGCAAGAGAAGATGGGGAAGGTGGGAAGAGGCCAGTTTGGGGTTTTTTTCTGCTTTGTCTCCTAAAGTGTCCTCGATAATTCTACTTCAGATCTCTCCCAGAGATCTGCTCTGCCAGCTGAGAAACGCTCCTTGTGCCACCACCTCACACGGAATATCAGTGCTTGGACCTTCCCTCTGAGGGTAGGAAACCAGATCCATGCCAATCTCAAACTGGAGACCATTATCCCCAAACAAATAAGTAGATTTCAGTAATGGATACCACGTGAAGGTTTCCTGGAGGAGCCAATATTTGAATTCTTCACAGCTGCATCTCTGCCTTTTGCCCGGTGGGTTGGGTTTTTTTTTCTATTTAGCCTGAAGTGCTCCCCACTGCATCGTGCCATGTGGCTGCTTCTTATTTGCATCCCAGTCCTGATCCATAGCTCTGCCCTGATATAAAATATATCAGATACAAAATGCTCATTGGGTGGGGAGAGTCCCTTTTGCAGTGCTGAGGACACCAATCCCATGGGAAGGGGATGCTGCTCCAGCTCCAACATCTCTGTGGCTGTAAGAGGAGCCCCCAGTGCAGAGCAGGGGCCCCCAGGCCTCCATCCAGTGAAAAATAAAAAATATGACAAAAAAAGGGAATGGAAACAATCATGAGGAATGGGCTTATTGTAGGAGAGAGCAAGTAAAAGAGGTTGTTTGGGGACAGGGAGGAAAATGCCAGATAGGAAAGAAATAGAGCTCTGAAAAGAGACAATGGAGAACTGGAGTGAAACAATTGAAGTCCCATGTGACAGGGAGCAGGGAGATCACGGAGACGGGCTTGTCCCAAAGGTGCCTCAGCTTCCAGCACTCCCAGCCCAGGGATGGACATCAAACCTTCTGTGCACAGGGCTGAGGGAAATTTTTGTGCCAGTGTGAAGCGAAAAGAGCTTTCACTCCCTAAAAGTGAGGTGAGAGGAGTTAAAACAAAGGCAGCAGCCAGAAAAACAAGTGAACCTGTGGAAACGTAGGAAACCTGCTGCAGGTGCCCAGCAGGAAGGAAACAAAACAAAGGAACGAGTGTCACATTACACCTGACACAGGAATATTTCAGGTTTTATCAGGCCTCCACTGCTGAGGGTTCACCTGCAGCTCCCCTGGATGTGCCCTTCAGAACATGTTAAAAAAGAGATCAGCATTTCAACAACTGAACTCTCAGCCTTTTGTCCGATGGAAAAAAATCAATTCCAAATGTGGATATTTCAATACAGGCTTTAATTTTGTTACAATTCAGATTTATTCTGTTTGCTTTCTTTTTTTTTTTTTTTTCCTTCCCCTCCTCTCTGTTCTCCAGACATGGGCTCTGGTGCCTGTTCTGCTCTCCAAAGAGAGCTGAATTCCATGCAGGGAAATGAGTCCCTGCCCAGGCAGTGAAATGCCCTCTTTGGCATAAAAACACAGGATTCAGGTGCTTCTGCAGCATCCTGTAAATGTTCTCCTCATGCAGAGCAGCAGGAAAGCACATCAGAGATGGTTTGTTAAACACCTTCACTCTGATTTATAAGAGCCTTATAAATGAACTTATTTTGGCTTCCTCCTTTCCTCACCAGAGCAAGGACAAGCGCCTCCAGCTCTAACATATTTGAATTATGGTTGTTTTGATTTCTGAGGCTCCAGTTCCTTGGAACTGTGGGCACATGCCCAGGTAAGCAGACCTGGCCCAGCCATGGTGTTGCTGTGACCGGGTCAGCTGGGGAACTGTCCCCTTGCCCACCTGGGAGCAGCTCTGCTCCTGCTCCTGAGCCTCCCCACTGCTGACACAGCTACTGCAGCTTCCCTGGGCTCTGGGGATGCTGCAACACCAGGGAGCGAGGCAGGATGGGCTCCATTCCACAAAGAGATCCTGTTTTCCCCAACTGAACATTCTGCTCCAGAGCAGAAGCCCCAGCGGGTGCCACGTTGCTTCCCAAGGGCCTCTGCTTGGACCTGCCTGTTCCCAACAATTTCTTGAGGCACAGAGTCCTTCAGCCTGTTTGGATTTGGGTTTGGTTTTTTTTTTTTCTTGTTTGCTTCTTGGCTTGGGGCAAGATTGGGATTGGGATTTATGGCTAAACAGAGCCAATGGCTGGAACTGGACTGAAATTAGATGTTTGATTCCTATCAGGGCCCTTGCTGAATAAACTTAGGAGACACGGAGCAGAAAGACCTTGCAGAAGGTGGGAGAGACCAGGCAGGTGTTCCACAGCCTTCTCCTCACGTGGTGATGACAGCAGCTCCAGACTGGGGCTGAAAGAAGTGAGGAACAATTTCCCTACTCCAGGTTTTTACCATTTACAGGTATCCAGTGGCAAGATGGGAGCTCCAGCCCTCCCTCCTGCATGGGAGAGGGACGAGAGTGAGCTCAGCTTTCCTCCCTTCTCAAAGAAAGATCTTCCATGGGCCAGGGTTTAATTCCCTTTCCCAAACAGCCCCTGTTGTGCTTGCAACCTGCAGGATGGGGCAGAGGGAGGTGTGGAAGCAGCTCGAGATCAGGACATGCAGTATTTGCTTGTGGGCTCTGCTACATAACGAGTGAAGGAATCATAAAGCAGGTGTTCCCCAGCACTGAACTTCATCCCTCTCCACTTCCAGCAGCCATAAACACCAGCAGTGTTTGTTGTGGGCTGTGGAGGGCTTTTGGTTTGGTTTTTATGGTGACTTTGTGCCAGCAGGTTTGTGGATTTGGGGCTCAGTGGGATTTTATGGGAGCAGGTCTGTGCCAAGAGTTCCTGGTTTGGAGCGAGGGTTCTTGGGGGGGTTCTGGGTTCTTCTTGGAGAAAGAAGCACAGACAGCAAAAGGTGGTGTCCACCTGCATCTCCATTCCCTGCCAGGCTTCCCTGCCCATCCATGCTGGCCTGCCATATGGATGCCAAGCACCTGTATTTTCTCAATACATCTTTTTTTTGCTATAAGGCACCATCAAAACTGAACCAGGACTGAAAATCACTGAGAGGGCAGAGAGTTCTGTGAATATCACTGAACCCAGAAGAAAATCTCCAAACGTGGTGTAATTTCTTCAGTTAAAGTGATGTCAATTTTAGTGACTGGTCACTGGTGCTGGTACCACCCTGTGCCTCTGCTGGTGTCACCTGTTTGTTTAGTGGGTGTTTAATAACCCTAAATCATTTTTGCTGGTGTTGATTCGCTTCTGTGGTTCAACATCAAAGAAGCAGCAGCTGGATGGGCCTTGGAACAACCTGGGCTAGTGGAAGGTGTCCCTGCCAATGGCAGGGAGTGGAACTGGATGGGATTTAAGGTTCCTTCCCACGAAACCATCCCGGGCACCTGCAGAGGAGCAGGCGTGGAACCTTTGAGGAAAACCCCCTCTCCCGATGCCCTCCAGGCTTTTCTCATTGTGCTGCTCTCCAAACCCACAGCCCAGAGTGCTGGTTTGCTCCCTATGGAGCAGATCCCACAAGTGGAGAAAACACTCTGGGTGTAGCAGGAGTGGTGCCAGCGCACACGGGTGGAAAATCTGCTCCAGCACCGCTGTTTGCTCCTGCAGATCCCAGCACAGCTCTCAGCAAAGTGCTGCTGGAGGGAAGTTTGTTTGCCAGGCTGCCCTGCCCCGCTCCCTCCTGGAGTGCACACAGCAGGAGTTTGTGTGGAGCCAGGGAAAACCAAGGGAATATGTTCCAAGGCCGCGCTCCCAGCTCCCAGCGAAGGCAGGAGAGGGGAGGCTTTGCCAGACACGAGTTCCAGTGACCAAAATCGTTATTATTGTAGTCAAAGGATGGAAAAACAAACATTTATTATGGGCTGGAACTAAAACTCCAGGATGGCTGCTAATCCCCCTGATAAGTGGGGTGTTGGCGTGGAGGGGGGGGGTGCATCCAGGTTTTTGTTATTCAAGCTCCCCAGCCCATGTTCAGAGTGGGATATGTTGTAATTGCAATATTCCCCTTATCTTTCTTTTCTCCCCTCTCTGTCAAAGGCTTTTCTTTTCCATTTCTTTAATATTTTTCTTTCCCCCTGCCCCTTTATGGTTGTTAACTCACCTAGGGAAACTGAATCAGCAAATTAAAAAGATGAAATTGCAATTCCAGATTTTCTAGTGGAAGAATGAGCATATTTTTGGCACCGCCTCTTGCCATTGTTTTGTTAAGACAGACTCTCCTTAATTCCCCTCTTTTCCATTTTTTTTTTCCATTTCAGAGCCTGCCCTTCCTTTATAAGCTCAGATTTCTTCCCATTTGTCCTCTCTTTCCTCCCTCCTGACTCATTTCCACTTCCTATTTCTTTTCTCTTTCCCTTTCTTTTTGCCAAGTGTTCTTTGATGTTATATTCTGCTATTCTTAATTCCTCTTTCCCAGGCCTTGTTCTACCCCCAACCCAGTGCCCTCTTCCTCTCCAGACTTGAAAGGACAGTCTGGGCAAAAAATTTCCTCAAAATCCAACTTTTCCCAAACCAGTCGCTGCCTCCCTGTGTGGAACTCACTGTCCTTGCACAGTCCTTGTGGCTCTCCAGGAATTTCAAAATAGAGTTAAAGCTGCCCTTAGCCTTGTTCCATGTAATTCCTGACCCATTTAATCAGAGCCTTACTCCCAGGCAGTTTGGTCACTGTGCTCCTCACGCCAAATATTCCTCCCGTGTGGCTTTTCCGTCTGGAACATCCCGCCTCTGCCTCCAGCTTCACCTCCCTTCCCAGTTCCAGCTGTAAAAAAACAGCTTTCCCTCACTGTCATGCCGTGGCAGTCTGGCTGTAGGCAGCGAACATTGGGTCATTTCTTCTCCATGGTGTGGGAATAGCTGTTGCATTTGGAGCAGCTGGAGTTTTAAAGGAGCCCTGGAGCCTGTGGGGCATGGGCAGGTTTGAGAACTTTCGTCGAAATTTAGGGCAAAAAAGAAAAAATTGATTTAAGGAAAGGCTGGGGGGGAAAGGAAAAGGATTTTTCTGCACTGTGTTATTACCTACAAAGGAACTCTTGTCCTTGTCAAAGCTGGGGGGCTCCAGGAGCTTTCAGAGAAAAGAATGCTCAGCATTCCCTCCCAAGGACCTCCTTTATCCTGGATATCAGGCACAGGACATCACCACGGGGGTTCACAATCACCACTAGTCACAACTTGTGAGGCTTAGCTGGCAATGGATAAATACCGAGACTGGGAAGTCAAAACAATCCTTGAATCTCTGCTTTCAGCAGCAAAGTTCATTTGGTGCAGAGCGTTTCAGATTTCCAAATCCCGTCTGGTAGGTCACTTTCAGGAGATCTCCCAAAAATTAAGCCCAAATATTTCACTTCAGAATAAAATCCCCAGGGCACTGCAGATTAGGTAGAGCCTGTGGAGTTCTAAGATTCCTGAGATGGAGTGCTGAAGATTCCAAGAATTCTCTCAAAGGTGAAATTATGAACCAACTTTTTGTTCCTAAAGCAGGTCTGCACTCACAGAGTCCTGTGCTGGTCTGGTCTTCCACCTTTCCTGAGGTGTTCTCAGACTTAAATGGGAGCTGGAATTAAAGAATTCCATTTGGGGTTGTCATTGAAATTCAGAGTTTAATATCAGAGACAAAAACCATGGTGGGACTCAAAACAAAGGAGCAGATTATTTTTCCCCTAAATCTTTGTCTGAAGATCTCAATCTACCTTATAGGCAAATTTATAGCTTCTTATCAACCTTAATAAAACACAGGATGTGCTGATCCACACTATTCCACTATTCCAGGGAAAGAATCAGCCCAGGATTCACACATGTGCAGGAAAACTTGTGGAAGGGGTAAAAAGAAGAGGAAGTTTCAGTGCAGATTTTTACCAATTATCTTGTTAAGAGGAAAAGGTTTCTCCTGCCTTTTCCACCTTGAATCTTCCATGGATTCACCTACAAAAATTTGCTTTTCAGATGCAACAGATTTTATGTTTTTTCACTGTTTGCTCCCAATTAGCAGGGAATATATTCATCATTTTATTTGCCTATATGAGTAAAATTAATGGTAAAGTTACTCTGAGAGTTGTTTTAGCCTTTATTTAACAAGGTAGCCTATTAATTGTTTAAAAATTCAGCAGCCACCACCACTTCTGGCCTTTCTTACCAGGGCCTCCTTGTTTAAAAAGATGGATGGGAATTTATTTTAGTCCTGTCTGGCACAGGGTGTTCGTTCTGGCAAATCAACCCCTTTTACAGCCTCCAGAGAGAAATTTTCTGACATTAAGGAACAATTTCATCATAAAATTTTCTATATTCATTATGAACACATCTAAAATCAATCTGGGAGTAAACACAAGCCCATTCATTTTAAAAGGTTAGTCTTTCTATGCCTATTATACAGATTATATATACACATTTATTATATTGCATATAAATGTCAAGTGTGACCTTTTTCTGCTGTGATCCACAGTTTAGTGGGGCTTGTATAAAAGCACAGCTGTCACATTTATTTTACATCCACATGGAGCTGAATTCCACACAGAATATCTCTGAAATTGCTGCTTTAAGCAAGTTTGAGGCACATTTTTTAAAACACGTAAATAGAAATACATTGGTGTAAACTGTCTGGAGGAAATTAGGTGAAGAGTGTAAGATTTATTTGTCAGGGGGAAAAAAAATGGATTTGCCAGAGGGGCTCTGCAGCCCAGGAGGGTTTTTTTCAGCCCCTGCCCTTGATCCTCTTAGCAGCAGGGCTTGGGATGCTCCGAGGCTGAACACGGGAATGGAGCTGCCTGTCAGGATACACAGGATCATGGAATAACAGGAATATTCAGGTTGGAAAAGACCCCCACGACCACTGAGTCCAACCATCCCCCAGCACTGCCAAGGCCACTTCTAACCTACATCCCCAAGAGCCATATCCACAGGGATCTTAAATCCCTCCAGGGATGGGGACTGCTCCTCCAGGATGGGGTGTCTGTGCAGAAGGGGTGCTCTGGACAGCCTGTGCCAGTGCTGGACAACATTTTGCATGAAGAATTTTTCTTTAATATCTAACTAAACCTCCCCTGGCACAATCAGCAATGAAACCTCTCCTTCCTCTTCTCTTTGCCCATTCAGTCGGGATCATCCCCTCATTTTCATGCTGTCACCATTAAAGCTTTTTGTGTTATGACATAGTTTTAGGGTCGAGCATGCGACCCCCCCCAAATTG
>VXBB01017868.1:47571-70047 GCA_013399915.1 Illadopsis cleaveri | reverse complement strand
ATTCTGTGATTCTGTGATTATTAATTCTATCACTTTTGCCTTTTGTGATGATTAAAGAAGACCTTAGAATTCCCTTCCATTCATTCACATTTTTTCTGTTTTGTTTTAGTAGATTTAAAAATTGAGGTGTTTTGAAATATACTGAAATTGGAAAATTTATTTAAAAATTGTATTATTTGCTGCATCATTTCCTGCTAAACAAGAGAGTGGCCTTAAGCTGAAGGAGGGCAGGTTTAGATTAAGAAAGAATTGTTCCCTGTGAGGGTGGGGAGGCCCTGGCACAGGGTGCCCAGAGAAGCTGTGGCTGCCGCTGGATCCCTGGAAGTGTCCAAGGCCAGGCTGGATGGGGCTTGGCGCAACCTGGGCTAGTGGAAGGTGTCCCTGCCCATGGCAGGGGTGGCACTAGATGGGCTTTAAGGTCCCTTCCAACCCAAACTATTCCATGAGTCTATGATCCTTTGATAAACACCCAAAAAAGTATTTCCCACTCGGGCTTTTGGAGTTCACAGTGAGTCAATGGGAGAGACTGGCAGGCTCAAACCTCCGCTGCTGCTTGCCTATAACCTGCACTCTTAGCATGACACCTCCCAAAGATGCCAGTTCTTCTCCAGACACACCAAAAGATGAGTCTGAGTTTCGCTTCAATGTTGACATCAAGCTCTTTCCAAAGACCCATTTTTAAGCTGGGGCTTTGCACAAATTCAGTGCCTAAATTGAAACTCACTTCTTTGAAAAATGCAGTCATAAAAAACCAAAGATAAAGGGGGGAAGAAAAGGCTTAAATGACTCAACCAAGACCTCCTCAAAGTGCAGCAAACCAAAGGATACTGTTCTACAAGTGAGGGGCACGTAGGTGGCATTCACATTGTATTAGCAAAGTTAAGTGTCTGGCAAAGCAGTGGCCACAATTAGAGGACAGCAAGCCACTGCTCCCCACAAAGCAAGCCAGAATCCTCATTTTCTCCATTATCTTACTGGTCCCCTGCTGTGATGCACTGAGGGGCTGAGCCACTCTGGCCACTACAGACTGACCTAGTGGTCTGTCTCATTTGTGAGGGAAAAAACAGGGTAGGGAAGAGCTGCCTGTAAGTGCTGTCACAAAGAGCAAGTGTATGTTTAGAAAGCCAGCCTGGGACTGCCAGCTCAGAAAGCGCCCATTTGATGTGGCAGCCTCCTCCTCCTCCTCCACATCCTCAGTGTGCCATTTGAGGGAACATTAACCAGAAAAATGCAGTGAATCCACGATGGTGTGGTGCCATTATTTGGGTCCTTTTGTCTTCCACGTCAACCACTGTCTGAAGACCACCTTCTCTTGGTAGGAAAGGACTCTGAAATGTGTCAGAGGAGCTCAGTATTGGTCTGGAGACACACAGAGATAACAAAAGCATGAATAAAATTGTTCTCATCGAGTTAGTTACCCTTTCCCCTTTGACGGGGGTTTGACCAGCAAGGCTGAGGGTCTGACCCCCTTATCTGTGCTCTTAATCCTCCAAATGTACTTATTTAAAGTGCCCAAGAGATGACCTGCTGAGCACAAGAGAAGCAGAGTTCCCAGTACTCAGAGGTGACAAAGGCAGGTGTGAGCCACATTCCTGGGGATCCTCCTGCTCCACCTTCTCCCTGGCACAGCCCTGCTCCAGCCACAGACTTGTGTGGAGCCACGTGCTGCTCACAGGCCTGCTCAGCTGCCCCTGAACTCTGTCAAGGAGGGGGCATCTGCAAACCCAGGGTTTATCTCTGACTCTCTTTCTCGGCATTTTAAATGTCCCCAAAGCACGATTCCCAGGGAACAGCTCTGGTTATAGTTTTTGTGGTTTTACAGATAGCAAATGCTGGAATAAACACCACCCCCAGCAAACAGGGGAACTCCAATATTTCCAGTAGAACTCCCAGAGTTTTGATTATCAAAACTCTGATTTCCGCCTAGTCAAGGAAACAACTCAGACTTCTGATAAAGAGCTGAGTAACTAAAAGTCAGAAATTCCTCTTCTCTTCTTGTTGACGCAAAGAGAAATAAAAAGCTTTTCTTATACACATTGTGACTGTTCTTGTTATTTCATATAATTATTTTTGGTCTTAATCCTCTTTCTTCAAGAAAATTATGGGTAGGGTTTCATGATTATTTTTTTTTTTCCCTATGACAAAGGAAGTTTAGCAGCTGCCTTCCCCCATCCTTCATTCTTCCCCCCACACTGCAGGTCCTGTTTTGTGGGTTGCCTCTCCAACTAACCTTGAAATGCGTAAAAAAACCTCTTTCCCTTGTCTTTTATGTGAAGTTTGTTTTTCTAATTTCAGGCTATTTCAGCCCACTGAGAGCTGCCTGCTGCAGAGTCCCTGACCCCGTGTGCTGTGTTTGTGTTCAGAGCTGCTGAAGCCCCCAGCCCTTGCACTGCCTCCTGGGCTTCCCTCCCTTCTTGTGGCTTCTCCTCAGTGGAACTGAGCCCTGGACTGTGGTGAGGCAATGACAGGGTGTGGAAAAAGGCCTTGAGAGGCACTGAGCACACAGAGGTCTCTTCTGAAGCAGAGAGGGGAGCTGTGCCAAATTACAGGGGCTCTGTTAGTGTGTCCTCAAGGGTGCAGCTTCAGGCAAACCATGGAAAAGGGAGAGTGGGAATAGCAGGACAAACACACAATTAAGTGAACTAAAAAGGATATTTTGTCAGATGCTTCACACAAGCCCACTATTTTCTTCCAGACATTTCACCATGTATCAGAGAAAAATCACTCTTTGATCAGGCTCACAAATATGAGGTATTTCTTGGAAGGCTGACATTTGCTCTTGTCAAGATAAAATATCTCTCCTCCTGTGGTGAAAATCATTATCTATAGCACCATGAGGTGAGGGGGACTCTGTAAACTTGCTATTAAGATTTCTCCCAGTGAAAAATAGCCAATTGCTTATCAATTGCATATCCTGACATGGTTTAGCTGGGGCTCTGCCTAAAGCAGGATTCTCAAGCTGGTGCCTCCTATCATTGACATCTGGCAGAGTAAATGCATTCCTTTTTTCCACTTTACTCCTTAAGACCATTTATCAGATATATCAGGGCTGCAGAAAAATGGCTTTTTCTCCAAGCCAATTTGCCTCTGCCCTTACTTCCCCACTCCCACATGGAAATATTTCCCCTATGACATAAAAAATAAGTAATAAGTCTGGAGGACTTTCCTCTGTGAATGAGAAAACTTTGCACTGGAAGGGACTTTTGAAGATAGTTCTCAGCCAGGTGTCTGATTCCTTGGTATTCCTCTCTTTCTTTCTCTCCCTGCTTCCACCTACAAGGTGGTTTTCTGGGGCTGTGGCCAAGTCACCCATGGCACTTATGGAAACAAACACAAAGAGCTAAAATAACAGCAGGTTTCAGTCACAATCCTGTGATCCTGAAATATCCCCTGAGTGCTTGAAGTGCAGCATGTCAGGGAAAACCTTCATATTAAGGGAGAAGTCAGTCCCTGTAATTGCCTGCTATTGTATTCATGGTGTCTGGCCTCATAGAATGATAGGATCACAGGAGAACTGGCTGGAAGGGACCTCAGGAGGCTTCTATCCAACCTCCAGCTCAAAGCAGAGGCAGCTCTGGGGTCAGACCAGCTTTCCTTGACAGGTAATTGGCTTTTCATGTGACTTGGACTTGTGACTTTTCAACAAATTAGAATAATTTTATACCAAGACTGATCCTATTTATATTAGGACATTTTAAATGAGATTAGTACAGGATCAAATATTTTATTGAATTATATCCAGGAATACCACTTACATTACAGATGTAAATAAAGTTGCCTCAGTCTAAACAAAAATCAGTCACTAAAAGAGGCAATAGACAAAAAACCCCAAACATTTTAAGAACATGAATGGCATGAAGCTCATTATTCTGAAGATCTGTTATCTTCACTGTCATTTCCAACCTGCCTTCTTGCCCAGAACCTTAAGACAACTGCCCAGCAGTTTCCCTTTGATTTCCTCTTGAAAAAATTATGTAGTTATCACATACTTATAGATATAATTTAATGTTCTTTGGGAAAAAGTGAGGACTCACAAATCCAGAAGTCTCAGCTCTGTCCTATAACCATTATTAGATAAAAAGTCAGTGCAAACAAAAAGCTACAAGAAATAGAATTCAGATTGAAATTCAAACTAAAAATCAGTAACTAATGAAGTAATATAAATCAAAAGAAATTAAGTCAACCCCATTCCTAAGAAGTGCAAAGAACTCCCCCAAGTATCACAAGAAATCTGAGAGGAACCCAGAGATTATATTGGAGATATACTTTTCAGGAGATATATTTTTATTAAATAGCTGAAGGTGTTTGGACAACCTTGATTGCCCTTTTGAGAGTAATGGCACCATCAACATTCACTTCACACTCTGTTATTAACACCATGGGTCACTGGTTTTATGGTTCATTCAGGCTCTTCAAAGGCAACACTCCACTTAAAGGGTAACTTGCACATTTCCTCTCCCAAATGAGGTAATTTCTGTTCAAATGCCTTCCTTTTCTTTCCATGCAGCCATTACTCTTTGGCTTCTCTGTTGACTAAAATCAATCTGAGCTCTGCTGTGGCCACGACATCAGAAATTATAATGGAAATCCAGGAGCAGTGCAAAACTCCAGGTGTGACAGACCAATGAGAAGATCTGGAGAAATGTGTTTGCTGAGTTTTGCATCTTCTGTTGACAAACACTGCCTTCATCTCTTTGGGTTATTTTGTCCTCATTCTCCTGACTGTTACTTTGTTTGTCTGACACCCATAAATGAAATTAGACTTGAAAACCCCATGTCAAAGACTGATATGAGACACGACATCAGGCAGAGGGCTGGGTTTATTTTAAATATGTCCTAGTATTCAGGAAAGTTTCTAGATACCATCAAATTTTTTGTCTATCAGGAAACCTTACTCCCTAATGCCCTAAACCTATTATATTGTTATGACAAAGGCAGAGCACATAAAAACATTCCCTAACCACAAAGAATCACTCTGTAAAACAAGTTAAACTCAAATAGGACAAATTTTTAACCAGTAGGAGTTACAGACTCTCAGTCCTTTTCCATCACAGGAAAAAAAGACATTTTTGTGTGCTAAGGCTGTATTTGAATTTTCAAAATACTTCTAGAGCAGCAGAACCTCAATGTACTGATTCAGTCTGGTACCAAGCATCAAATAATCAAAAATAAGTCTTACATGGAACAATCTCCCAACCCCCTGTTTCAGGAAGAATTGAGTCCAAATTTGCAGAATACACAGAAAAGTGAACAATTTTTTACATCTGCAGAATGAGGAAATTGTATTTTTTCTAGCTTGGTTTTTGTTTGATGCTGAGGAATAGATCAGCTAGAAGATAAACATGTTTGCCTTAATATACAAATAAAAACAAAGAAATCAGAAGCCAGGTGTTTCTCAGGTATTGTACAGACTTGCACATCTCTCCCTGAGAAACTACGAAATCTTTGCTTTATCTTACAAATGGTCAAAGGCACTCTGGAGTAAGAGCAAACCTAAAGCTGAATTTGTGAGTTGCTGTTCCTTATCAGATTGGTCCTTGGCAGTCAATTCTTTCTACACAGTGGTGAATATTTCCATTATTTATTTCTGTAGTGGAGGATCCTTGTGATTAAAGACATCTGCTCCCAAAAATAGCTGGAAAACATTAGGATGAAGCAAACATCACCCACACCACCCTGCCCGGCAGCAAGCCATCACTCTCCCCAGAATAACAAACTGACAGATCATTTTGCAAGCAGAAGTTAAGAAACAGAAGTAAAACCTGGAAATATCCAAAGCCACCATCACACAGAGATCAACACAGAACAGCTGATAAATACATGGGGCATGCAGAAGGATTTTTTTACAACTCTGCAGACAAACCTGGGCATTCCAATACAGCAAGGAAAAAAGTGCATTTCGTGTCTCAGGACCTGACTATCCAAATTAGTCTTTTTGCACAATGTTGAGTTCCAGAAATACTCTGGGTAATCTTCCCTCATTCTCTTGAGCTTTGGGGTCTGCTGGTCCCAGCCTGGCATCCCTGGTGCGGCTGCTCAAGGCAGTGTGAGGCAAGGAAAGGCTTCCAGCTCTGTGATCCCTCTTCTGCAGCTCTATGGACTCATGCTCTGCATTGGGACAGAGGGGTCTGGGGGGTAGGGGGTGATCCTAAGGCAGCTAAATTCCTAAGGAATTAAAATCTCTGTGGTGGATGATTCCTAAACATGAACTGTGCCTTGGGATTTTTGCTCATTACCTCTCACAGTAATTAACTAGTCCTTCCAGGATTTTTACTTGTTACCTCTCATAGTAATTAAATAATCTCTCCCAGGATAAGGTAGTTTTTTGTTACATAAGAAAATTGAGATCCCTATGATTCTGTGAAAAAGGGAGCTTCTTCCCCACAAGTCGTGTCTCTTCTGGGAGGGCCTCTCTCCATAATCCTGCCTTTAAACTCCATCTCTGTCTCACTTACCCACTGCCTTGGGGGAGAACCAAAGATCAGAGTGCAGAAGACCAGAACAGGAGGGTCAGGCTGGAGACCAGGGAAAGGTTCTTCCCCCAGAAGGTGCCAGGGCACTGCCCAGGCTCCCCAGGGAATGGGCACGGCCCCAAGGCTGCCAGAGCTCCAGGAGTGTTTGGACAATGCTCCTAGGGATGCACAGGGGGGGATTGTTGGGGTGTCTGGGCAGGTCAAGGGGTTGGGCTCCATGATTGCTGGGGGCCCACTCAGGATATTCTCAGACCCAATGATTCATGCCTTATCTACTCACCCCTTATCTATTCACGAGTATCACTATCTACTGGAAAAGAATACACAGCAATTTGCCAAAGGAAACAAAGCTTATACAGGAATTAGTAGAGGATGTTTTTATTTGATAGAGCATAATCCTTTTTATTAATGACTAAATGGGTGCAACAGTTTAGTCCTCAATGATTATGCTTCTTTAAATTCCTGGATATTCCCAAAATAAATTCCGTGAAGGGACATAACTGTATATTTATCATGAGTCCAACAGGGCTTACTCCTGTGGAAGTGCCAAGTAAAACAGCTGAAGAAAAAAATACCTACAGACTGAAGCATAAAGTATATTTTTGGCAGTATGTGACATGGGAATGTCACAGTTTCAGTATGTTTCAGTATGTTTCAGTTTCAATGTTTCAGTATGACAAACCAGCCTGCTAGTGGCAGAATGACACAGTCCTGCTCCAGGTGCAGGAGCAGGCAAGTGAATGAAACACGTGAGAAAAACAGTTCACAGATAGTACTGGTAATTTCATAAAGACCCTGATGAAGAATCATCATGGTAACAAGGTACTCAGGTACACAAATTGTTAGAAGTAGTCAGGATGCAGAAAACAAGGAGAATAAAGCAGTTCTTATGCTTGAGAATTTTGCAGAATTTCTCCTTTCTTTGTTCCAGCTTTTCTTTGGGGAAATTCCCCTCAGCTGCCCTGGTGGAACAGTGCTGACTGCACAGCAGGGCCCTCACCTGCAGCTGCACCCTCCACTCCTGGGCCTGCACACCCCAACCTTTCTCCTTTCGCTCCGCTTGCCTTTCTTTTCTAAACACAGAAGTAGCATAAGCCATTACCAGTGTTCACCAATTGTTATCAATACCCAGACCTCAGCAAGCAGGCACAGCAAACCAGCCCTGAGAGCAGGTTCAACACAGTTTACAGCAGCATCCCCTCTCATTTGATGCCAAGCACACACAGCTTATTCCAGCACTTTGCTTATCAGAACAAACCCTTGTTTCCTTGCTGGCCACCTCTTCCCTTTCCACATGGCATCTCATTCAAGGAATGTAAAAATATTCCCTGCTGCCTTTCCCCTAATGAGACCTCTCCCTGCACACCCCCAAACAAAGCTTCCTGTGGACACAAATCATGATAAAGCTGTATGAAATCTTGCCATCAATCCTGCAACCAGCTCTGGTTCTGAATACAACTTGGGACTACATTTTTATTCTGTTGTGCACACATTTGCCAGTGGGATTGAACATCACATAAAAATGCATGGAGGCTTTAAGGATATCTGCTTCAGTCCAGGTTTACATCAGTGGAACTATGAGGTGATGGAAGCTTCTCTAGTCAGGACATTCACCCTGTTGAAGTCCCACTGACGTCAAAGAAATATAAACATATGCTTAATTTTGATTGTGTGGTTAAAGGCTGGTCTGAAATGGGTCACAAATGGCCACCCTCTCTATTTGTTTTGAATCCTATGGGATAATTTCCATCAGGAGAATTAACACATTCATTTTTCCAAGACCAAATCCTTTCTGCATTCTCTATGCGTAAACCATCCTAAGCCTAACCGGGAGAAAATCATAAAGCATGAGTACCTGACAATAAAAAATTACATTTCTTATAATAAACTGTTGAAAACAAACCATTACTGTGCTTAATGATTAATTTGCTACGTCTTTGGTTTTCAGCTTTGCCTAAGGCTCTGCAGGCTGTTCTTCCAGGCTATTACTTGCTACAAACATCCAATTTCCTTTTTGTCTCCTTAGGGTTTATTGTAACACTGCTGAGGGGTACAGGTCACCAAACAAATCCTTCTACCAGAAGCCTTTTCCACCCATACTCCACCTCTCCAGTGTGGTTCTCGAGGCTTCTGATTTCTGTTGTCCCTTTGGGAATATCACCCATTCTCTTGGTTTGAAAGACAGGTGTCTGCTGAGGAAGGCAGAAGCCTCCCTTGGAATGGAAAAATATAACCATCTCCCCTCCGAATTACTGTAATTTTGAAATCAAGGGGTTTTCAGGCAAAGGTATGAGAATAGGAATCACAGTTCTTTACTAGTGTGTATAATAAAGCAAACAAACAACAACAGCTCTGGCATTAACAACAAACAGAACACAAACCCAGTCCCAGCCTCTCTCAGCTGCGGGCANGAGAGAGAGAGAGAGAGAAGCTACCCCAGCCCCATCCTTTTCTAGCCCAATCTCAGATAAGTGAAGTGAAACCAGATGCCCTCCTCCCCTGAGCTTGGCCACTTCTTTTGTCTTTCTTAAGAACCCAGTCATTACTGTTTCCTATTTTTACAGAAAAATTTCCTAAGTAAAAAGAAACAAAAGGAAAGAACCTAACCCCCAACACTCATCAGTAAAGAATAGACATGGAATGTTATCATTAATGGAATATGCAGAATCATAGAATGGTTTGGGTTGGAAGGGATCTAAAAGTTCATCCTGTTGCCATGCCATGGGCAGGGACAGCTTTCAGTAGCCCAGGTTGCTGCAAGCCCTATCCAACTTGGCCTTGGACACTTCCAGGGATCCAAGGGGCAGCCACAGCTTCTCTGGGAACCCTGTGCCAGGGTCTCCCCACCCTCACAGGGAAGGATTTCTCCCCAGTATTCCAACTAACCCTGCCCTCTGGCAGCAGGAAGCCTCTTGTCCTATCCCTCCATCCCTTGTCCCAAGTCCCTCTCCAGCTCTCCTGGAGGCCCTTTTGGGGCTGGAAGGGGCTCTGAGGTCTTCCCAGACCCTACTCTTCTCCAGATGAACACCCCCAGCTCTCCCAGGCTGGCTCCTGCCAGGGCATGGCTCCCTAGTTAGCTGGTGTCCCTGAGGGCAATGGGCATTCCTTGCTCTGGCTCCTCTGAATGGACATGTCCCTCTCTGCTCCCAGGCCAGCCCTGAACTCAAGCTCTCATACCAGAGCTCTCTGCTACCAACCACATGAGAAAAGGCAATTAGAGTGTGTCCTGCTACCTAAACTCCCACTGTCATTGGGATGGAATGTGCGTTCCAGGCAGGGCTGGAGGGATTCTCAGGCGCTGAGATAAAACCCTCAGAGCAGCTGTGCTTGGAGAGGCTCTGGCACATGGAACAGCCCTGGCTGCTCAGCAGGATGCTGAACTCCAGCAGCCACTCCCAGCACAGCACTGGGGGGACTGGCCCAGCATGGCTGGGAGGAGGAGAGAACAGGAACAGGTTTTTAGCCCTCTCTCCTGCCTCTCACAAAGCAGTTTATGCCTGCTTTGCTTCTTGCTACCAGGCCACCCATTCCTCATATGCTGCTCAGCACCCTCCAATGTTTCCATCACTTCTGAGAGAGAGAATGGGATGATCTGCAAGACATTATTTTCTAAGGATTCCCCCCGCTGCCATATCCAGATGAATATTTCCTCCATTACTTCGTCTGCTATTTTTAAAGACACCTGAAACTCTTCTTTCCCCAACCAGTATGTCCATAGAAGGTGAACTGTCATGGAGCCAAGTTGTGCTATATATTTACCTACTTTATTACCCTCTCAGAACTCCAGCCTTCCAGGCACTTACCTGGTTTATTTCTGGGTCTGAACTTCTTCCAGCTCGTCTCTACTCAGAAGGGAATGACAGTATCTAGGTGGAATTGCACTAAAAATCATTACACCACACTCTGGTAGGGGATGAGACCAACCTTAAAATCATACTGGGTTAATTTCCTAATGACTGGGAAGTTATTTCTGTAAGGAAACCATAATTATTGAGCATCTTTGATTTACTGCTGATCAACCCATTACCATCCTGCTGGAAATTTCAAGGAGGTTTGTACTTGAGATGGCAAAATTTCATTTTTCTCCCTTTTGACAGTGCTTCACTCAAACTGTGTTTCATACTAAGCCGTCATCCTTTCAGCCAGTAGTTTTGTAAAACTCTCCTAGGAACAGATGTTGGAATTTTGAAGGGGCACATTACTATTCCTTTAAAATTTTTAAAAGCAATTAAAAGTTTGATTCACTTTTGAAGTTTGATTCACTTTTGAAATCTCAAAAACATATCTTGGATCCAGACCTTTTCTTTTAGAAATTTTTATCCTTCAGTGTAAAAATTCCAGATGCTTTATTGTTTCTAAGAACTGAGCAGTAATTCTAACATTCTTGAAAGTCTCAGTGCTTGCAGTTCTAACTGATTTCAGGTCATAAATCCAGGTTAATAGTGCTCAGAAAATCCCAAGTAGTTCAGCAGACAAAGAGGGCCATTAGCAAGGAAAAATTAGGTAGAAAAAAGCTAAATGCTCCTCCCCTGATGAAAACTATTTCGAGTTTAAACTCAGCACAGAGGTAAAAGCTCCACAAAACTGAAAGGTTCCCAAGGAGGAGATCCCTGCACTGAGGCTGACTTGGGAACTGTTTGTTCTAGCAAAGGACTCTGCTCCTCCTCCATGCCAACTCTGACAGTGCCAGAACAGCTCTGTGTTTTTACTGCAGTTATGCAATCCCTAGGATTGTGCCTGGCACACAAATAGTCTTCAACTCTCTTCCCAAATTAGAGAAATATCCTTGTCTTTTCCCCATCCAAAGCCTCAAGTGATTGGATGGGAATGCAGGAGCAAAGAGTGAGAAGGAAGACCAAGAATTCTATCTGCCATTGTTAATTTTGCCTTCTTTGAGTGCAACAGGCCCCTGGTGCAAATGGGGTATACAGAGCATGGTGAAATCCTGAACCCATCAGCACCACACAAAGCCTCTGCATCCATGTCATCCACTTGGGTTAGGGGCTTGAAATAATCTACATCTAAATCAAGTTGACTGCAAGTTCCTATAGTGGTTAAGTAAGATTTTGTCTACGTTTTATCTAAAATTTTATCTACAGCCAGACCTCTCTAAATGCACATGCTATAGATTTCTTTGCCAGATTGGAATTAAGTCTAGAGCTTCAAACATGCCAAATAAATTGTTCACAGTGGGCTCTCAGAAAACCCTGTAAATAAAGGTTTATGTGGTTGGATGTGCCAATATGCAAACATACCTCCACACACTCTATCTATATAAAATGTATCTCTCCAGGATGTCAGAAGCCACAAAGAGGCACAAAAAGCAAGGCAAACACAACCTGCATCACACTGAAGTAATATCCATTACTGCCAGCCAAGAAAGGCAAAATAAACCAAAGGAGAAATACTAACCAGCTGAGGTTTCCTCTCTACAACTGGACATGTTCAGGTTTAACAAATTTACACAGTCCCAGAATGGTTTGGGTTGGAAGAGACCTTAAAGCCCACCCAGTGCCACCCCTGCCATGGGCAGGGACACCTTCCACTGTCCCAGGTTGCTCCAAGCCCCATCCAACCTGGCCTTGGCCACTTCCAGGGATCCAGGGGCAGCCACAGCTTTTCTGGGCACCCTGTGCCAGGGCCTCTCTACTCTTAAGGTATAAATTGCTGCCAAGAAAGCTGGAAGATTAGGAATGATGCTTCCCTCCAGGATGCTCATCACTTTCTGGCAGCCAGATGCTCTTCTGCACAGCAAAGATGTCCCTGCACCATTTTTGATTTCACCTTGCTAATGTTAACCAAAAGCTGCAATTCTTGGATATTTTCACAGGTATTTTCAGTTGCCCAACTCTTCCCTCTGTGAAAAAACAATTTGACTGAATTCTCAGCTCAAATTCTCTGCTCTTCTCAGATGATTTCTCTGTTGATTTATCTTAGATAAAATGTTCTCTCCCCAAAATGCTGATCTGTTTAATATTATTTATTTTTGATTTTTTTTCTTATTTACAATTTCCTGTTTAAATGAATTTTATTATGCCTTACACATATTTATCTAGTAAATTTCATAAAACATAAACACTGGAAACCTGGCCAGGAGAATGCTGAGGTCAGAGTCAGGGAGAGGAGATGTACATCACTATCCATGGCTTGCACACTCTCACCAACATCAGGAAAAGGTTGTGGACTCCTCATCACTGGAAGTGTCCAAGGCCAGGCTGAATGGGGCTTGGAGCAACCTGGGATAGTGGAAGGGACAGGGGGTGGAACTGGATGGGCTTTAAGGTCCTTCCCAACCTAAACCATTCTGGGACTCTGGGGTTCTAAAAATGGACTGAATCGTATGTGTGTCCACACCCAGCTGAGAGCAACTTGCTGGGCATTTTCAGTTGGTAAATATTTTGAAAATCGACATTTTTCCTTTTTGATAACAAAGTGGGAAGAAAATGGGAAGGGGGAACCTAAAGACAGATGATTATTTTTTGTCTTGCTACATTTTTCCCTTTTGCTAGTCAAACAAAAGAACAACATGAAGCCAAAAATGATCACCTAGCCATGCCCATTATTCCTTAAATCCAGTCTCTGAGCTGAACACACGATCCCAGTGCCACAGGGATAGCCTGGTGTTCCAGAGCTTGCAGCTCTTCATAATCCCCCATAAACTTTTCAGGAGGTTTCAGGGGTTTCTGACAAGCTGAACAGCTCCTGTAACAGGAAAGCAAACAAGGCTCACACGGCTCCCAGCCCACGTTGCGTCATACGGATAAAAGGAGGAGGTGTGACCTCAAAGAACAACAGCAGTGGCTATCACTCCTGCAAAATTTGTATGGATTATTTTAGGATGCACGTCAATTCAAATTTGTCATCTCATTTGCCTAATGGCACTTTACTCAGTAACTAAGCAAACTATTTATTTCTGTTAGCGTTGGTTACCTTCATGTTAATTATTACCTTTCAGTTGTGAGAGTAGCAAAATAAAGTTTTTTTTCTTTTTTTTTTTTTTTCCCAGGGGTTTTTATATGCATTTCCCCCTAGCCACCGTAGCCACCCGGNAGTTGTGAGAGTAGCAAAATAAAGTTTTTTTCTTTTTTTTTTTCCCCAGGGGTTTTTATATGCATCTCCCCCTAGCCACAGTACCCAGCAGGTTTACTAACTCAAAATTGTGGGTGGGCAGACACTGGAAGGGGCTGCCCTGTCCCCATCCCTAGAGGTGTTCAGGGAATGACTGGATGTGGCACTCAGGGCTCTGGTCTGGCTGACAGGGGCTCATTGGGCTGAGTGCTCTGGTCTAGCTCTGGTGATCACAGGTTGGACTGGATGATCCTGGAGGTCTTTTCCAACCTGAATGATTCTAAAACCTCTCTAGGAAGCCACACTTCTAATCCACCTCAGGTGCATGGATTGGGCAGAGGGGTGAGTCCCTTTACCAGGCTGGACTAACATAATTTCAGCTCTTGTCAAAACAAAGCACTTTGCATATCCTTAGGAAAAAACATTATATTTTAAATAAAAATTCTGCAAATGTGGAATACATTGTTTGCCACAAGCTTCAAATATACTCCACACCTGGATATGGGTATGGGTATGGATATGGATATGGATGTGCCTGGGGTGACTGTATTTAAAGACATGTTCTCTAGCAGTGCTCCTGTACATGAATTCCTGATCCCAGGCACAACAGGCATTAGAGCTCATGGACGAGCACTCCATCCCAAAATCAGGACTGATTCCAGATACTGGTTATTTAAAAAGAAGGTTAAAAACAGCTATATCAAACGTGAAATTCAAAGTGAGAGAAAAAGATTCACCTTAAGATAAGGACAGAGCTATATCAGGTGGAAAAGCCAGTTTTTAATGCACAGGAGGCAAAGACTATTAATATTTCAGTCACGCATCAGAGCAAAACGGAACAGCTGAGAAAGAGTAAAATTAAAATCACCCTCCTAATTAAGTTGGAACCAGAACACCTGGCAAGGGGATGTTTTGAAATGTTCACCTGGATGAAATCCAAACAGCCTTAGGGTAGGGAATGAAACACCTTACCTCAATCAACACAAGTTTTGATGACTGCAAGCCTGAAGTTGTGTAGGGCTTTTTGAGTAGGAAGTGGTTCCAAGTTAGTTGGATAAGTGTTATCCAGCAGTGTATGAAACCATTGGATCTGAGGAGTTCTGCAGACAGGCTTGTCTCATTCCTGTCCACCATGAACATTTTAACTGTCCAGATTCTGATGCTGTGCATAAGTTCTTTATTTCACACTGATCTTGCACCGCCTTGTGCTTAGGAGGACTTCTAGGCAATTGGCAATCACTAAAACATTCCAGCTCAAGGATAAGTAGAGCATCCAAATCATTGCAATGTAAATTTCCGTGGTGCTGTAGAGACTTGTTTTGGAACAGGTAACAGATCACCTGATATGAAAATATTGCATGCCCAGTGGGTGCAGCATAGAGAAAAGGATGTAATGTTGTTACCTTGTCATTCCTGCTGTGCTTTGCATTTGTTGGGGGCTTTTTCCCCACTCAGAATTGCTCACAGGCCTGCCTTTACTCATTTACATTCATTAGTGCTGCAGAGCAGGGAGCAAGGAGCCTTGGGCAAGGGGCCCAGCACTCAGCTGCTGAAGTATAACAGAAATGATCTACATGTAAATATTTCCCCTCTTTCCTACCCTCTGGGAAGTCTATAAACATTCAAAATCCCCAGGAGCTTAGTTGCAACACCTCAGAATTATTCTGTGTGGAACAATCCATATTTGATGGATCTGGGAAGGAGCTCCAGCTCTTCACACGAGTTCAGCTGCTGGAAGTTCATGAGGTCTCTCTTGCCACATCCACACTTCCATTCCCAGCCACCCCACATGGGCCCGACCCTTGATGATCCAAGTTCATGGAGTCCAGGAGAGAGGGTGGAGGAGTGTGTTTGTGGTGAGAGCAGCCATGGGGAGTGGTTTGCATGGCAGCTCTGGCCCTTCCCACGGAAATGGAGTTCAGAGGAAACACAGGCATTGCAGAGAGTCAGGTGTTCTTTCCCCAGGAAGAGCTGGACTACAGAGCTGCAGGCACAGAAAAGCTCCTTGGAGGAGCAGGGAATTGTGATTCCCATCAGCCCTTCCACCAGCTGCTGGCCTGGGCACCACTGATGGCCTGTCCCAAGGCTGTGGGAGCCTTTGTGATGTCTGGAACCAGCCACACGCAAGAACTGTTGATGTCTCAAAGAAGCACCAGCCCAAAATTAGCTGCCCAGACAGAGCTCTGTGCTGGTGACACAAGCCCTGCTATTTCCACCTAAACCTGGCCTCCAGCCCACTAGCCCATGGTTGCTGGCAACTCTCTCCAAAACAATCCCTGGAAGAATGCCATCCCAAACGAAACCCCAAAATAACACACAGGGCCAGAACACTGCAAAGCCCTCATTTACCTAATGAACTCCCTCCAAGCAGCACACAGAGAGGCAACCAGCACAGAGTTTCCACAGCTGGTGGAAACCACGGAACCAGACAAGCTGATTGTTTTCTGTTGGGCTTGTATGATTTATCTTCTCTACACTGGGGGTCAGGATGAGAAATAAATCCCAAAGTATAGTGAGGACTGCCTCTGGATAAACAGAAAAATAGTGAAAGAGAGACATGTCAATATTAAACCAAATTTACAACTGCTCCACAAAGAAATACCATCAAAATTCATGATACAGGATGAGTTGTGTGAAGGACAATAATAGGAACCATAAATTCACACACTTTACTTGTAAAAACAGTAATTCATCTAGACTTGAGTTAGTCCCTACCCTGGACACTTCAGTTCCTGGAACAAACACTCTTGTGTGAGAACACATCCCCTTGGATGGTTGGAGTTGATGGTCTCCAAGGTCTTTTCCAGCCTTAAGGATTCTGTGATCCCCACTTCTGCTCTTTGCAAAGGGCTGTTTCTGCAGGCACACGGTGTACCTGGCTGGCTTCAGGTTCCCCAAGATATCCAAATGGCAATGATAAACCAATGGTGCCCCTGAAGAGGGATGACTGACATAGCTCCAGCACCGAAAAGAGACATAGGATGTTTTTCCTGGCAGATGTAAACTCTCTAGGCTGTGGATCTGAGTTTTTACAGGCACTGCAGGGCTTGCAGATCCTTAATTATTTTCTATTTCTATGATTTTGATCATTATATGTTTTCCCTAACTGCATATTCTAGGGAGAGCAGTCAAAGCCAGTGAGGCTTTATCTTCTGATGAGCATCTCCAGGGCACAGTTTCCATTGGAGGCTGGATTTTAAGCCCAGTGAGCTGGCCAGGTTTTTATGCCATTGCATAATTGACCATCTCAAAAAGCAGAAAAGCATTTGAACAATTTCCAGATGATTTGCTTTTGCTTAGAGTCATAGGTCTTGGCAAGACACAATATGATGTTATGTCTCCTTCCCAATCATCTAATTTCACTTTGAATAAAGTAGGAATTTCTCCAGTTTGTCTCTCCTGAGATGTACATTGTCTTGATCTTGTTCTGACCTGAGCAGTTTAACTCACAGTATTTCATCAAGTGCTTCCAATTCCCACTGGTAACTACAAATAATTTGAGTTTCTGGAGGCCTGTCATAGAAAAGGATCATGGGGCACAATTTTAAACTGGTTGCTGAGTCCTTTTCCCTCACCAGTAACCAGCTCATTCTATATCATTTCATCCCTTTTATTTCTTAATTTCTTCCTATTTTTTTTTTGTTTGTTTTAATTGTAAGGGTATGTTGGAAGTGTGGCAAAGTGAGAAGCCATTGGAAAACAGTCCTGATTTAATTCTGGAAGTGAAGACGAGTAGAGAGGAACCTTGGGAGTTTGGGTGTGCTGCAGTGGGCAGAGCCTGCTCCAGGAGCCTCCCCGCCCTGGCGCAAGCCACAGCCATAATTTGTGAGGGCACTGTCCATCCCAAGGGCTCCCACAGGAGCTGTGTCATGGAACATTCTTCTCTGCCTGACACCAGATGACTCCTCCAGCCTCCAGCTGGGAAGAGCTAGAGTCAGTTTTAAGGAACTCAGTGTCTCAGTGTCAATATTTTAATCCCTTCTAGGCCCCAGGGAAGAGCCCGGGGATGCCCTTGTGGCACCTTCCCTGTGGAAGGAAAGGATCACCAAGGGAAGGGTCACAACAAGGAGCTGCAGAGTGGAGCTTCCCCCTTTGCAAAGCCCTGGATGTCATTGCTCTGGGAAGACCTTGGAGCCCTTTCCACTGCCTAAAGGGAAGGGGCTCAGGAGAGCTGGAGGGGGACTCGTGACAAGGGATGGAGTGACAGGACACATGGAATGGCTTCCCACTGCCAGAGGGCAGTGTTAGATGGGATATTGGTGAGGAATTGTTCCCTGTGAGGGTGGGGAGGCCCTGGCACAGGGTGCCCAGAGAAGCTGTGGCTGCCCCCGGATCCCTGGAAGTGTCCCAGGCAAGGCTGGATGGGGCTTGGAGCACCCTGGGATTGTGGAAGGTGTCCCTGCCCATGGCAGGGGGGGCACTGGGTGGGCTTTAAGGGCTCTTCCAACCCAAACCATTCTGGGATTTTGTGATTCCATGAAACCATGAATTCACAGACAACCTTACAAAACCCTGCAGAGTAGAGCTTACTGGGTGGAACAGCAGGTTTTGCACTGTTGTAAATCTGGTAAATGCTCTTGTAGGAAAAAAAAAATCGTATTTGCAGAAGTAATGTTTCCTTTCTTTAAACTGAATGAAAAATGGGGTTAATGAATAAAGCTAAATAAACTTCAGTACCCAAAGGCATGTTTTATGTAAGAAAGCATTACACTGAAACAATTTTCCACTCAGCAAAACCTACTTCAGTTTCCCTTATCCAGTTTAATGTCCGTGTGCTTCAAGCAAAGGAAAATGCCACATGATTGTTTTTGCACAACAAAAGAATATCAGGCTGGATGACAGATTTGACTAAGAGTTAAGCAGGAAGTTGCCAGAAGAAAATTCCAGCATCTGCATTGAGGAGGGATGTATTTGGAAATCTCTCTAAGGAGGGTTCTCTGTGCAGGTTTCCCACAGAAAGACAGCATTGCAATATACAATGCTTACCAAAAATGGCACAGCAGAAGCAATTACCTTAATATGAGTTGCAGCTGTGACCAAAAGCAGATAAAATGTCAGCTGACGTTTCTTTATGTAAGGCAGTTACAAAATCTCATGACGTATTTGGGAGCTCCCTGTGATCAAATGTCCACATCGGAAACACATGGAGGCTGTGTGGGGAAAAACAGGGGCTCTGCAAAAAATCCCAGGATCACAGGAGCAGGGAAGTTCACAGCTTAACTTTGGCAACAATTGCCAATAACAGTTGCCAATAAAGAAAACATCCTTTTCTTCAGTCAAGGAACAACAAAAAATATTTTCCATTTTAATATGTACAGCTTATATAGGGGGAAAAAATCCCGTAGATGAGTGTATCCAAACAAAGTCTCTGAAAAATTATTTGAAATTTTAAAAAAAGTTTTAAAAAATCCACAAGTCTAATCCAGAGTGTGGCTGCCAAAGTTTTATGTTTATCTAATAGCTCATGTTTATGGCCTTCCCCTTTAAATTCACCATATAAAGGAATTTAAAGTCTTGTGACCTAAAAAAAAAAAAAAAAAATGGGACAGATCGTAGCTAGAATGAAATTTTCAGTCAGCCTCTGCCTCAAACTACCATATAGGATAAAAATGTTGTGCTTCATCCTCCATTCATCTACACTCCTTGGAAAAAGGTTGTCCTAGAGAGCTCCAAGCTGAGTTTAAGTCATTTAGGGCTTGTTTGTCAGGAACTAGTCAGGCAGGACTGAAGTTGTGACTACCAAGACTGCCAATGAGGAAAGGAATCATCTAATCCACTTCATTTGAACAAACAAAACACAGTTCTGAAAGCCATTTCTGCAGGGGCTTCATTCATTCCCTTTCATTTAAAATCATGGGGATTCATGTCTGGGCACATCCCAAGGAAAGAGCTCAGCCTGGCTTTGGATTGAGTGGAGATCCACATTTAAGCTGAGCAAAAGGGACCAATTCTTGTGTTCTTTTCCTCTCTGGTTTGGTAACAAAGTGATGTGCATCACGTCCCAAGCAGTGTGCAGATGCCCTGTAGTCATGATATCATACAGGTGTCTGGCAAAGAATTTGCAAAGCAAGCAGGCCTGGGAGAAACCTGGGCACCACACAGCACTCTACAGGTGTCTCATTTCACATGTCATCTCTGCAGGTAAATCTGATGTAAAGTCAATCTTCTCACCTGTTTCATTACAGCCTTTGACTCGTAACTGAGTCTGTCAAGAATGCCAGGGAATTACAACAAGAACTCAGAGACGTTATTAAAAACAGAGGCATGGAAAAGGTTTGTTGAGCAGGGTTTACTCGATGCAGATGTTAATGATAAATAAAACCTCATATAGGAAAGCATTCCTCAAAACCCTTACCGGCCTGCAAATAACACACATTATGTGGATTTCTGTCTGTTTCCAGCAAATGAAGTCCAAAGGGAAGCTGCTCTAAAAAGAAAAAAAAAAGCTGGGGGTG
Source organism: Illadopsis cleaveri (assembly GCA_013399915.1). Classification (NCBI taxonomy): domain Eukaryota; kingdom Metazoa; phylum Chordata; class Aves; order Passeriformes; family Timaliidae; genus Illadopsis; species Illadopsis cleaveri. The sequence continues at coordinate 50,051 of VXBB01017868.1, read as the reverse complement.
CTCAAACTTGCTCAAGTCTTGCCTAAGTCAGATGTAGATTTTTGTGCCACTCACCTATTTTTTGCACATTTTTTTCAATATAATTCCAGGAGTAAAAACAACCCCAACTGAAGCTGATTTGGATAACCAGATATGCTCCATTTCCCTACACAATGACTGATGTCCACAGGTACCCCCTGAGGTGAGCTCCCAGCTCACCCTCCCACTCCAGGACCCTCTGGAACAGGTGTGTGCCAGCAGCCCCAGGCCATGCACAAACATTCCTTGCCAATCACTGTCCATGGGATTTCTCCTGAGGGCAAGGTAGTCCAGCTCCTTGCTCTCACACCCTCTATATTCATACGTAGTTTTGCCTGGAATTGATTTGTGTTCAGAATAATTCCAAAATTGCGGTAGCCTGGAAACTCCATAAATGAGGCACCTTTTTACTGCAATTTTCCTGGGGAAAATAAGCAAATCTCCCTTTTCTCCAAACCAGGTAATGAGTACTTTTGTTTTCCAGCACAAGTCAGGGTGCCAATGAAACTGGGACCCGAGTGATCAGAGTGCTCCATGAGAACACAGCAAGAAGAGACAGAGAAGTAGAGCCCAGTTGCCTGGCCAGGGTGATCCCATGAAAGCACAAAGCAATTTCATAATCAAAACCCTTCTGTTAAGAGAGTTCTAATACTGCAAAAGGCACAAAACAAGAGCTTAAAGACACCAACTTCCCCCAGAAGTTCTCAAGAACATTTTCAGAACATCCAGGATTGTTATTGTATCCGTGTCTCATCAGCCTTGGAGTGTGCTTGCTTTGGGAGCAACGTATCCAAACTGACAGCAAACTTCAGATTGAGCTCCTTCTGCCATAAAAGAGCAAGAAAAAGGCACAGAGCAAATGAAACAGATTCACATCCCAGGAAACCACTGTGCTATGAAACATGAGATTGCCACAGTCACAAAGGGAGGGAAAATATTTCAAACACATTAAAAAGGCTCAAGGATAAATTCAATCCTAATTCAGCTGGGTTCAGCTGACCCGTTGCAAAATGGAGCAGCACCAGTGCCAAGAGACAATGTTTTCCCTGTTGCCATTCAATGTCCCCTTCTTTTGGTGGCATTACTGAAGCATGCCAATCCTTACAGGTCACTGCATTCTCTGTCCTGAACCCTTGCCTTGGAAAGGTGTGAATATATGCAGTTAAACCTAAAACAGAAACAGGAATAGCTTCAGGGAATTGCCTCCTCCAGAAGTGTCAGCAAATGGAAAAAGGCTGAGGTTGACGAAGGTTCTGTTCCACAGGCTGCTCTCACCTGGACCAAAAGGTACTTCAAGTAACAGAAAGAAAAATAACATCATCTTAGCAAAGATGGTTTATGTGCTAGAACGAAAAGAGCACTTGGTTGATGCATAAAATCTCCACCTGGTGGTGAATCCTGCCACAGCAAACTTCCATTTCTAAGAAAAATTCCCTTTCCAACATATAACCAGTTCTTTGCCTGAAATAATCCCAAAGCAACAAGTGGGGAAGGGCAGCCTTCAGAGAAGCAGCACTATTGTATCTCCCTGATTTTTCATTATTTTTGGAAAGCTAAAGAATCCCTTCAATTCTACTGCAGCTGGCAGTCACACAAGTGACCTTCGCCAGCCAAAATCAGACTCAAGAGAGCTCATGTCACACTGAATGCAGCATTGGGTGGAAGGTGAGGGGTGCTGACTGGTCTTTCAGCTGCAGAAGTACTGCTTCCCAAGGGGAAACATCCTCTCCAAAGCCTGGAGTTCTGCCCTGTTTCTTGGTTTACACATTGATTAATTATAATAATTGAAAACTTTAGCATCATCAGTTACCTGTATCTCCCGGATCCTCTAAATCATAGCACAGTTATCTTTGTATTATCATTTTAGGGGTGATTGTCTGGCTGCACACCATTAGTTCAGTTTTCCCCTTAAAGATGCTGGTTCTACATTCTAGAAACATTTTCCTATGCACATTATTTAAACACAATGTCTCACTTGCCTGCTGTTTGCAGTAAAGTCTTACCAGGTGACAGCAACCACAAAAGCTTTGTGAGATGGCACAAAACCAGTGTGAGATGGACATACGAAATGTATGAAAATGTGTGTAGACCCTTGATCTATGGTGCTGTGCATGCCATAGCTTGGTCCATTGGATAACCAGCATTCCATAATTAATAGATTTGGCTTATGCAAGAACAAAATATCACCTCTTGATAATACTGAGCAAGGCAGGGCGAAAGTGCAGCTCCACACTGCACGTTGCACAACCGCATGACATCCTCCTGCTTTCATTGTCGTTCCTCACGCAACAGGGACTAAAAATAGTAGCAAGGCACTCTGAGTAATAAAAAATAATCTATGACCAAAAGATAAAGTATTCTCAAAGAAATTAGGGAAAGTTTGTTTGCAGCACAACTATAGGGGGGGTTGGGGGTGGGTGGTGGTGGGGGATTTAAAGGAAAAGTGCTGGGGAAAAGCCACT
>VXBB01017868.1:27201-47460 GCA_013399915.1 Illadopsis cleaveri | reverse complement strand
AAATTCCTTCCTTCCTTCCTTCCTTCCTTCCTTCCCTCCCTCCTTCCTTCCCGCTGTGCGTGGCGCTCCGCAGCGCGAGTGCTCTGCAGCCCGTGTGTGACCACAGCCCTCCGAGCTCCTGCCCAGTGAATTAAATAAATAAATAGTAAGTCGTCAATCAGCGGAACCCCGCGTTGGCAGGAGCTCGGCACGGCACGGGGCCGGTGACGGGCGGGCTCTCACACCTGCCTCAGCGGAGCTAGGCTGGGGCGGGACCAGGGCGGGAAATTTCCGTGGCCGCTGTTTCCGGCCGTGAGTCAGCCCGGCGCCGTTCGCCGTCCCATAAATACGGGATGTGAGGGCAAAGGCCGGTACTCCGAGCTGCCGAGCCAGCCCCGCCAGCCCAGCCCTGCCATGTCGCTGCTGCCCCTGGCCCTGCTGGCCGCGCTCCTGGCCGCCGGCCGCGCCGGTGAGTCCGCCCCGCGCTCCGGATTCATGCACGCTTTGCCTTTCTGCTTTTCGTGCTTCTCATTCTCTTGCCATTTCTCTGCTGTGTGTGGGTGCCAGGGCCCCCGCTGGCCTGCGAGGGATGATCTTCCCTTCTGAGGGGGGTTATTGCTGGCAGCAGACAAGTGGCGAATTCCTGCGCTTTTAAAAGCTGCTCCCTGGTAGCCCAGAAGTTACCGCGGATGGATAGTCGCTGTGATGCCTTCCTGATCAGCGTTAAACTCCAGGGCATTCTCGTTCGCTTATAAAGTGCTGGGAAGGTGGGACTGTATGGCAGAGATGCTAACCCGAGCTCTGGTTCCCCCGCAGCCAATCCTTGCTGCTCGAACCCCTGCCAGAACAGAGGCGTCTGCATGACCGCTGGGCCGGATCGCTACGAGTGCGACTGCACCAGGACAGGTTTCTACGGGCAGAACTGCACCACACGTGAGTACCCCACACCCCTCTCCCTGGAAATGAAATGCATAATCCAATTCCAGCATTGCAGGTTATCCTCCATAAGCTAATTAATAATTACCTTCCCATTTTCGTTCACAGCGGAATTCTTCACGTGGCTGAGGCTAGCACTGAAACCATCACCAAACACTGTCCACTACATCCTCACCCACTTCCAGGGAGCCTGGAATATCATCAACAACATTCCCTTCTTACGGGATGCTATTATGAGATATGTACTAACGTGTAAGTGTGAATTGTCTCTTCCAGTCTTCTTAAAGCTTACTACAGAATATTGCACTGAATTGATCTGTCTACAAACCAAGCAGCCTAAATTGCGCTGAAGTAGAAACCCCGAAATTTAAGACTTCTGCTTGATGCAGGCTTGTATGAAACATGCTGAAGTGCAGCTTGATCCTGTTTTCTGCAACAGTCCAGGATTTTGCTGACATGAACTTGGCACCCCATTGCTCGTGTTAATAGTGAGATCTAGCTGATCAGCCAGGATCCAGTCCTGTTATTCAGTAACTGTAATCATACTTAACATCAGTAACTGCTATGTGTGGAATTTACAACTGCTGCCAAATATATGCAGAAGATCTGGCTTTGTGATTTACTTTTTGAGACTAAAGTGTACNGTGGGTGGTGGTGGGGGATTTAAAGGAAAAGTGCTGGGGAAAAGCCACTGTTCCAAAAATGCTCAATAACAGGATTTGGTCTTGTCGGACACACTAAATTCCCTAAAACTAAACTAAAANCTGCGAGGGATGATCTTCCCTTCTGAGGGGGGTTATTGCTGGCAGCAGACAAGAGGCGAATTCCTGCGCTTTTAAAAGCTGCTCCCTGGTAGCCCAGAAGTTACCGCGGATGGATAGTCGCTGTGATGCCTTCCTGATCAGCGTTAAACTCTAGGGCATTCGCGTTCGCTGTATAAAGTGCTGGGAAGGTGGGAGTGTATGGCAGAGATGCTAACCCGAGCTCTGGTTCCCCCGCAGCCAATCCTTGCTGCTCGAACCCCTGCCAGAACAGAGGCGTCTGCATGACCGCTGGGCCGGATCGCTACGAGTGCGACTGCACCAGGACAGGTTTCTACGGGCAGAACTGCACCACACGTGAGTACCCCACACCCCTCTCCCTGGAAATGAAATGCATAATCCAATTCCAGCATTGCAGGTTATCCTCCATAAGCTAATTAATAATTACCTTCCCATTTTCGTTCACAGCGGAATTCTTCACGTGGCTGAGGCTAGCACTGAAACCATCACCAAACACTGTCCACTACATCCTCACCCATTTCCAGGGAGCCTGGAATATCATCAACAACATTCCCTTCTTACGGGATGCTATTATGAGATATGTACTAACGTGTAAGTGTGAATTGTCTCTTCCAGTCTTCTTAAAGCTTACTACAGAATATTGCACTGAATTGATCTGTCTACAAACCAAGCAGCCTAAATTGCGCTGAAGTAGAAACCCCGAAATTTAAGACTTCTGCTTGATGCAGGCTTGTATGAAACATGCTGAAGTGCAGCTTGATCCTGTTTTCTGCAACAGTCCAGGATTTTGCTGACATGAACTTGGCACCCCATTGCTCGTGTTAATAGTGAGATCTAGCTGATCAGCCAGGATCCAGTCCTGTTATTCAGTAACTGTAATCATACTTAACATCAGTAACTGCTATGTGTGGAATTTACAACTGCTGCCAAATATATGCAGAAGATCTGGCTTTGTGATTTACTTTTTGAGACTAAAGTGTACAGTTAAAAATAACCAAATACTTGTCTTTCAGCAAGATCACACTTGATTGACAGCCCACCAACTTACAATAGTGACTACAGTTACAAAAGCTGGGAAGCTTATTCCAATCTTTCCTACTACACAAGAAGCCTTCCACCAGTAGGACTTGACTGCCCAACACCAATGGGTGTTAAAGGTGAGGAATAAACCAGACATGTAATGATTGCTTGGTCTTTTCTAAGAGGAAAAAATAAGTAGTAGTTCCTATGAGACCTACTTGTCTGCAGCCTTTTTTCAGTGTAGTTGACTTTAGGAATAACCATGTTTTGGATATATTGTTTAAAGATGTAAAAGATGTTATTCTGGCTCTTGCTAGTGAGTTATATGCTAAAAGCAGAGAATTTATAAATTTCTAATAAATCAAGAAAGTGAGCATAGAAAAGTAGGTAATCCACCTTGTTTGTATGCTGCTGTCATTATATTCCACTGAAAGTCTTAAGCCTTTTTGTTAGGAATAAACTTCAGTATTGCATCAAGGGTCGTCTTGAGTATCTCACTGTCTGCTTCTCCCACAGGAAAGAAAGAGCTCCCAGATTCGAAGCTGATCGTGGAGAAGTTTTTGCTGAGGAGAAAGTTTATTCCCGACCCGCAAGGCACAAATGTGATGTTCACATTCTTTGCCCAGCACTTCACCCACCAGTTCTTCAAGACGGACCACAAGCGGGGCCCTGCCTTCACCAGAGCGCTCGGCCACGGGGTACGGTCACAGCTGAGGACACGGCTCGTGCTCCTTGGGAGCTGCTGAGAGGCTGGAATGGCATCCTGCAGGTTGCCAGGGGACACAAACACCTGTGCACAGACTGTGCCACAACCCCGTGGGATTACCCCTTCTGTAACTGCTCCTCAGGCCGAATTCCAGTGTTCGGCAGCATCTCTTCCTGGGTCAGAGCCGTGTGCTTTGCACAAGTGGTTCTGTTTAAAATACCTGCCCAGTGATCTCTTGTTGTTCCCAAAAATCTGCTTTCACCTAAAGCATGTTAGGTGTAGTGGGTATCCAAAACTTCTCTGGACTCTGTCAGTTCCTGAGAGCTGTATCTAGAACTTAAATATTGCTTATGTACTGCTAATAGCCTTAGTTGAAAAAGAACTTCAGAAACAGACTTGGATTTAGGATCTTTACCTAGAAGATAGGCATCCTTTGGACAAAGAGTTCTTCACCATAAGTATCACTCTTATGTCCAAACCAAAGCTATAAATTGTGTGTGTATATACAGAAAGCTCTCTGCACAATAAAAAGTTGCTGACACTTTAAACAGAGTCCTTTTAAATTGCCAATGTAACAGGCTCCTCTTACGCAGAGATAGCTCCAGTTGCCAGGAAATAATTTGGCTTCATCTTAAATATCGGTGCATGATACTTATAAGGTAGCGGTAATATAATTAAAAGGTAAACATCTAGGGGGTGGACTCCTATTGGTATCCATGGAAGTGGGACTTATCCTAAAATAGCAAAAAATGCAGAATGGCTTCATGTCCCAAATGCTTTTATTTTATAGGTTGACTTGAACCACATTTATGGAGAGACTCTGGAGAGACAACTTAAACTGAGGCTTCGAAAGGACGGAAAGCTAAAATACCAGGTATGTCTTAGCTCAGAATTCCTACCTTCTTACTGGATGGCACAGATTACCTAAATTAGTGCTGTGTGAATGGTGTAGGTGGTCTAAAGTGTGTGAGTCAGAGCTGAGAGAGTCGACAGAGCTTAACCCAAGTGTCGTAGCTCACGACTCCTGTTGTTTCCCCTCGCACAGATGATCGATGGAGAGATGTACCCCCCCACAGTGCGGGACACGCAGGCAGAGATGCTGTACCCTCCCCACGTGCCCGAGCACCTGCAGTTCTCTGTGGGGCAGGAGGTGTTTGGGCTGGTGCCGGGGCTGATGATGTACGCCACGATCTGGCTGCGCGAGCACAACCGCGTCTGCGACGTGCTCAAGCACCAGCACCCCGACTGGGATGACGAGCAGCTCTTCCAGACCACCCGGCTCATTCTGATAGGTGAGGGCCCCTGCTGCTGTGTGCAGCTCCAGCTCCAGCCTGCATGGCTGCAGTGAGAGGGAAGCTGTCCCCCAAACTGGGGTGTGAGTGGCCCCTTCATGGCCTGTCGCTGGGGTTGTGTTGAGGTGCAGCGTCCCCCCAGCTCTGCTAAAGTTGGAACTGAAGAAGAGTCAGGGACATTCAATTCCCTTATCTGAGGGAAGCAGAACTGAAAGCAGCGAAAAGACAGGAAGCTCAGGTTCCTTTCTCAGAGAAAGCCTGTGGGGCTGGATGACCTCAGGCTCCCTGATCTGGGGTTTTGGGTTTTTTTTCCCGTAGGGTTGGGTCAGCTCAGGTATGCTTTCAAAGAAAGGCTGTGATTAAGTCTAAAGTTCAGAAGGTTATGTAAAATGTAACTCTGCATAGTTCTCCTGTCTAATTGTGTGCCCAGTGGTATTTCATCTTATGTAAATGGTAATGAGCTCTAAGCTGGAAAAAACCTTGCCCAAACTGAAACCATAAACCAAGACAATTGTATTATATAGTTCAGAAGCTGAGATTTGCTTTCAGACATCAACTTTCTTCATTATCCCCTCCCTCCATCCTAGAGATATCGTATAACTGAACACAGTGTAAATACTGGTGTGCGCTGTTCTATGGTGGGTGCAAGGAACTGTATCTTGGAAGGGGGAAAACAGGCTGTAGAAAACACCTCACTACCCACAGCCCAGAACTCTTGGGATCCGAAGTACTGCTCCACCTCTTAGTCGCATAAAATACACAAACTCCTTTCTAGGAGAGATGACAGAAAAGTGTTGTCCTGATCACTGTAGTATATTTTAGAACAGTTCAGAAATAGTGTTTTCCATGCCACAGAGAAGAAGCAGTGCCAACATTCTCTCCTGTTCCTTTGTCCAACAGGAGAGACCATCAAGATCGTTATAGAGGACTATGTGCAGCACCTGAGCGGGTACCACTTCAAGCTGAAGTTTGACCCCGAGCTGCTGTTCAACCAGAGGTTTCAGTACCAGAACCGCATCGCAGCCGAGTTCAACACCCTCTACCACTGGCACCCACTGCTGCCTGACACCTTCCAGATCCACGACCAGGAGTACACCTTCCAGCAGTTCCTCTACAACAACTCCATCATGCTGGAGCATGGACTCTCCCATATGGTCAAATCTTTCTCCCAGCAAAGTGCTGGCAGGGTAGGTCCTTCCTCAAGTTGATGGTTAACCAACAGAGGCATGAGCTGGGAGTGGGACAATGGAATGGGATAAAGCTATTTAAAACTAACCACTGGAAAGGCACAACGTCCTTGTGACTCGTATCAGGAGATCTTACAGCTTTTCCTCTTTCATGAACAGGTTGCTGGAGGAAAGAACGTTCCTGCTGCAGTACAGAAAGTGGCAAAGGCCTCCATCGACCAAAGCAGGCAGATGAGGTACCAGTCCTTGAACGAGTACAGGAAACGCTTCATGCTGAAACCGTTCCGATCCTTCGAAGAGCTTACAGGTAACAGTCCTCATCCTTCCCAGCAAATGAGAGACATTGTCCTAAAGTGCCCAGAGAGCGCTGCAGTGTCATTACTGGGCTTCAGCAGGACAGGCTTGCACAGAAGATGGGATTTTTCCACTTAGAGTTTTCCCTTGTTGCAGGAGAAAAGGAGATGGCGGCGGAGCTGGAGGAGCTGTACGGGGACATTGACGCCATGGAGCTGTACCCGGGGCTGCTGGTGGAGAAGCCTCGGCCCGGGGCCATCTTTGGCGAGACCATGGTGGAGATCGGGGCGCCCTTCTCCCTGAAGGGGCTGATGGGCAACGCCATCTGCTCCCCCGAGTACTGGAAGCCCAGCACCTTCGGGGGCAGGGTGGGCTTTGACATCGTCAACACGGCCTCCCTGCAGAAGCTCATCTGCAACAACGTCAAGGGCTGTCCCTTCACTGCCTTCCACATCCTGCCTCCTGAGCCCACCGAGGCCACCATTAACGTTAGTACCTCAAAAACTGCCATGGAGGATATCAACCCCACGCTCCTGCTGAAAGAGCGCTCTGCTGAGCTCTAGAATCCAGCTATCTGTCTGTTTATTTATTTATCTGTGTTATTTATTCTATTTATGACTTGGTATTTAAAAAAAAAACAACTTGAGCATCTTCATTGTGGGGGTTGCCTTAAACTCCTTACTGAGGTAAGGCTTCCATTTACAAAAGGGATTTTCTGTGTTTCAGCTTAACTGTGATGAATCCCTTGTTTAAAATCTTCTGTAACAGAACAATGTATTCCAAAGTGGATAGAGGTTACACCTTCTTTTTACTATTGTTTTAATACTTGATGAAGGGGAGTGGTGGTGATGCTGTCTGGCAGTTTTCATAGGTCACATAACACTACAAAAGCTACTTTTTTTCTCAGCAACTTGAAAGCAGCTATTGACCTAAAAGTACAAAAAAAAAATCTGACTTAATGAAAACTGCCAGAAGAGATTATGGTTTTCATATGAGCACTCAAAAATTAACAAAAAAAAAAAAATACTTGAGATTCACTTCTTTATGTAAGGTCAGAAAATGCATTGCATTTGTTGTTGATACTACCTCTCCTTCACTGCAGCTAGGGCACTTTGTATCATAACTTAATGTCTCTTATGTGCAAATCCACATCTGGATTTAGATGAAAGATCAATTTTTTTACAACTTTTTAAAAATATGTTTTTAATGTTTTAAATATTTAAGGTAATTTTTTAAAAACTTCTAAAAAATGTTTTTAATGTTTTAAATATTTAAAGAAAATAGTACTTTTCCTGGATTCTACTTCTTTTTGAAGGAAGTGTGACAGATGTATTTGTTGTGTAAGGGGGTGAGAATGAGATACTGAGCTTAGCAGTAACTGAGTCTCAGGCTGCAATACAAGGCTGTTTGCATTTGGATAGGGATGTTTTTATTATGTAACTTTGAAGAGGTCTTAAACTTAGCCTAAGGCACTGAGATTCTTTTCATAGCTGTAGTTCTCTGGTCTACTTGATAATGTAATTTTAATGTCTGTTACTCTAAGGACAGAAGGACAGTATAGCTGGAGTTAGGGTGTGCTGTGGCTCTGTGCTCCCAAAAACAGAGGGGCTGTAACTGAGCAGCTCTGTAAATACAGGGAGAACTGAACACAAGAGGTTCAGCAGCACTTCCAGACACAGGAGGTAGCTCTGCCTGTGTGCACAAGCTCTACATGCAGTTTGTACTTTTATTTATTGGGGGTGGGGGAGGAGGGATAATATTTTATTTATAATTTATAATTTATAAACTGAGGTATTTTAAGTAAGTGGCTTAAGCTTCTTTAAAACTGGCTGGCACACAATCTCTTAGTCATGTTTGTCCTAATCCAGCAGTAAAATATCTAGTCTCATCTGGGCACACAGGTTACACAGGATCTTGTACAGGACTTCAGACTTTGCGTGTAAGGGTATCTTTTTTTAATTTCTAGAGAGGAAATGTAGAAGATGATCTTCCCATAAAAGCAGCTGGGGAACTATAGGGAAAAAGAAAATGTCACTTCAGACTGGAATAGAGCAGCAACCGGGTATTCTGTTCCCCTGCCCAAAATTCCTTGACTACTTGTGGAAAAGGACTTGAGTTTTCTATTTCATCTGAAGTCTCAAGCACGTGTAGAGGCTTGTGCATTGTACCAGCTCTGGCAGCAGTGTAGTTTGTCTGTGGCTTCTGTTTCCATGGATTTGTGTAGAGCCAGCCATGCCTCATGCTAGGTAGGTCTGTAATTGTGGACCAAGCTCTCCTGCAGCCATCAATACCAGTGACTGATCTGGAATGGTCCTGGGTATGGATGCTGTGGGAGCAAGAAGGGCATTTGTTTTCCTTTCTCTGTTTGAAGCACGAATAAGGGAAAACCTTCTTTCCTCTTGTATCCAGAGGTGCTCAGTACTGTAAGTGCTAACGAGTGAACACTGCCCGGACACTTGTTCCTCATGTAAATTGTCCATCAGATCCAGCTCTGGGCACCCTTCAGAGCACCCTTCTGCCATCAGCCCAGGAACAGGGTTTGGCAGAGGGTCAAAGGAAGGCAAGTCTGGGCAGATTGAGTTATTTTGGGGTAGGTACAGAGGAATTCCTCAGACCATCTCACTTGAGTTAAGTTCCAGGCTGCTTCAGCAAGGATTCCTGTGCACTCTGCGTTTTGTACTCTGCAAGCACTAAGTGTGGATGTTTGAGATTATTTATTTAAAATTCTGTGAATTGTTTTTCACTTTATTTTTGTAGGACAACAATGTTGTTAAAATTCAATTGTTTATATAAATAAATTGAAAACATTACCTTTATGGACTTCTTTGTTTGTGTCTTCCTTCACTAGTATTTAGAATGGAACAGTTCTTTAATTGATTACATGGAGAATTACAGAGCATTACCAGCAGCACTAAATTCTCTGATGTGTCAAACCCAAGATGCCTGTAGCTTAAATTGCCCAGATGGAATATTTTTTTTCCCTTTGGCCTCAAGTGAAAAGGGATTTCACTGTTCCATCCCTGGAGGAGCCAGCTCCTCTTATCTACAGCAGAGATGCCAGCACTGCCCTGGCAGTTTCAAAGGGAAAGTACAATACTGGAGTTGCACAACACTGCCTTGGTATAACTGACTTCCCTTCCTCTCTTCCCTTTTCCCAGGCTAGAACAGCCCAGAGCTATTTCCTTTCATGCTTGGCATTCTCCAGAAGGGGAAACTGCTTTGGGATGCAAGTGACCACTAGACTAGAGCAGGGCTGTGCTTCCTGAAAGCTGGAGCAGGAGCTTGAACAATGTGCCCTTGTCTTGCAGTGAGCATCTTTGAGGTCACCCAGCCTCTTCCCTACATTTCCACCTCTGGTGTGAAATGAGGGGAAGCTGGGAAGGAGACACTGCAGGGGATCACTGTACTGCCTGTCACTCATCACCTGCACCAGCCTCTGACCAAATGTCACCTCAGGCCCCTTCAATCATCCTACTGCTGACTGTCCTCCGTACTCCCCCATCCCAATATTGGTGCCCTGTCCTCTCACAGCCTCTGCCTAGAGACCAACCCCAGAGCCACAGTACTTCACCCAGAGTCACCTTCCTTTCAGCCACCCAAAGTGCTCTTTGGTCCAAGCTCATCCCAGTGTCCCACTGGTCAATATTCCCAACAACTCTCCAGCCCTGAGAATGTGACAGTTCTGCCTCTGCTTTGGAGCTCATTTCCATCTCCACAGACGTGCAGTTCCTTTGCACTCCTCCTGTACCCAGGCACCTAAACACCTCCAGCAATTCTCCCTCATCACTCCAGTGACCATCTTCAGTCCCAAAAATGCAACGTCCTGAGGACCCTTGCAAAAGCATCACTTCAGTGCCTCTCCAGGCTGTAGGTGAATGGGGGCAGGTACAGACCACATGTGGGGCTTTTTTCCTTTGACACCCAGTCAACTCATTGTCCCCATAGATGAATTGCCACTTCCCTGTTTGGGGAGGAAACTGAGCAAGGGAGGAGTGAGGACAAGGCCGGTGGTTTCAGTGGGAGATGACGGGCAGCAATCAGGCGGCTGCAGGATCATCCATGGAGAAGGTGTTTTGGGTGACTGCTGCCCTAATTAGGGAAGGGCCAGCCCAAATGGATTTGAGCATGATGGCTGAGATAGTTTGATCGAGGAGGAGCTCCTCCTTCCCTCTGAGCAGGGGCATGTCTCGATGACACAAAAGACAAGAATGTTCCCTAGAGGAAACCTGCCCTACCAAATTCTTGCTCCCCAGCCTGGGCTGAGGGAACTGTTTCACCCTAGGCAGTGTGAAAAAGGAGAGGGGCTCAGCAGGAAGCCCATCTAGGCTCACAAGAGCTCCATGATCTGGGAGCAGGTCACCTCCCATCCCTGCCAAAGGCTTTCCCCTGCATCACTCACTCTCTGCCCACTGCATAGGAATTCCTTACACGCATTGAGTCAGAGCCCTGCAGGCACCTGATCAGACTGGGTTCTGCACCTGAGCTGAGCTTTATACTGAGCTCCCAAGGCAGCTGCTTTTCCAGATTCCAGGAGACTTTTGAGTAACAAGTGGCCGCAAGAAAATAATCCTTTGGTTTTCAGCATCAATCCAGAAAAGTCAACAGGTGGCTGGGCTGGAGAGTGGGAATGGATCTGTCACATATTCCCTGCCTGTCCACAGCCAATGACATAGGTGAACAGCTCTGGAAAGCTTATTGCAAATCTGTGTTCTTCCCTTTGGAAGACCAGGAAGGAAAACACCTAAATGTTGTAGGAATGTACATACAGGACAGAAAAGAGCAGGCTGTAGCTCTATGCTCTAAATATGGAAAAGGAGGTGAACTGAGACATCCTACCCCCTTTGCTAAAATGCATGAAAAGAAACACACAAGGCAGAAATGCAGGAATATCCCAAAGGAATATCATAGGGAAAATATTCTCCTTGGGAAGAGCTGAGTGCTTCTCTTCCTTTAATCTGAGATTTCAGTTTGCAAGTAACATACTGAGGAGCAACATGATTGGATTCAATTTGTAATTCTTTCCTCTGATCTTCATTTTCTTTTTCCTATTAGCATAAAATCTGGGACTTCTGTGCTTACTTACAGAGTAAGTCTAGGTATTTTCATTGATATTGGAAAGACACTGATCACAACCAAAATCAAACCCAACTAGATTTTCTATTCTGTTATTTTCTTGTCTGAAAATCCTGAGTCTGCACTGAAAATCTCAGCGTTCACATCCAGCCAAAGCTCAAGAAAGCAGAGCCAGAGATGGCCTGGGCAAGTTGGGAACTGAGGACCTTTGGGAGAGGGAACCTGTTAAAACTGGTGAGATCTCTCTAGTTTGCCATTGGGAAAGGGCAGGGTACAGAGCACTCTGAATTTGACTCATGCTGGTTACTTTTCATCCAATGGGCGTTCCCCATCAGAAAGAAAGGAAGGCAGGGAAAGCCTAAACCTTGGAAAAGAAGGCACATAATGTTCAAAGCATCTGCTTTCAAATCAACCCACTACATACCCTCTGAGGATCTCTGGGTCAACACCCCATCCCTGGAAGTGTCCAAGGCCAGGCTGGATGGGGCTTGGAACAACCTGGACACCTGGAAGTGGCAAGAGGATAGAGATGATCTTTAAGGTCCCTTCCAACACCAGCCAGTCTGGGTTTTTATGATTCAGTCTAGCCCATAGCAGGACACATCTACAAAAACTTGAAAATACTTTGCATCTTCTAACCAACTACAACGCTAATATATACATATATATTTTTTTTTAATGTTAAATTACTTAACACTTAACAGAAGGGCACTGGCAAAACACAAAGTGTCACACAACCAGGAGCATCCTGCTTGCAGGTGCCTCAGATCTTTACTCAACAGAATCACAGAATCAGTAAGGTTGGAAAAGACCTCCAAGATCAAAGTAGCGGCTCACGCTCCTGTCTCAGGAAAAAAACCCAAATCCTTCCAAGGCACTGTGGGAGCTGCATTCCTCTCTGTGTATTTTATTTTCTCGCAGTAACCAGGTGTAGCCCAGGCTCACTCCATGGTGGATGTAGGTGTGTGCGAGCATCCCTGTCCAAACCTGCCCTGCTGACAGGGAACTTTAACACCCCAAAAGCACGGTGTTTGCAGTTACTTTCCTCTGGGTGCACCTGGAACCATTGAAACACGCACACACCCCCAAATTGCTAAAAGGGTGAAAGCAATCCCCTGGACACTGAGCAGCTGTGGGGGTGGGAAAGCCTTTTCCCCAAATGGTCTCATCTTCCTTTCCCCTTTAGAAGATCTACCCAAAGAAATTATTCCACAGGCATTCATCAAGGGAACACCGTGCAAGCCACGCAGGCTCCAGTAACAGAGATATCCCCAAATTTATGTTGGCAGGTCCTTAGAGATGGGAGGTGAAACCAAGACCATGAGAAGTACCAGGACTTTGGGGTAAAAACCCAGCAAAAGGATCTTTTAATGTGATCTTAAACACTGAAACTCTCCAGAGAGCCATGACAGAGCAACAAAATGGGGCTGTTCTCCAGCAGCTCCAAAACCCTGCCCTGAGAACTGACACAGCTCAGTGCCCTCGCAGTTGTGGCTTTCCAGCCTGTTGCCTAGACAAGATTAATTCATCCTGCCTAACAAATAATAGAGTTTCTAAGTAGCAGTGGTAGGTACTCATTAAAGCAAATCCTGGCTGAGCTGGCACAGAGGTGAAATAGCAGCTCTTACACAAGGCAGGGATGTTCCATCTGCTGATGCCATCACATCCAGAGCTATTACGTCCAGAGAGGCAGGGAGGGAGAGACCATTCCAACTAAATCAGGGCTGGGATTTTTATAGCATGGAGAATTTCTGTGAAAGAAGGAAAAAAGAAAATATTTTAAAATTAGAAATGGACTTAGTAATTAGAAATGCATTTTTTGAATGTCCAATGAATTGGTGGAATTTCAGGCAAACTCAGGATGTGTTTCTGGCAGTGGGACAGTGAACCATCTTGTCACTGCTTGCTAGGTCAAGTGTTTCAGTATTTGTCATCATAACTGACCCAGGCTGGATGGGGAAAAAAGATTTCCCAACCTGACCATGAAGGGGAACACCTTTTCATAAATCAAGAAAAGGATTTAGCATCATTCCAAAGGGAAGATGGCATTATTGTACAGTAAGAAACCTTGGGTGTTCTACATAGTCTTTACTCTGTATCAGGAATAGTTTTCATTCTATTGTAAATTAAATCTCCAGCTCAGTAAGTGGACATGGGTAAAACACTGAACTGAAGTTTCCATGTGTTTTTCCTCAGTCTGAAGAAAGAAAAAGGATGCTTATCTCATTTTGAGGAAAATTTGAGGGGCGTATGAACACTGTCCATGAAGTTAATGTCTCCCATAACTGCAGAACAAGTATCAGAACACTCAAAGAAAGATGAGACTGAAAAGTGACTCTGCTTCAGCAGAGCCCAGGGGTTTGGTTTCTGCAACTCCTGGGCACTCCTGAAAACACTTCTGGAAATTTTGTGCCTGACAGTGAAGCCCACACCGTCCCCAGAGTGCAGGCAGGCTTTCTGGATCACTTAGGAAGGAGGTGCCAAATGTGAAAGGCTTTGCAGTTAAAATATCCCTTTAAATAGAAGAAGTATTAGGGCAGGCAATGGTTCACAGCAAGCAAAGATCAATAGCGTTTCACAGTCATGTTTTTAAAAGCAGCAGCAAAAATAATACCATTTCTCATGTGAATTGAGAATCAAAATCCCCGGGGTTCCTGATTTTTTAGGAAGTTGATTTCCTCTTTGAAGTCGCTTCCTCTTTCACCCTTTGTTGAAACTATTTCTCGTAAATCCCTTTAAACCTCTTTGCAAATAAGTGAACACTTACACCATTTTCCTTAATGTTTGTTTATTCAACAGCCAGGTCTCCAGTGCCTTCAGCTGGCACTGTTTGAGGTGGCATCGGTGAAATTGCACATGATTTGCATGACATTGGGCTGTTGTAAACATCATTTGCACTTCCCACCCTCCTCCTTCAGCGAATGCAATGGCAAGAGAGATGCAAAGCCCTTTCCCTATGGAATTTGTTACAGACTGAAAATGTGCTGGTGTGATTCGACACAAACCAGCACCTTGGGATGCTCCATGCTCTGAATAATCTGAAAAGCTCTTCTTTCAGCTGGGAATCAGATTTTGAACTGACTTCTGAAAAACTCAAGAGCTTGTCTGCATCTCCTGACATTGCAAAAAATGGACAGGGAAGCTCCCTAGAAAAGGTTCCCCATGAGATTCCTGTCACTTCTGATTTCAGACAGATACTACAAGACCAAACTCAAAAATAGAATTTTAATTATTTTTTCAATTTTTTTGTCCTCTTCACTTAGAGACCAGGAACCAGAAGACAGACTGAGGAACAATTTCATAATAATTTGTCTGAGAAAAAAATACATTGAGAGAAGGATGTGCTACTCCCCATCACATTAAATCTGTTTGCTCATTCTCAGTAAGTACAAAATTTACTGGGGGAACTGGAAGTCAAGTAAATCATCTTGAGTGACTAATAAAATTTTTATTTATTTGCCTCTAGCTCCATTTTCACAGGAAGATCCTTCCTTTAAAAAAGAAGCTACATTACTCATGAATCAGCACCTGAATGGGTAGGCAGAATGGGAGGTTATGATTAAGATTCTTTATTATTAAAGGGCCATAAATGCACACACTTTGACAGAGCAATCCATCATTGCCTGACTTGCACAAAGCCAGCCCCACCTTCCAGTTCACAGCCAGGTTCAAGTCTCCTCAAATCAAGTTCTTCTTACTCCACTGGTGATGTTGAATCCAAAATAATTTAATGATTGCACACTTTGAGTCCCCTAACAAGCCCCCTCCTCATTTCCCCTCCCTGCTTCTCATAACTTGACAGGGCACAGACTCCAAAGTGATAAGAAGTAAAGTGCATTTACTTGTAAAACAAGTTCATACAAGTTAATCTTTCTGCAAATTTTACTCTGTAATTTTAGTGAGCTGGTTTTCACCAATCTAAAAGCTTGAAAATGTGAAAATTTGGACCTCCTCTTTTTTTTTCCAGGCACTTTTCCAGTTCTATCCTCACACCTATTTTTAAAGAAGGAATATGAGGACCATTTTCAGGGGAAAGGGAGAGGTGCTTTGTGTTTATTGCTTTTTAGGTAAGAGCTGGAGCATGTCTCCAAATCCAGTATTAAAAGTTATAATAAACATCTTCTAAGTTTTGATCTTCATAATGTGACTATGATAAAACCTTTTTTAGGCTTCTTGTTTAAATATTAAACAAGAATATATGTTTAAATAATGGATAATATAAGAATAAGAATTTAATAATATATAAATTTAAGAATATATTATAAGAAAAAGAACATTTTTATTTAGAATAGAATATAACATAGAGATGTTGCAATGAATAAAAGTAAAATTTGAAGGAAATACAGACCTACTGAGATAAAAAACTGCACATTAGGAAATAAACAGCTTCAGCCCTACTTCACAATGATATCAGAAATCAGAAGAGGTGCAGTGAAACCAATTTTAAAATTGGTTAAATAAATACATACATACATAAATAATAAATAAATAAATTCATAAATTATAACAGGGGAACACAATAGGAAAAATCCATGGGAGGGCAGTGCTAAGATTCCTCTGGCTGACTGCAGCATTGAGAAAAGCAATGTGGGATTTTACTCTCAAATTATTTTTTTCATTTTTGTAAAAAAAAAAATTACGATCTCCTAACAATGTCCCTGCATGGCTACTAGCCAAATTCTTAACCTTCCCATCCCTAAACACAAAGTCACAGGATCATGGAATGAATTGGATCTTCTTCTTCCACCCTCCTGCCCTGTTTGCAGACACAAAGATGGAGTTGCTCTGTTCAGATCTCATGGGCCATAGCCAGGGCTGAGGAAACGTCTTTGGACTCAAGCTGGGCCCTGGATTTTTCCTGATCTCCAAGATAAGCATCTTGAAAGGGGAAGTTTATTTTTCTCCACAACATTACGCACCTGGAGTGGACTCAGGGTGAGTAAGGAGCGGACGTGTGGAGCCGCATTCACCCAGAGCTGGAATCCCCTTTTGCCCCTGCCATAGCAAATGTTCATTTCCATCTCCTTTCTGTCCTGGGAAGCAAGGAAATCTCTCAGCTTGAGCCCATGGAAATTTTCAGACAAATCAGTCTTTTGTTACAATGTAATACTTTGGAGACAGGCCAAGTTCAACTGAAGTGTCCTTGGGAAGTGTTCCTCAGGTCTAGCAAGGAATGTGTTGATCAAAACACAGCTGAGGCCTTCCCCCTCCCCTCCATCTGCCAGAGAGAGCAGAGGTTTAACTTCTCTTGGAGGCTCTTGGGCCAGATGAGCTTTTGTGATGCCTTGATCCTCCAGGTAAGTACATTAACTCCCAATAAAATCACTGTTGCAGGGCCACTCTTCCCCCATCAATTCCTTTCTTTCATTTAAAACACCCACAACTTTAGGTTTCTCTTCCGCCATAAAATAGGAACATTTTTGTAGGATGACAGATCTTCTCCTGCCTACCACTAGTCCTGGAGTAGAGTTCTTTGGCCCAGTTGGCAGAGAGAGCATCACCTGGACAGTGTATTCCCAGGGCCACATTGCTCTAAAAAGAAACAAAAGGCCAAAATATGGTTGCACCACTTGGATCATATTTCTTCAATTATCATAGGAAAAAAAGAAAAGATTTTTAACATGTTTTGGGGTTTGAAAGCCTAAGGAAAATTAAGATATTTAATGATGCCCTCAAATGAGCTGGGACAAGGAGAAAGCTTTTAAAATTCCCCCTATATGCAAAGTGGAGCTGTTGTCAAGCACAAAAAGTCATGCTAGAGCACAGCAAAACTGCTTCTGGGAAGCAACCCAAATTTATTTAAATTGGGTAGGGAAAACCCTAGCTATTTGTTTGTTCTGTTTGATGTCAGCCTGTGAAGGCGTGTGAAGATAGAGACACCAACCCGCTCATACTTTCGAGCCCTACGTGGCGCATCTGACGCACTCCAGGAGGGCAGGACGTGAGGGGTGCAGGCTCTGCTATGGCATCACGGCTCCCTCCTGCCCTCCTTCCCAGAGCCTGGTGCAGAACAGAGCCCTGAAATGCTGGGGGGACACAACCCATCACAGACCCAACCCTGGAGTCACTGACCAGAGCCAGGTCACAGAATGGTCCCCACCCAGGGAACGGGGTAGTTTGATAGGGAAGGGAGACTCGGGCTGCCTGTAGGGTCAGAAAAGATTTCAGAGTTATGAGACACTGATTAACAAAGTCCAGCCCCTTGTGTGATGCCATGGTCCTTGGGGTTCCCACCACAGGGCTGTGGGTGCTGGGAACAGCACTGTGGGAGAGTCACCCCACCACATCCCAAGTGTGGGAAAGCGCCAGCACCTTCTGTGCACCTCTCAAAGGACACCCCGACAGGACACCAACTTGAGCACCTCACCCAGGGGTTCATGGACACCAGGGAAGTGGGGGAGAAGCACAGGTAAGAGCCCTGCAGCTGCCTAAAGTCAGTAGGGATGACCTCGGGTGTCCTGGCAGCAAGACTGAAGCCTTGCTGTGCTGTGGAGCTTTAAATTGAATTATTTGGGGTTTGACTTCTGCTCCAACAGCCTGAACAAAGGAGGCACCTCCCAGGTGAGGGCAGAAGAGCTCCCTGCTCCCTCCTGCCATTTCCAGTATTTCCTCACTCCCCTCTTCTCTAGCAGAGCTCTCTGCAGGTACAAAGACCTGGAGAAGTTTCCTGGAAAGGCTGTGCAGAGCAGACACACATTTTAATGGGCAGCATTTACTGCTTGGCTCAGTGCCTTTGGAAGAGCTCCATGAGCTCCCTTGGTTGAGATCCATCACCACAGTGTGGGGATGAACCCCAGAACCTCTGAGGTGAGGATGTTCTAGAAGAAGGAAATGGGAAAGGGCATTGCATTGGGAACTTCTCCACAACTGCAGGAGGAACATCTCAGCAGCCTTTCCTTAAGGGTGTCAGATGTCAGCCCTTAGTCATCAGTTTTCCACCTCTTCAATGCATGCAGTCCTCCATTAATTATCACTATTCATATTCTCGTGGTGCCCAGAAGCCTCCATGGGCAGCAGCTCTTGGTGGTCCAGAAACAAAAAGTAGCAACACAGACCTTCATGTGAAGGGCTTCCTTTTCGGAAAGACACAACTCAGCAGAGAAACAAAGCATCCGAAGTGTGGTGGCTTTCCTTGTGTAGGAAAAAAATTATCACAAGGAGACAAAGATGGAGCAAAGAAGGATGAGGAACAGGAGTGGTGAAGAGGAAGCATAGGAAGAAGAGAAAAAAGAAGATACTGAGAGCAAAGGAAGGAGGGCAATGGAGGAAGGGGAAGTCAGCAGCGGACATCGCATCATGTCCACACTCCCAGCTGGGCAAAGTCATCAGGGATAGGGGCAGAAAGGGCTGACAGACATGATGTGGACATTCAACTGTCCCCTAGAAGTTCCAGCTGCCCACACAGAGCTCCAGCTGCCTCCAAGAACAGCCCCCTTGGGCTGGCTCACCCAGCAATCTGCAGGGCCACCATGGAGCTTCCCGCCCTCCCTTCACCGCCTCTGCTTTCCAGCTCTTCCTTGCTCTTTATTTTCTTTTCCTTTCCCTTTTACAGAGCAGCCCTTGGTTCTGGTAGCTTTCCCAAAGAGATTTGTCTGTCAGGGCCAGCATGTCTCCTTTTGACAAATCCCAGGAATTTCTTCCCCCTGAGGAAGGAGGCAAATCCACGGCCCACCTCCTGTCTGATCTTTCTCCGGTTGCTTTGCGAATACAACTGAGCTGTGAGCCAGAATACAAAAAAAGAGCCTTTTCTCCCCAGTGTAGTCAGTGGACAGAGCTGTGCACCTACAGAGGGCGATTCAGACCAACTTGGATGTGTAAAACCTTTCAATTTTTGGAATATTTTCCGAAATCATCTGAAATCGTAAAGCTCCCTATGGCTGCCTAAATCATCTGTGACTTACACTAAAGCAGAGGAGGGAGAAATATGGACTGGGGCACTTGGTAGTGACAGAATGTAATGAAAATTTCATGGTTTCTCCTTACATTACATCAAATTACATCAAAGCTGGACTTCTATGAGCCTTTTGGGTCCCTTCCAACTCAGGATATTCTGTGATTCTATGATTCCATAATGTGGAATTGTAACTTTCCTGGCTTTTAGAGAGATTTGAATGTACAGAATAACAAAAAAAGAGATAAGAATTATGAAAGCAGAAACTGTTTATGTCCTCTCATGCTGTCACTCATACAGGAAGAAAGTACCCAGAGTGAAATATTTTATGGGGAGAATAAAGAAGAGCATAATCATTTCACTGCAAGCCAGAAGTACTGAGAGAATACCCATAAAGTGAAACTTCTCCAGTTTGCAACCAAAACGCTACGAGATCAAGGTTAGGAAGACCTTGTGAAAGGCTTAGAGAGCCAGGAATTGTATCACAGTGCTTGGAAAGCATCTCACAGCCCCATCTTTTGTAGAGAATTTTCCTAGGGAATGAGCTGCCCAGACCTGAGTTACCCCAGCTGAGGCCTGACCTGAGGCCTGTTGAAGCCTGTGGCGCAGTTAGAAATTAGATGTTAAGGTGTCTGGGAAAGATAATGGGGCTGGTGAAGGTCATTGTATAGAGTTGTTAGTAAGTATTTGTTAGCTACCTTAAAAGTAAGTTCAACAATGTCTGTTTGCATTCTTCTCTCTGCTGTGTGCCAATGAAAGAGCTATCCAATTTGTAAACTATATAGAAATGTATATAAGCTGCCATTTTACACGTAATAAAGGAGAAACATTGTGTTGACCATACTGGTTGGATCTCCGTTTGCTCTGACCCAACTCTCTTTTATAAACAGGGTAACCTTGGCTTTAATCTTTCTTTGTCCAGCATCCCAAGGAGTGGCGTAACACCACTCTTGTTCCAGCACTTTGGAACAGCATCAATGATTGCTTTTGTTGCTTTTTTTTGTTTTTAATTCCTGGACTGTGACATCGCCCGGTGCTGGTTGGTGAAGAAAGTGTGAGTTCCTGGGAAAGGCAGGGGTGCAGACGGATGGGTTTTCCA
>VXBB01017868.1:0-26971 GCA_013399915.1 Illadopsis cleaveri | reverse complement strand
ACATCAAATTACATCAAAGCTGGACTTCTATGAGCCTTTTGGGTCCCTTCCAACTCAGGATATTCTGTGATTCTATGATTCCATAATGTGGAATTGTAACTTTCCTGGCTTTTAGAGAGATTTGAATGTACAGAATAACAAAAAAAGAGATAAGAATTATGAAAGCAGAAACTGTTTATGTCCTCTCATGCTGTCACTCATACAGGAAGAAAGTACCCAGAGTGAAATATTTTATGGGGAGAATAAAGAAGAGCATAATCATTTCACTGCAAGCCAGAAGTACTGAGAGAATACCAATAAAGTGAAACTTCTCCAGTTTGCAACCAAAACGCTACGAGATCAAGGTTAGGAAGACTTTGTGAAAGGCTTAGAGAGCCAGGAATTGTATCACAGTGCTTGGAAAGCATCTCACAGCCCCATCTTTTGTAGAGAATTTTCCTAGGGAATGAGCTGCCCAGACCTGAGTTACCCCAGCTGAGGCCTGACCTGAGGCCTGTTGAAGCCTGTGGCGCAGTTAGAAATTAGATGTTAAGGTGTCTGGGAAAGATAATGGGGCTGGTGAAGGTCATTGTATAGAGTTGTTAGTAAGTATTTGTTAGCTACCTTAAAAGTAAGTTCAACAATGTCTGTTTGCATTCTTCTCTCTGCTGTGTGCCAATGAAAGAGCTATCCAATTTGTAAACTATATAGAAATGTATATAAGCTGCCATTTTACACGTAATAAAGGAGAAACATTGTGTTGACCATACTGGTTGGATCTCCGTTTGCTCTGACCCAACTCTCTTTTATAAACAGGGTAACCTTGGCTTTAATCTTTCTTTGTCCAGCATCCCAAGGAGTGGCGTAACACCACTCTTGTTCCAGCACTTTGGAACAGCATCAATGATTGCTTTTGTTGCTTTTTTTTGTTTTTAATTCCTGGACTGTGACATCGCCCGGTGCTGGTTGGTGAAGAAAGTGTGAGTTCCTGGGAAAGGCAGGGGTGCAGACGGATGGGTTTTCCATGTGCTGCTCTGCTCACAGTGACGTGGTGCTAGTGCAGCACACCCAGAGCCAGCTTGGACTCCACACAAGGCTTTTTCCTTCTGTCAGAGAAAAAGAAAAGTTAAGCCCCTTTAGTGACCCTAACTGATTGTAGCTGCCTGGCAAAATGTGATTTATCTGCTTTACTTGTACCCATGACCACCCCACCTGAAGTACTCTAAGTGAAGAGTGCAGTAACACTACATATCATGGAAAGTATGGATATGTTGTAAATTCCATTTAAATCCAAACAAAGGACTTCTAACAATGCCACCTGAAAGGTTTCTGAGAGCAGTGGATTAGTATATAATGTAATTACACATGTAAATGTAATCCATTGCTCTTGACCTGTTTTGACTGAATGGATTGCATACATCAATTGCCTGAATTAAGAGAAGCTTCATCTTCACGACTGATTTCTCTGCCTGCTGTGAATCATCAACCCCAAATCTCTCATTGAGCAGACAGCAGGGCTGTCCAGCAGACAGCTTAGGTGTGCGTAAGCACGTTTAGCACAATGAGGCAAGTCTGGATCCAAATATTTGAAACCTGTCCAAATATTCCAGCTCTCATTCCTGATGGAAAACCTTATTTCACTGGTATTAGTGCAGCATCTGTGTGTTCATCCCACAGGCTGAAATGAAATAATCTATAACTGCTTCTCCATGAGCTTAAATCCCTAAAGGAAATACCAAGGACTGGCTAACTTTTGCAACTGATGATAGAGGAGAAAAATGCTTTTCAGTCTCATCAGGAGAAGCCATTAGAGAGTTGTTTTCTCCCAGGCACCAGGACACGTGTGCAGTTCTCCAGGTTCCTTGTCTTCATGAGCACTGTCTACGTGAAGAAATCCTCTCAGGAAAGAAAAAACCTTTGGGGCAAAGTTTTAGCAACAGAATTAATTTTCCTAATCAGTTTTGCCTTGCATGCCTGGCAGAAACATGACAAAAACTCAGGTTGTCACCTGAAGAGACCCAATCTCAATGTTGGCTGCTAGCCAGCCTGCAGAGGTAGACAAAGATCTGTGTGGAAGAAAAGTGCCATGGACAAAGTCATGCCAGGACCTGAGACACTTGGATATATAGATTAGATTAGATTAGATTAGATTAGATTAGATTAGATTAGATTAGATTAGATTAGATTAGATCAGCTGGTCAGAGCATGGTCAGAGCTGATAACACCAAGGTTTTGAGGAAGATCTGTGTAGGGCCATTCACAGAAGAGCTGGACTTGATGATCCTTGTGGGTCCCTTCCAACTCGGAATATTTGTGATAATAAAGTTAGTGGGAAATGTGTCATTCTGTGATTATACTATATATTATATATTATGTTTTGGAAGAGAGCTGGGGGGAGAAACTGGCTTCTAGGAAAACCCAATCTGGAAGGGACCTCAGGAAGTCCCTGGTCCAACCTGCAGCTCAAAGCAGGTCACCTCTGGGGTCAGCCCAGAGCTTCACCTATGACACAGCCATGAGCAGGTGGCATTTGGAAGGTGACTGGCACTGGCATAGTCACTGCTTCTCCTGACCCATCTGGAGGCCTATTCAGCTCACCTGATGCAATTCTAAAACAAAAGGCTGACATTTTCCACACAACTTGTAAAGCTGCACGACGTTTTGGTGTAATGGCAAAGCCCAAAGTATAAACAGATGTAATAACTAGTTGGATTAATGGAAGAAGGGCCATTCATTGATAGTAACAATAAATGAATGTAAGTCACTGTGGTCACCCTTACACTATGGGCCTGGGCTGGGGGCAGAAACAAAATCCTGCAAATAAGAATTGCTGCCATAGGTAGAGGACCAACAAATTTGTCTGCAGCCTCAGCTACTCTGGTCTCCTAAAAGCTTTTTCCAAGTCAGGGATGTGAGCACTGACACTGTCCCCACACCAGCACTTTCCTTCTGCATGGACACTTGTCTGCTTCTGTCCAAACAGCCCCTCCTTGGATGAGAGCAACCCCAAGACTATATTCCAAGGAAATTCCATTTATGCCACCACATTATTACAGAACCCACATTAGCTCACATAAAACTTTCACAAATCCCTATTTTTAAGGGCTTAAAAATATGGATTAAATTAAATTAAATTAAATGTTCACAAAAGTATTGTTCATGCTGGTGGGCTATAAAATCATGCAATAACCTGCCAAGGGAAATTTCAGAAAATTTCTCATCTGAATCATCTCCATCATGGCGTGAAATAGAGAAAACCTTTGAAACAAATTACTGGTTTCTAAGTTGGAAAAATGACCAACACCCCACCACACACACACACACACACACACCAGTGAAGCAAGGTCTTTCACATCACTTGCTTTTGTTTCTCTGTGGGTGTCCACACTACTGACTCATTCCTGTTGCATGGCCGAGAAAAAACCTGCCACACATGGCACGTCAACAACAGCTCTTCCAATTTGCAGGGAATTCCAACATTTTCAGCTTGGGTTTGTTGCAATTCAAAGAAAAATAGGCTTTTAAGAGTTGTCATAGAGTAGAAATTCTCTAAACAGAGCTTTCATAAATGCCAACATCAGGAATAATGAAGTAAGGGTGGCTGAGATGGATTGCAGCAGCTGTTGATGAATTTCATCATCTTCTTGCTTTGATCATGTACCAGTGATGCAGCTCTACACTCTCTCATAACAAGACTTGTTACAAAAAAATGACTTAATTTAAATTCCTATTCACACTCATGTGCGCACTCACAAATCACAGAATCCCAGACTGGTTTGAGTTGGAATTACCTTAAAGTTCTTCTAGTTCCACCCTCTGCCATGGGCAGGGATACCAGGTTGCTCCAAGCCTTGTTCAACCTAGCCTTGAACACTTCCAGGGATGGAGCAGCCACAGCTTCTTAGTTAATTAATTAACTAGTTCAGTTCTCTATATCTGAGGAGCTAATAAATACATGCCTAGAAGTATATGAAAATATATGAATCATCTTTCCAAGTGCCACATACTCAAAAACTGTAGGAACTAGAACCAAATATTTATAGGAAGTGCCTTCCTCAGAGAGGGAAGTCAATAAAGCACCGAAAATTCTTTAATCCTTTAATCTGCTCGGTGCTTGAGCACCTCCTTCTTAGCCAGGTTCCATTTCCACATAATGGAAAGCAAACTGTTGGGCACTCAGCAGCAACACAGGCCTGTTTACTTTGAGAAGGAACTCTGCAAAGCCATGGGCCAATATCTTGTGCTCTCCTCAGGTTTCGGTGTTTACCTCGTGGCTCACACAGTAGATATGTAAACAGGGATTAATCCATTAGATGAGAATGTATACAAATACATGAGTCTATGTTACTAATTTCCCCTTAAACCTGGCATGTAAATGTCACCATGGTCACAGCAAAAATGTCCAGAGATCTGCCTAGGCCTGCAGAATATCAACAGCTCATATAATCAGATCAGAGTTAAAATCTGCCTTCTAGAATAAACACTTTTAAAATCTTTTTCATGTGTAAGCAAAGTTTCTTAGGCTTCTTCACTTCTATAAACATTCATACCAGCTCTAAATACTCTCACCTGGCAATTTCTGATTCAGTAGCACTACTTACAAGAGAACATTCATCCAAATACCATCTGAATTTTTTGACAGGGTTAATAGCCAGGTGAGAAGCTGAAGACATGGTGCTCCCCCAGTACAATGAGAAAGCAGAAATTCAAGTGTCACATTGTGCTTTTAGGTCTAAACAGAGAAGGAAATCTCTGCCTTAGAGATTTTCTCTGTTCAAAACTGAAAGCAAGTTCTCACAAAAATAGGAAGTCTGGTCTGGGGATGTGGAAGTTCATGGCAGCCTGGTCTACACTGAGGTCCAGACTGAGGAGGGAACACACAGAGCTGGGAGCAGGGACAGTCTGCAAAGGAAGGGACTGGGATACACGGCCCATGCATGCAGGGGTGCCATCAGGAAGGCCACAGCTCAGAGGACTAAGTCAAGGACAGCAAGAAGAGTTTCTAAACCTACATGGGCAATACAGCTGGACAAGGAAAATATGTCTGAGTGGGGCAGAGGATTTAGTGACTGTTGATGCAGGTGGGAATGAGGGACTCTGTCTACTTTGCATCACTGTTCACCAGGAAGGTCTCCCGGTTTCAGACCTTAGAGATGAGGCTCAAGGAGGAGAGGATCCACCAGTCCTGGCAGGGAACTGACTCAGGGTCTCTCAAGAAACCTTCTCCCTTAAAGTCTGTGGGATCTGATGGCTGGCATCCATTGGTGCCCAGAGTGCTGGCTGGTGTCCTTGCAAGGTCTCTCCATCATCTCTGAAAGGTCATGGAAATCAGGGAAGGGCCCAGGGGATGGACAAGGCAAATGTCCTTCCTGGGGTCTGTTCCCTGCAAAAAGATTAAGGAGGGTGGGGGAAAGTAAATCATATCATGGAGTCCCAGAATGGTTTGAGTTAGGAGGGACTTTAAAAAACTCATGCAGTTCCACCCCTGCCATGGGCAGGGACACCTTCCACTAGCCCAGGTTGCTCCAAGCCCTGTCCAACCTGGCCTTGGCCCCTTCCAGGGATCCAGGGGCAGCCACAGCTTCTCTGGGCACCGTGTGCCAGGGCCTCCCAACCCTCACAGGGAACAATTTCTTCCAGGTATTGAACCTAAATTTCCCCTCAGTCAGTTTAAACACATTCAAGGGATTCAAACAGACCTGAAACTTCTCCCACTATTTCACAATTTCTTAAGCAATGACAGCACTATAAAAAGTTGCAACGAGAAGAATGAATTTTACTTTAATTTTGTTGCCTTCAGCTATTGCGTGTTATGTTGCAATTCATTTCACTCTGTAATGCTTCCTGTTACAGTAGCTGGTGTAAATCACCCCTATTTTGTTTATAATGTGTATAAAACATTCTTCATACATAATCCACAAACAGCATTGAAAACAGGTGGATTTCATTTAATCCCTTGACCAGTCACTGATGACAATTAAACCGGCCATAAAAAAAAGTAAATAAAAATACTTTGGCCATCCATGGTTTAAGGAATCTGTTTTCCTTTACATCCTGCCTGGGGCAAGGGGAAAAAATATTTAATTCAAGTGATTTTTTTTAAGGCTTTAGCAAGGACAATAGCAAATATGCAATGCAGCCTCTGAATGTGCAGCCTCCTTAAAACAAACTGTGCAGAGTCTTAAAAAGAAATTCAGGGGGGGAAAGGAGTGTTGCCCCAAGAAGGAAAAGTTCCTATAGTTTCTATTGCCTGCCACAGAGAGGGAAGCCACATGCACAAAGCAGATCTTGGCACTCTTCTCACCTCAACTCCCAACCATCTGTGAGCTCAATGGGACCTGGAATTATCTTGGGGACATTTCTTGCTATTGCTGTTCAAACACAGAACATTTTAGTGTAGTTTCAGTCTTGTAGGAATCTATTCATTCTGCCTGAAACAAGCAGAGTACCAACAGTGAATTTGAGGCCCAGACCTCACATGGGTTTGAGGCTCCCCAGGCTGAGCAGGATTATCAGCTCAGGAATTGATTAGGATTGGACATTAGTGCCCATTTGGGCACGAGGGCCGACCCTCACTGCTCATTCCAGGCAGGAGGAAGGTACAGTGTGCTCCCAGGGATGGCTCCATCCATGGAGGGTCTCAAGACCCAGCTGCTGCCAGCCCTGAGTGACCTGGTCTGACCCAGAGCTGACCTGCTTTGGGGGGGGGTTGGACAGGGACTTCCTGAGGTCACCTCCAGGCCAAGTGATCCTGTGACTCCATGGCAGGGACAGGGTGCCCCATGCATCCATCACTCAGCCCTCTCAGTGTGTCACCAATCTTTGACACAGCTGACTTCCTGCACTTGTGCAAAGCCATTTCCCTGCAGGATATATGATCCAGCAGCAGGATCCTCAGGCTGATCACGCCAGCAGCTTCCTCACACTTACACAACTGGTGACTTACGAGGAGTTACGCACTGTCCATCCTTTCAGGTTCCATGAATGAAACACCACTTTTCATGGATTTACAGCCCTTTCCCATGACCAAATGTAGTCACTGGTTGGATGTGTTAAGCTGTGCTGCAATACCCAGTGCTGGTCACACAGTTATTAGTGGTCTGTTAATTGTGCATGCATTTTCTGTGTAATTGAGGGAAAAAAATAGCTGTATAAAGGTCAGATCCTACTTTTCAGCTCTGATCCAAGCAGTGACCCACATTTCCATTGCTATAACTAGCTTTGTACATGAACAGGAGCTGGGAAACCCTTAAAGCCCATGGAGAAAGAGAAATATTGAAATTGTAACCCAAAAAATTCCTCTGGTCTCTAAGAGCAGAAGGAGCAGCCTCATGTTGACTATTTCCAAAGGTCCCTTGGCAGGGACATTACCTGGTCTCACCGTGTCCAATGATAACTTCAGGGTGGTCTGCTCCTTTAGTCCTCCTGATTTTCTGATAGACATTAGTTTTGCAATAGCTAAATCCATGGAGAGAAAAGTAAATATGTAAACATTTATTTTTAAAAGTAAATATAAATATTTAGTTATGCTTGAGGAATCCAGATTTTCTGCACATCATGCTAAACTCTGGCACCTGTATGTAGATCGCTGACAGCAGCATGAGAGAGAAGGAATTGCTGCTACTGGGCTCCTGCAGCAATGCCTATGTGGAAAGTTCATGAAATCCACTTCAGCAGCCAACAACAGAGGCATTTTTGACCAACAGAAGCAAAAGCCTGAAGAAATCTGTCCCAGAGAGTGACATAGGTGTCTGAGACATCAGGTTGGCTCCAGCAAATGTTGGAAAAGTGTTTGTGCTCACTGAACTGCATCACTCGCTGCAGACACATTCTGTGAGGAGCTGCCCACACTACACCCACAAGTATCATGGGGGCCCAGAAACTCTTGCATCCTTTTTCTTTGCCAGAAAAAGCTCCCTTGACTGAGGTTGTAGGCTCAGAACAGACAGACCAGAAGAACTTGATGAAACTTGATTCCAGCCCCACCATGGCTCACGAGCGCTCATATCAAGCCCACATGGGGTTTTTATCAAGCTCAAGTTACTCAGGAGAACAAGCTATTCACTGACCTGGTTTGTATCACACCCCTCACTCTGCCTTTCCTCTCAGAGTGCTGGAAGTGTTTCCTTGTTGATGAACTCGTTGTTCTGAAATGGGTGATTGCACTTATTTGCCTTTTCTGAGGCTTTGATAAGATACATGGAAGGGTTTCATAAACCCCAAATCTCTCCCTTCATATGACTCAGTAAGGTCAGTGGATAAGGCTGTTCCTAGAGGCATTAAAGGTTCTCCTTCCCTAATATCTACATTTCCATCAAGTTATTCATATCATCAAGTGTTGAACTTGCACAGCAAGTTCTACACACCAGTAAAAGTGCAGTAAACCATGTCCTTAACCAGACCAGTCAGCGTAGGGAAATTCAAGTGATTTGGACCTTTTGAGCAGGTTTTGTACCTATCTGTTTGCTGGTGCATGACAAATATATTAATGTTTGACCAAGGCTGTGTCACTTCAATTTTTCTAATGCTTTATATAGAAAGAACCAGAGTAGGCTGGTTTTATTATGAAAATCTTCCCTGTTTCTTAATGCAAGTCAGAACCAGTTTTTAAATATCCCCCACTGTGAATCTGGATATAAAAGAGCCAATCAGCTCTCTGAAAGGGAATTGCTGGATGACCAACAGGGTTTAAACTCCCCCTAGCCCTCCCACTGTGTTACATATCCTGGTTTGCCATTGCACAGAGTTGACATGTTCTCTTCATCCAGCAGGTTATGGGAAGCAACAGCAAATACCTGCCCATTTCCTGTGTCTGGGACTGTGGGAAAGGCAAGGGAAAGCTTCCCAAAATCACCCAGCTGATGCA
The DNA here is from genome assembly GCA_013399915.1 of Illadopsis cleaveri. Classification (NCBI taxonomy): domain Eukaryota; kingdom Metazoa; phylum Chordata; class Aves; order Passeriformes; family Timaliidae; genus Illadopsis; species Illadopsis cleaveri. The sequence goes on along the minus strand of VXBB01017868.1, from coordinate 18,126 downwards.
GATTTTAGTGGGATTTTAAAAGAAGAGCGGAAGCTCCATTCATCATCCCTGCTCTCTTCAAAAGGGAGTTAAAGGTGGTGTTTTGATTCTTCGGGGAAATATACAGAGTTCCTGAACAGACTGGCTGCATGACAGCAGTGACTATGAAAAGGGGAACCCCTGAATTTCCTGGAGAGGGTTTTTTTAACCAGCCAAGGAGCTGATGCAAGATGCCTGAACCTTGCACACACTGCCCGTGCATGATCACTGCCATGCCAAGCACTGCTCTGTGTCTGCACACCCACAGGGGCACCTCCTGGGCTGCCTGAGTGTTCCAAAGCCTTCCTGACTCCCAGTGAGGAGAGAAAACAGCTGATTTCACTCACCCTTTAATCTGGTGTGTGAGGAGAGGAGTCAGGAGTGTGGGGGCTGTCAGGCTTAGCTGGGCAGGGAGCACCATGGTGAGACACAGGGAAAAGCACTGGCACCAACACCAACCAGCCTGGAGAGGGGAGACAGGGCTGAGCTCACCGGGGGCTGCAGCTCCTCCCAAAGGCCAGCCCCGGTCTCCCTGTGACAGGAACAGCACCCAGGGAATGGCTGCAGCTGTGCCAGGGGAGGTTTGTGCCGGAGATCAGGGAAAGGTTCTTCCCCCAGAAGGTGCCAGGGCACTGCCCAGGCTCCCCAGGGAATGGGCACGGCCCCAAGGCTGCCAGAGCTCCAAGAGCCTTTGGACAACACTCCTAGGGATGCACAGGATGGGATGTTGGGGTGTCTGGGCAGGGCCAGGAGCTGGATCCACGATCTTGGTGGGTCCCTTCCCATTAATGATATTCTGTTATTCCATGGCTCTGTGTCAGACTCACGTATATATGATCCATGTCACAGCATCCTTGTTTAACAAACAGAGGCCTCCAGGAGGGCATCCTAGATGGATCCTGGCAGAAAATGCCACAGATTAACATGGGGCATTGGGAAACTCACCCAGAGAGGATATTTTTGACATAAATCTTCAGATCAACCTCCTACAGGACCCTTAAAGTTGAAATTATCACGTATTTCCTGGAAAAGTGAACACCAAGACATGTTACAAAGGTTATTTGGTAGATGAGGCTTTCCAGAAAAATCTCCTTTACCTTGTGTTTGGGAGATCACCAAGATAAAGCATGTCCCAGGGACAAGCCTGCTGGACACCTCTGGCATGACTGAGCTTGTCTCCCAGGCAGTCATCCTATGGCCCAGCTGGCCACAGCAGGAGCTGCTGTGCTGAGACCCTGGATGCACCCTGGAAATTTTCCATGCTTCAGGGAATCGTCCCCTGAAGGCTGATGCAGCTGAAGTGGTGCTTTTTGTGCATCAATCAACATGATTTGGCACTGGCTCAGTGGATGTAACCAAGAGAAGTGCTGATCCTCTTCCTCTCCCACAGGGAACAGGAATCTCCAAACTGCTCATCCCCTTGTACAGGCAGCACAAGAACAGTCCTTGCTGGGAACATGAAGTTCCATCCCTTTCTCTTTAATCTGCAAACACTTTTCACAGGAGAAAAATTCTTGTGCATGACTGTCACCACAAAACCATGTAAGATATTGATGTCACAGTCCTCGAGTTTAACCCCAAACTCCTGAAGTCTGCTGTAAAATGTAACCAAGGGACATGGATACATCTTGGCTGACGTGTTGCCAAAGAAAAGGGGAAAACCACTGTCTGCAAGTGGAGGATAATTGTTGGGAACTGCCACAGTTCATGCAAATATTTTCCAATAAGGAGATCCCTTTATAAGAAAAATCTTTAGAAACCTTCACTGAGGCTGAACTCAGAAGTTATGCAGTGGTGTGGTGTTTGGGTTGCTCCCCTCCTGGTAACATTCAGATTAAAAACTAGATTGAGAACTTTTCAAAATCAAGATATGATCTGAGGGGTGAAACCCCTCTGCTCTGGAGCCAGGCTGGAGAACTGAGGATGTCCAGTCTGGAGAAGAGAAGACTCTAGAGAGACCTTAGTGACAGGACAAGAGGAATGGCTTCCCACTGCCAGAGGGCAGGGTTATAGGGGCTACTGGAAAGGAATTCTTCCCTGTGAGGGCGGGGAGGCCCTGGCACAGGGTGCCCAGAGAAGCTGTAACTGCCCCTGGATCCCTGGAAGTGTCCAAGGCCAGGTTGGATGGGGTCTGGAGCAACCTGGGCTAGTGGAAGGGGTCCCTGCCCATGGCAGGGAGTGACCCTGGATGAGTTTTTAGATCCTTTCCAACTTAAACCAGTCTGGCTATGTTGAATAATTGTGAGTTTTCAGAGGTTTTTTGGCTATGATCTCTGACAAGCAGGATTTTACCTCCAATCTGAGGGTGGAGCGCACTCAAATACAGACACACATCAACAACTGACAACTCATTGAACACATTAATGAAGAGTTTGGCTCAAAAATTAACAACCAAATATGGATTTCAACCATCGGCAGCTCCCTGTTTCTGACACTACAGTGGCTGGGGAAGGAAGTTGTTACACAAATGAATGATCTTTGGGTTCCCTATTCAGTCTGAAACAGTTTGAAATGGGGAGTTTGAAAGCAAAGTTAAAAAATATGAACCAATCAAAGCAAACAACCCTTTACATATTTATGAAGTGCAATATGGAAAGATATTTGTACTTTCAACTCTGGAATGGGACCATTGTACTGCCAGTCCTCCATGACAAGTATAGCACAGGTCTTCACACCTCTTGGACCAAACATTCACCTTCCTTTCAGGACTGGACGCATGGCAGGAGGAAAGGCACTTTTTCATTACTTTTACTTTCCAAACCCACCAGCAATCTGGGTTGTATGCTTTTATCTGAAACAGCCTCAGCTCCTCAAGCAGGTGCTCTTACAGGTCAAACCTATTTCTACTAATTTTTACCCTCTCAGAGAAGAGAAAAGACTTTTTTTGGTGCTTCTACAACGAGCAGCTACCAATTAATTTCTTTTTCATTGCAATTGCAGTTACCAGTTAATTTCTCTTTCATTGCAATTATTTGTAGAACTAAGATTTTTATGCACATAGGTCTAGTCAACTGTTAGTAATTATTTAAAAAGAATCTTTTCAATTCAGTCCTTCATTGTAAATGTCAAATATGAAAGCATGGTGACATATGGAAAAAACCAGTATTTATAGTAAAACTATTTGCAGACCCAGACTGCTCTGAGTGGAATTAATGGTCAATAATTTTTCTCAATGAGACTGAGCACCTGAAGTCCGGAACTCCCTTCTACAGTGTTGGCTTGGGGGTAGAATGATCAGGTGCAGGGACCACACTCACCCTTGAGATTTACCCTGCAACTCCCATCCTCCAGCTGCAGATACCAACATCTCCCATTGTGCTGGAAGAGATACTGTAAATATCAGGAGAATGACTCAATTTCTCAGTAGCCAGAGCAACCAAACCCTGCAGACCTATTTAATTACGAGATTTGATTCATGTACTCCATGAGCTGTGTGTGCTGAGGGAACAACTCCAGTGCTTCTGAGACATCCAGCTGTTAATCCAGACAAGATTACCTGGCTGTCCCAAAGGCACCTCCTCAACCCTGCATTGTTCAACCTGTCCTGGATTTATTCAGTGACTCAAAGCGTAGCCAGTGGCTTCTGGGATGCTGAAAATGCAAATGGAGAAAGACCAAAAGATCCCACCCCTGAGTGGTCTTTTCCTGGCTCAGCCTGGAAACGACTCAAACCTTCAATGTCATTTGGGTGGGGAAAGCATGGAAAAGGCTCGTGGGACATAAAACACCTGTCACACCTATATGGACACTGACTGGTCACACACCTTCCAAATCCATACAAAGTTCCCTGCACCAAAATTCCAGGGGCTCGCTCATCCCTGGCCTTGGAAATCCATAGATGGGAACAAGACCACACAATTATTTTCAGGCACCACCACAAGCTCTCTTCTGGCAGCTGGACATCCTGACTGGCCCAGTTCTGGCTCTCATCCAAGAACTGGGCACTCTGACTTGTCCAGTTCTGGCTCTGAGAATGGGGTGCTCTAATCTGTCCAGTTCTGACTCTCTTCTGAGAACTGGACACCCAGCTGGTGAGACTGGAAGGCAGGATGGTTCCCAGCCTGCCAGTCATCACCAACACAGCTTTCCCAAAACCTGCTGTGGTCACTGGGATTCCCAGTGGCTCCCTCTCCCAAGGGCAGGTAACCAGGCGGGTTTACACCAAAACCCTGGCTGCTTTAGCCATGAGTCCCTCAGAAATGACACATTTTCCGGAATTCTTTAAGGTGTGGGGAGCTCAGCATCATGTCATCCTTCTCCATGATGGATTTCTTTGGTTGAGATCATCCTTGATGCCTCCCTTCTTTCTTCAACTGCAGTCTTCAAAATTTTTCTAGCTTTTCTTCCAAATCTGAAAGTGAACACGCTACTTCTGAAGATCCAGATAAAAGCATTTGTTTCCACAGTTGCCTTGTGATGAATGAAAACCAAAATGAGAAAGGAGGGAGCTGCATGCCCTGCCATAGGAAATCTGTGTTGAACAGCTCTGTAGAACCCAAAAAGCAGCTACAAACAGCCCAACTTGTATTTCTGATGGTTAAGAAAGAAGAGAAACCAAGATGTGGTTTCTTTTCAAATCCTCTCAGAAGATACAAACTTTTTAAAACATAACCCAGAACTCTGACACTAAGGAAAACGTGCAAAAACCCCAGGAAATCTAAAGAAAACCCCAAGGAAACAAACAGACAAAAGATTAACTTTTTCTTAATGAAACAGTTGATTAGCTAGTTGTGTGTAACATTCCTGATGTATCTGACTATGCCTGACTCACAGGCACTGAAATTTATGGAGCATTTCTGCCCTCAGAGAAATGAAAGAGAGAGGTTTGCTTCACTGTTCATCATGTGTTAGAATAAAAAACACAGTGGAATAACCCTAGGTGCCAGCAGGTGCTAAAATCTTTTTTAATATTACCTCAAATCTGTCATGGGAAAGCAGCAAACCAGTGTGAACTATAACCTCCTTCATTGTCACCTTCCCTTCTGCAACTCAGGGCAAGGTTAAGTTTCTCACCTGTATTTATTTAACAAGCTGGATGGATGCAAATCTGACCAAGAATTGATGTAACCCAGGTCAAAAAATATTTGTACTGATAGCTGATTTTGCATTTTACACCCACAAGCATAACTTCAATCCAATACAGCTAAACCATGCCAAAAGCCAACATCAAAATCCAGTTTTGCAGGCTGGTCAGTGCTGTATCTCTACTTTCCTCTTCCTGGGATTTTAGAGAGCTCTGGAAACAAGTAATTATAAAATTATGTACAAATTATTTAGGGTCTCATTAAACTTCAAAGTGATAATAAAAATACAGCAGGGAGGAGAATTACAGGTCAACTTCTGCTAGAAATTTTCCATTGCATGTAACAGTTTTAGGATTGCCCTGTTGCAAAATAGAAGTTTGGGGTTTTTCTCAATGAAACCACCTTTTTCTACCATAGTGCTGACATGTTTTGTGTCCTGAGAGTGATTTTGCCAATTAAACCAAGGGAAAAATGATAGGGGATACAGGAGCAAGACAGATGCTGAAACAGGCACAAGGAACATAAGAAATTTCTAATTATTTCATGTAATTGGACGAGGATTCTTTTAAAAAATCTACAGTTTCTCCTTAAATATTTCCAGCTAGCCTAATAATAACTTCAGACAAGTAAATCAACTTCCTCTCTGAGAAAAATCTGAGGTCAAGCACCATTTGCCATTTTATATTTCCCTGACATCCCTAACTTCACACAGAACAGTTCAGACAGTAGAAACACAAAAGTTCATGAAATATGCAACACACACAGAAGGAGGAAATTATTTTTCAATGCTCATCAAATTAAGTACCTTAATAGCATACACAGTAGAGGAAATTTGGGAGCTGGAAACGCACTTCAGTGTTTCAAACTGTTTTGCTTTCTGTATTACTTGGGGGATTCTACACTCCCTCCCCCACTCCCTCAGCTGAAGGTAGAAGTTATGGAGTCTGCTTTATTTGTGGTTTTGGGTTAATTTTAAAGCGAGCATTTAAATATAATTATGGACCAAAACAAGCTGGTGCAAGAGGAGAGAATTTGGGCAGATCCAGAAATAAATTTTACTTTTATTTTCTGTAGCTACCAGGACAGAGGAATCCAACCCACTCAACCTGACTGAAAAAAGCACACAAAGGAAAAGAAAAAAACCAAGAAGCTTCAAACTGTTGAGGCTGCCTCAGTGTGCTCTAGAGCAGGGCTATAGAAACAAGCTGTTTTCCTTGTATGGGTGCACAAGCTTTGGGGTCTGAGAACACAGGAAATCCTGTCCAAACCCTATTAAAAAATACAGTAACTATAGAAACCCAAGCTGTACCAACCTTACAAAGTTCAGATTTACTGACTTGATGGTAATTCAGTGGCTTTACTTCCCAGCTACCAGGGGAACACGTGGTTTGCAGAGTCACATGAGACAGTCCCTGCATCTCTATTAGACTGCAAAAGGACCTTCCCTCACTCCCACAGCTCCACCAGAAGTACCTGAAACTTCGTATTTTTTCACCATAAAACCTCATTCCATTTTTATTTCTAGCCTGTGACTGTAGACTTCACCTGCAACACACATCCAGGGTGTGATGCACATGTTGGGAATGCAGAGCCATAGAATGGGACCGAGCTGGTGGCATGAGCTGCATGTGGGGCTTCCCTACAGCATCCCACAGGAGCATCATCCCAGAGTGGTGGAGGGACATTCTCCACTGGCTACAGCTGGCATGAGGAGGGGGTCAGAGCAGCAGGAAATCATTAATTAGCTAGTAATGCATTATTAATAATTAATAATGATTTTACATGTCTGCACTAGAAACCATTAAACACAAAGCACCTTGGGCTAGCTGTGAGCCTCGAGAAGTGTTTCCTGCTGAGAAAGTTAATTAAAAAGCAGCTTAAATGGCAGGGAGAAGAGAGAATTTGTTTAACCCACCACAGAGTCACCCTGAGCCTACAGAAGAGGAAGGACTCAGGAGTCAGATGTTGAGCTTGACTCGAATTCCAGCCCACATGTGAAATGAGAAAAGTCTGTGTCCCTGTTTCCCAGACACATGGGAAATGCATTCCCAGCATCTCCCTGGATCTTCAACATGTGCTTTTCCTACTGTCTCTTTCTCCTTTCTTCCTGCAGTTTCAAAATAATCATCCCAAGCCAGCTGCTTTCCTGCATGTCCCCTGGCCAGAGAGGCAAAAAGCACAGGGTTTCCATCAGTCTGGAATTAAAAGCACTGAGCTCCTGGAGGAGCATCAGAGACAGGGAGAGGGATTCCTACAGGGAGAAAGAGGGGAAGTTCAAGCCCTGGTCAAAAGAGATGTTTTTGTTCTAGTGAGCCAAGTTTAGTTTTTCCAGGCTGCCTTAAATCAATGAAAGTGCAGCTCTGTAACCACTGCCTGAGAGAGGCTTTGCAGAGACTCAGATCAACTCCCTGGCAGTAGAAGTGGCACCTGGAGATACCAAACACGTGGAAGCAATGTACTCAGCAAATGCTGTGGGCGTGAGCCAGCTCCCCAAACCTTATCAGTGCCAAAGTTCACCGGTTTGGTCAGCCAGGCTCCATCCCTGGGCTGTAGGTAAGGGATGGATGTGCTCCCAGGTGAGTCACCCCACACACTGACAGATGTTCGTGATGTGTGGTACCAGCCCTGTTTAGACAAGACTTTCAGATGGCTAAATTTAGACTAAACTCATTCTCTCCAACCGTGATCTCACCCCAAACCTGTGAAGTCTTGCCCCTCTTACAGCCACAGTAGATGTGCTGATATGCAGATGTTGGCATTCCAGCATCACTGAATAGCCTGTTCAAAATCCAGGGTTAATTCCGTTTGTGCCCCGTGCTGGTTACCAGTGGTGGATTAATCATCCTCAAGATTTCTGAGGCAAATACCAAATTCCCCTTTTCTACACCAGCATGCACAAGCTGTGGTTGGTTTCCAGCAATATTGATCATCTTAATTACTCTAGATTGAGATCTCTAGGAAGCATAAAATTTACTCAATTCTGCAGTTATTGCATCTGTTAAAATTACCCAAATATAGAAGCTGGGCCACACAGGACCCATCACTGCATTCCTCTGATCAAAAAACTGCTGGAGGAGCAGATCCTTTTCAAAACCAAGGCTAGTTGAATAATTTCCTCTAAATTCCTGGTCCAGTCAACAGGGATAAGGGTCCAGCATTCTCCTCATTATCTCAGAAATCAAAGTATCCTATTCTGAATCCAACTGTAAATGGTTAATTTTAGTGAACTGCTCTAAAGCCCAGCACGGGATTCTGAGGCCCCACAACTGAGCATCCCCTTCAAAATGAAAAAGAAGAGGAGCAACTTGGGGTGGGAGGAAGTTTCATTATTTCCTAGTCTGTATTTGAAAATAATGTATTTTCTAAAGGGCTCAACGTTTGCATGGGAGAGAAAGGCTGAGTTTCTAATCTCATGGACACTTAGATATGGATGAGGAGTTCCAGCTCAGTCAGGGACTCCTACTGCAGCCACTGCTTGAGGGGATGTGAGGAATCTCTTCGCTTCATTATAAAACTGAATTTCTTCGGTGCAATGGATTTAACAGAGCACCAAGAAGACACCAGAGCTTGTTTTTTGTTTTAGCCACTGCCTGCTTTAGAGGAGGCCTCCCAAGAGATGAAAGCAAGTCTCCAGTGAGAAGTGATGAAGTTCTTTCTTTCAGTTCCTTTGGGACCCACTGCCAAGTTTCATGATTGTGGTAGGAAATGCTGCTGAGGAGAGTGGGGCCTGTTGAGCAGAGGCTCCTGCACACTGATACAACAGGAGGGTGATTTTCCCCTGTCAAAGGCTGATTCCCAGCAGTGAGGGGACGGACTGCAGTGCCATACACAGAAAACTAGAATTAAAGCTCTTCTTGCATGGCTTGCTGCTATCCCTTCCCTCCTGAGTATCCAGCAGGATCTTTGGATTGAGGACACCTGTGTCACCGGGAAGCACCAGCTGAGAGCCGAGTCCAGGCCACGACACCAAGAGGCAGAGTCACGTATGGAATCCAGGACAGATCCCACTGGGCATCGCAGAGAGCAGCTCCCACCCTCCCTGGGCTGGGGCACACACACAGCTCCACATGGAGATCAAACCCATCACAGTCAGTTTTGTCTGTATTTAGCACATCAGCCCCCAAAGGGTTGCTCACTCAGCCTGCGCCAGCTCGAATCTGCCCCGTGGCCAAGGCTGAGATTTCACATCTGAGCACGTGCAAAGCTCTGGCTGGTAACTGGAAATTGTGTCAGTGAACAGACAGCAAAGTCACGTTCTAATTTTGCTCTGAATAATTAACTAAATGGGTTAATTGTATAAAATTAATTGCTGGTGCTTGAATCATTACAATCCATGTTGGGATCATCAGTTCAGCTAAGAGCTGTATTGTATTTCACAGCCTTTCACTGCTTCCCTCTCCAGGGGAAGAAAGAAAATTTAAGTATGATACAAATAGCCAAAATGGCCAGAAAAACTCAGTTCCAGCACTGTTTGGGAGGGAAGTCAGGTGAGGAAAGTCAGCTTGTCTTGGGTCCACTATGACAATAAGAACAAGCAGTCCAGGAAGGTGCTGCTCTTCCAAACTTCAGGGTTAGTCCAACTTTCCCTGCTCCGTTCTTTGCTGAAATTACAGCGCTGCTGAAACCAAAGCACACTTGTGTCAATGCTTCCATCTGTACCTCTTCAGAGTAATTTATTTCCTTCTCCTTTTGCCTTTATTTTTCCACAAACTCAAGCTCCAAGAGACACACTTTTGTTTCTGGCTTTCCCCCACTCCCTTTCCTTTTTAGTATTTTTCCCCTTGAAAGAATACGTGCAGACTTAAAAATGGGTTTTCTAGGATGAGTTTGAGAGAGCCCAGCCTCTCTGCTGAGGGCTGGATGCTGGCCAGCTTTAGAGGAAGTTTCTCCTACTCATTTTGCCCACAGATGCTCACATGTGACTCCATGACCAAAGCGCCCTCAGCCAGAGGAATCCAGGGGAGAACCCCTATTTTATCACCTCCCTCGTCAACACAACCAACCCAACACATCATGGGTGAGCTGTAGGGTGGAACTGGCCAGCTCCAGATGCTTCCCCCATCAGCCCAGAGCTGCTGCAGTCACAGGGTTCCTGCACAGGCAGCAGTGCACGTACAACATTCCTGTTCTGCCTTACCCAAACGGTTCCTGTTCTGCCCTCCCCAAACCATCCCCTCTCTGCCTTCCCCAAACCACTCCTGCTCTGCCTTCTCCAAACCAAAGGGATGACAACTTTCTCCTAGGTACATTTCCTCTTGAGAAGACGTTTATGCTGAGGGTGCTCAGATCTACAAAGCTCACCTGAGCATCCAGGTACTTGCTAATTCCCTCAATTTAGGTGGGGCCCTCAGGCTGGAGGCTCTGAAGTTCATCACCTCTTCTGTTCTCACAAAGATCCTTAGGGCTTGCCTAGGGTGAGGGAGTCACAGAACCATAAAATCATTAAGGGTGGAAATGGCCCTCCAGGTCATCCAAGCTGTGCCTGATCCCCACCTTGTCACCAGCCCAGAGCCCTGCCACATCAAGGCCTTCCTTGGACCCCTCCAGGGACGGGGACTCCAACATCTCCCTGGACACTCTCTTCCAAGGCCTGACCACCCTTTCCATGAAAAACTTCCTCCTGATGTCCAACCTGACCGTCACCTGGCACAGTTTGAGGCCCTTTCCTCTCATCCTGTCCCTTGTTCCCTGGGAGCAGATCCTGACCCCCATTTGGCTGTGCCCTCCTGTCAGGGAGTTGTGGAGTGTGAGTTCTCTTTGAACTCCATACCCATCAATTCCCATATTCTGGTTCAAGTGTTTAAAAACTCACTGTGCACTTTAAAATAAAAAAAATACATTCAGAAGCCAGGAGGTTTATACTATTGCAGCCATAATCATAGGGGTGTGTCCTATTGTAGGGCCTGTGGTTGCTAATAAAAGGGTTTCTGATGAGGGGCAAGAACAAATGAAATAAATGGGTAGAATCTGCCAAATTTTTATGCATGGAGGAGAGCAAGGAGCTGGCAAGAGCTGCCCTGGCTGGAAGTGAGAAAAAGATGCCCAAGGATAGGGAATGGTGTATATTCCCTTGGTGACACAGCTCCAAGGAGTCTCGACGTGCTCCCTCGCACGACCCCAAGCCATGATCAATTTGACCCAAATAATTTGACAGATGCTGGTGCAACATATTCATAAAAACCTCAGAGATACCACACCCTCAGACCCATCAGACAGGCACTGGAGTTTCCTATTGGAAATTAAACCCACAGCCTCTTGCTCTGTTCCCTGTGGCCAGGAAGGAACAGCTCATTCCCTTAATCCCTCCCAGGGACCTTTCCCAGCTAGACGATGGGCTTCTTTCCTCCAGGATCCAGAAGCCTGTCCCTCATAAAACACAACTTAAAACTAAGGCTACAGAACAAAGTCTATAAAATACAGTGTAGAGGAACAGGACTGTAGTTACAGGAATCAGGATCTCCCATATCCATTGAAAACACTCTTGGTTCAAAAAGCTTTAAAAACTGTGTATAAACTGTAAAATCTGGTTTTCCATTTTTCTTTGGTGATCAAAGTTCTCCAGACGTTGCTCATTCTTGCCAACTTCCTCTCCACTTTAACTGAGCCAGGGCTCATTAGGATCCCTCAGCCACTGCATCCTGAGCACCCCAAACACAAAGGGACTTATCCAGCAGCCAACTCCCAGCCCAGCACCAGGAATCTGCCCAGGAGCCACTTTGGGAGCAATGTGGGAAACCAGCCAGCAGTTCCAGGGAAGGAGTTTGACAGTGCCACAACTGGGCTTCCTAATCCTTCTTTCTCTCCAGCCATTTCCCAGAAACCCATGAATCTTTGGGTCTCAATCAATTTGCAACCCTGGGATCAAACTACAACTGGGCTTGGAGCTTCATGGCTGGGCCTAAATGGCAGCCTGGGGCCAGGAGCAAGGGTGAGGAAGCCCCAGCTGAGGCCACTCCATGTTCCCTGTGAACACATTTATTAGTTATTAAATTCATCTTTTAAAGGTATTTCCTTCCCTCTCAGTATCTGGAGTTTATTAACTTAAATATCCCTTGGCATTATTTATCACAGCACCCTATAAAATTTTTCTTTTCCTGAAAGTATTAGCTGCACCCACAGACATACTTCTAATTTTTTTTGGTCTATTAAAATTCATGAATTTGATATGCCTAAATCATAAAATAGCAAAGAACTGCACTTCAGCTGAGACAAAACTCCCAGGAGACAAAATGTTTCAATTTAAGAAATGTTTAAAAAGAGAGCACCAGGAACAACAAAGTTAATAATATGCTTTGCTTCAGGATTATTTACTGTGCCTTAGTCTCATGGGTAGTTTTACCAGATGACTTGCCTTCAAAGCCTGAACTCATCCTGTGCTTCTAATGGGCTCATAAAAGTTCAAGGCAGCAGGTTCATAATCAATAAAAATCAAACTGCCTTTGAAGCACTGCAGGAGCGTGTCTCCCTTATCCCTCACTTGCTCATGTCCCAGGCTGGCAGCTGCCATCCTGAGCATACTGCTGGAACAGGTACTCCAAGAACTCCTCTTGATAAATGGGATAAATGGAGGGCTGCAGCTCTGGCAGGAACCTCAATAAATCCCATGTGTGCAGCAGCTTTCCCTGGAGGAAACATCCAAAGCCGTGATGAGGGTTGTTCTCCTTGACTGCAGAGGCACAAAGTGACATCCATGGAAACATCAAGGCTGGTGGGACCTCCTGAATGAGGAGGCCTTGGTGGGCCCCAGTGGGATGTGTCTGAACATCCCACAGCTGGGCCAGGCTGCTGAGAGCCTTTCCAGGGAAGCTTTGACACCTCCATGAGGAGAGCACACGGTCACCAGTGCTGAACCATTTTCCCTATGAATTCCTATTCCCCTGTTACACTGGGTGCCCGCTGACTTTTCCTGAGGAGCTTGTCCAAACACCCTATTTGCCATGGCTCTCTGCACCCCTGAGCCTCCTCCTGCTCCCAGCCACAGCAAAGGTCCAGGAGCAAAGTGACCGACACAAGAGGAATGTGCTGACCGGCACTGGAACAGACACTGGCAGCTCTTACCATGCCCAGACGAAGGAGGAATATTTTCCAGATTTTTCCTCTGTGTGTCATCTTCCTCCTCTGGTCAACTGGGGCACATTCCTACTCTTCTGCACCATCAGAATATTCTGATCTGATCTGATCCATGGTGCCTCTGGGCACATGCCTGACTCTGGCCACATCTTTCCCTGCCCTTACACCTATTTTTTTTTTTTGCCTTTCTTGGGTTCTTTCACTCTTCACCCAGGAAATTTCTCCAAAGTATCCAGAAGCTTGCTAAGAATTGCAGGTCCAGAGTTTTGGCTTCACCATAAGGCACAACCACACAAAGAAGGCTCCACAGTCTGTCTCCCATCTAAATCAAGATTTTTGGCTTGTGCAGCTGGCAACAAGTTTTTAGCATCTCTTATTTTCTGCATCCTGCAGAGAGAACAGGACTGGGCAGACTGAATTTGCAGTAGAGTCCAGTGCCTGTGCAGTACTTGCCCAACAGTGTTGGGCCTTGACTCCAACAACCAACCACGTTCATCTTCTTTAAAGATCCATTTCAAGCAAAAAAGAAAAAAAAGAAAAAGAAAATACATCAGCAGGAAAATAAATTGTCTTTTGAACAAAAAAAAAATCCAAAACAGTCTTTCACTTATCATTCTTTCACTATTTCAGCAGCTATTTTTTAAAAATCAAATGCAAAATCCACTTTGAAGCGCAAGCGTTGTTTAGCTTCATGAAACAGTTGAGGGAACAACTCCATCTTTAAACCTGCAAGGCAGCATTGGGCAGAACACTGATCTTTAAATATTTACAGTCTTACTTAGCTAAACACTTGAATTACTTAAAAAATGGACTCAAACTGTGCTTCATAAGGAGAATCAGACTTCCTCAAAGCCCCAAAAGCCAGGATTGCTCTCCTGGCCTTACAACTGCTCTGCAAACTCCCAAAATCACTTCCTCTCCATTCCTCAATCCCCAGGTTGTAGCATGAAATGACACCAGACCCACAGGTCACACTAGTTCTATCCCAGGGACACCACACAAAGATGGGTGGAGGGATGGATGGCTGGATGGATGGATGGATGGATGGATGGATGGGAATAACTCTTGCATTTTCTCTGAACCATGACAATGTTACACCACTTAGGAGGTCTTAAGAGGGGAGATAAAACTCAAAAAAAATCTGTTTTCCACACAAAACTCCTTTGGAGTTGTTGTCCTATTGTGAAAATACTAGGGCTAAATAAAGGTTAAACAAAGAGAAACTCAAAGTATCTTCCACAGCCAGAGCTGTCTCAGAAGAGCTTAATTCAGGTGATTTTTCCTTCAAAATCCTCCATCTGAAACACAGCTGATCTGCCACTGCTTTATTCTGCTTTGTCAGTCCCTTCTCCTAGAGGGAACAGCACAGGATATTGCTCTGATTAAACCAGTTCCACTTGGTATGAGACTCCGGAGGTTATAGCTGCAGGGATAACCTTCAACTGTGCTTTCATCCTTCTGGCTGAAAGTTATTCCACAGAGGTATTTAAATTAAGTCTGCTCCACAGATTTATTTAATGCAAGTCTGGTTTTAACCAGAGCTTTACCTGATTTTTTTTCGTGTTCCCCAACAGCACTTCCATTGTGATGCTGCCCAATCTCTCCATGACTTACACCAGTTATGCTGATCAGGGGAATATACATTATATAAAAGGGGCTTTTAATTAGCAGAATTAAAAATGAAAGTCGTATTGCAGAGTTACTCTTCATCCTGTTAGAATTATGGCACATCTCATCCCATGCTGGCTCTCCTCTGCTGGAATCACTGGATAACCACTCATTTCTTCCAGAAAAAACACATTGTTTTCCTCTTGCCAATTCAGAATAACAAAGGGACCCAATAAATACAGTCATTTTGTGGTTTGATGTGCTCTGTGTTTCAATATTTTATTATTTTTACCTCAGCGATGCATCATGAGCTGTGTGTGGTGGGCCAGGTCAGCCAAAGAGACAAAGCTCTTCAGGCAGCAAAGATGCTCCAGTCTGTGAAATCAGCTGCCTTTCTTCGTAAAACCTACCTCAGTGAGAAAAAGAACTATTAAAATACATGGTCATGATAATGAGAAAAATAAAAACTGCTGTTACCCCTCATCACACAGAAAATAAAACATATGAATGTGGAGAATGAATAAGTTGAAGTTGACCTTTTCAGTCCTACATGCAAGTGATCTAAAACCTCTTTTTCCTTTGCAAAGATTCTCCTCAGAGAAAAATTGCACAAAAATTGCAATTTCATGGGGAAAAAAACCAAAAAAGGGCAATGTAAAAAATGAGGCAAGGCAGCTTTGCAGCAGAGTGTGAAGCCAATCACACCTGTAACTAAGTTTCCTACATTTACCTTTGTGCTCCTTGTGGCTCCCTGGTTTTGTTACACCTCCTGGACGAGACAGGGCAGCCCTTTGGATGTGCAGCACAAGGACACTGTCAGACTTTGGAGGATATAAATAGAAGTCTGAGCTGGGCTTTGGTGTTTCTGAAGCTCATCTGATATAGTAGGAGGGGGGAAAAGGCATCTGTCACCACATTTCAGTCATAAATGGCTCTTTTCTGGAAGGGGATCGCTAAGGAGTGGAACAGGTTTGTGGAAACAGGTACAGTAACAGTTTCTTCACTTCTACATATCAAAGATGTTTTACACATTGCCCTATTTTGGCCCATTTCTAGTGCATCTCTGAGCCTACAGAGTTCTTCCTGGTCAACCTGAACCAACCAGGAAATCCTGTTTAGAAATACCTATCCCCTGCCAGGGCTCAGAATTTCCCATGTTCGGTGGACAAACATCAACCCACCCAGGTGCTTCAGCAACAACAGACCTGGGAAAATGCAAATAAGGCCATCAGGAAAGATATTCTGGTTTCAGATCATGTTCTGGGTGAAGTTTGCCATTTAAATCTATCCCGTTTCTTCCTCTTTTATGTGTAGAAATTTGGCAATGAATAATGTGCGATCATTTGCACAGCAGATGGGAGGATCACACGCAGAATCACACGTAGAGGAGATGCTTTTAGCAACGAAAAAGAGACAGAGGCAGAAGAGAAGGTATCCACAAAGAAAAAAATAATCATCTCAGTGGTTATTTTCAGGGTTGAGAGGGTTTAATGCAACCCCATAGGGTGTGGGCAATTCAGCACGGGAAATAAAGACTCCACTGTGATTACTGTGCCCTGCTGATACCACTGGTACCCTCCCTGTGCCCAGCACACGATCACCCCCCAGGAAGGCACCTTCCTTGGGATCCCTGTGGCCACGCCTCGCTTTGGGAAGGTGGGAATGGG
This sequence comes from Illadopsis cleaveri, assembly GCA_013399915.1. Classification (NCBI taxonomy): domain Eukaryota; kingdom Metazoa; phylum Chordata; class Aves; order Passeriformes; family Timaliidae; genus Illadopsis; species Illadopsis cleaveri. The sequence continues at coordinate 1,739 of VXBB01017868.1, read as the reverse complement.
TAGGACAGACGGACGTGCCGTGGTGCCCTGGGCTGGGTGCCCGTGGGTTTCTCCGCATGGGGCAGTGGCTGTTCCCTCAAACCACAGGCTGGACTCTGAGGGGACAGCTGGGAAAACGTTCTGTCATCTGCAGCTCTGCCTCAGGCAGGAATAGCCCACATTACAGAATAACAAGCGGCTAAGGAAAAATCACATTTTCTCATTCTTACAGGGAAACTGTATTTTCCAAACAGCCCATTCGCTCTGGTACTCAAGGCTCACACTGAATTCCTGGGACGGTTTACCTCATCCCACCCAGATGGTTTTGACCTCAGGTTGCCTGCAGGACACAGAAGGACCGAGGCAAGCAGATAAACCAGCAGCTGCCATGCGTTAACCAGTCTAGAGACCTGGAGAGGCTGGCAATGGGATGAGAAGTTTTCTACTTTATTTTTTGTTAACTTCTCTGTAGGGCCATTCACACTCTGCCAAGCAGCACAAACTGAAAAGAGGAGACAGAAACTTCATGCCAGTTTCCTAGAAATCAGGTGAAGGTGGATCCTTTTTATATAGTGGATACAGAAAAGAAGTGGTGTAGACAACTTTTTAGGGAAAAAAATGCCTCAGACTGCACCAGCCCCATAAGACACTGGAGATAAATTGGAAAGGCGTATCTTCCCACAGACACTACCCAAATCTGGCTGTCATGTTCCACCTTTCCCTCTTCTTCCTTCTTGTCCATACTTCAGAAATCATCATCTCCACCTCATCTCCTATCTCTTTCTCTCACTGGGGACACACCAGTTCTTGAACTGTCTCATATTTTCCCCCTGTGCAGCCTGAACACACATCCATGAAACTAAGAAAACCAGCCCTGGAACAGACCAGGAAGCTCCAGAAGTCTCTATTTCTAGATGATTCTAGAATCTGAAGCAAAAGAGGGGCCTTGCTGCTATGGTGACCTAGTTCTGCATTTGCTCCTCCTTGTGGCTACAGAACTGATTTCCAGGACCAGCTCCAGGTAGGTGCTGGAAGTCCACCTGGGCAGGAAATGTGGATGAAAGAAGATCCACGTGTCTCACAGGCCTGTGTAGAAGGTAACTGTTCCTCAGACTCCAGCTGACTCCTCCCTGCAGCACTGTTCATGTTCCCAAATAAACAGGAAAACACACACAAATACTTTCTGTTTGGAGCTTTCTCTGCTTTCCCTCCTTGCTGAGAAGTGTCTCTGCAGAATCTGGGATTCATTTCCTTTGAAGGCAGGGAGCCTTTCACTTAGAGCCTCCCAACACTCTGTCAAACACCCAGAATGCCAATCATTAATTACTCTGCATGAGGCAAAGCAATCTCTTGCATAAATTAAGAAATTCCAGAATGATAGCGTGAGTAGAGAGTAAACTTCCTTGCTGTGCAGCTTGCCAAACTCTAGAAAGAAAACCCTTGAAAAAGTGGCAGAATGATCCTATTTCCTGTTGATTTACTCTCTCCAGCCACAGAAGGGATGATGGTGACACAGACCACTCTGGCTTGCAAAGCAGCTCCAAAGAATGGGCATGGCTGGATCATGTCACCAACAGAGGCATTTCGTACATGCACTCAGTCACATACAGCCGTGGCAACACCAATTTATTGTGTCACTGTCCTGGTTTAGGACAAATTAGGGGAAAATCTCCAAAAGGAGCCCCCTGGAAAACAAACCTCCACCACCCCTCCCCCCCAGCACAGGGTTTGGGAAGCAATTCCTCGGAGGAAAAGTGGAA
>VXBB01017867.1:101923-112888 GCA_013399915.1 Illadopsis cleaveri | reverse complement strand
AAACACCGGCTCTTACTTGAGCAATGCCCATAGTCAGCACTGTTTCACTCTCCCCTTCTGCACAAGAGGAGACATCCACTGAGAAGCTTGACCTGATGGCAACCTCCTTTCCCAAGCTGTCCATGTACAGCCCAGGTAAAGCAGCCTGGCCAGTCTTCCGGAGTGCTCTCCCTGCACACCCCTTCTGTCACACTGGACTTACAAGCAGAGAACCCAGACCCAAATCAAATTAAAACTGTTCTTAAGACTTGCTTCCCTTCTCTGGCACTGAGATTGGGAAACAGCAAGGCAGGGTGTGGGGCTGACTTTTGGGCTAGCAACGAGCCATGTGCCATACTGTTTGCTGCTTGCCCAGCTCAATACTTTTGAAGAAAAACAGCCACAAAGGACAAGATTGCAAACTCCGGGGTCAGGCTGCAGCAAGACAGCCCTGACACGGCAAGACAACCCCCAAGCACAGGTCTTCCACAGGCAGGTGCTTCCCCCACCCAGAGCTCCTTCAGGCACAGCTTTGCCTGATCTTTCTTTCCCAAAGGAGCCAGCCCATCCAGAGGCCCTGAGATCTCTTGCCTAACCTGGACCTGCAGCAGGCAGCAGCTACAGGCAGAGGAAAGGTCTCTAGTTTTCCCTACAGCCCCCACAAAGCCAGAGACCACCAAGTGCAGCATGCATGAGCCCAACTGCTCCACAGCCACACACTGGCAGAGCTCCTAGCAGCCCTAATGGGCAGGCTGGAGGGACTCTCCCCTGCACAGAGCAACTGGCTGTTCCCTGCTTCCTTCCAAGCTGATGTTCCCCTCAGGTAGGTCCAGACCTGGCCCAGGTCCATGGGACTCACCTGAGGGACAGTCCAGCCCCAGGAGAGAATCTGTGGGGACTGATACACCTCCTGGGGAACTGCTGACAGCACTGCGGGAGTGGGGTGGGATTGGTGCGTGCTCTGTGCTCCTGCAGCTGTGGGCATTCTGATTCCCACCTGGCCCCACATCCCAGGCTGCTGGCTCCCCAGCCACTTGCTCACCACAGACCTACTGGAGGGCTGTGCCTCAAGGGTAACAGCATTATGATGATGTTGTGTCTGCCAGCTTCTGCTTCTCCCCTCCAGTCAAGCTTCATCAGCTTCTCTCACATGGTAAGCTTGGAGGACACATTCTGGGGAACATTATACACTTCCTCTTCCCTGCCCAGGAAAAAAAGCCCTTGCGTGGGCTCACACACCATGACCCCAGCATCTCTACACTTGCTCTGAGCCAAGAGAAGTAGGGACCATGTTCTCCCTGCTGGCCAGCTCTCATCTACAGCTGTAACCATGAAAAGGAGCAGAGTTACTGAGACTACTTCATCTAAAGCTAAGTTTGAATAACTCATGTCAGCACTGTACCATATTTTCTTCGGATTTCATCATGCCGTGATTTCATCTCTGCTCTCCTGCGAGAAGCAAACACGAAAGCCATGAGTCAGTAACTGGTGATACAAAATGGAACAAGAGCCAGAACTCCTCGCTTATTCCCAACCAAGGCAGCTTCAGACTGGCAGGTTTGCTCAGCCTCCCACCTCCTGGAGGCTCTGGGGACCACCAGAGTCAGCAGCCCTCAGGGAGTTGCATACACAATGCTTGTGATGCTACATCCACGAGTCACCCCAGCATGACATTCCCCATGAGGCCTGCGTGTGAGCTAGGGCTGAAGCAGCCACTGATTGCATGTGTTGAGGCCCACGTGCCTCCTGGCATCGTGTTTGAAGGCATAGACAGGAGCCAAATCATTCTGCAGCCTCAGGGCCTGTGGTACAAACTCACCTCTCCTCCTGCCGCATCCGCCTCTTCTCCCGCTCCCTGGCTGCTCTCTCGTCATCCTTGTCTGGCCTGGTAGACAGAAAAGCCCCTTAGTGCACTCAGCACTCAGTTCTGCCGCAGCACATGGCTGCATCTGAGCTGCTCCACACAACCAGGGGACCCCCTGATACTTGCTTTTTGCTCTTTTTCTTACAACAGCAGCAGCAGCAGCAGACCCCCAACATGATCAGAAGTGTTCCTCCCACCACGGACATTGCAATGATCAGGGCTTCAAAGTTCACTGCAGGATTTGACAAAATGTGTTTAGCACGCACAGCCACAGTTACCTGTGGAGTTACAATATAGGCACTCAGTTACCACTGGCACTCAGTTATTGTAACTCAGTTACCACTGGAGTTACAATATAGGATCATAGGATCACAGAATCATTCATGTTGGGAAAGCACTCTAAGTTCATCAAGTCCAACTGTTCCCCCAGCGCTGCCAGGTCTTACAGTAAACCATGTCCCCAAGTGCAACAGTTAAACTGTGTTGTTCAAGTGCGCCCAGGGACAGTGACTCTACCACTGTCCTGGGCAGCCTGTTCCACTGTCTGACACCCTCTGAGTGAAGAATTTTTTTCCTAATATAACCTAAACCTCTCCTGGTGCCAACTTGAGGCCATTTCCTCTTATCCTACAGCCATTTTCTCTTGTCCTGTTTATGAACATACAACTACTGTCAGCAGCAGCTTCCTTCAGTCACTGGGCTGGAGATGTGTTTTCACCTGGGAAAGCAAATGCACATTGTTAGCTGTAGATATACCACGTGTTGGTACCCACAAATAAACACCAGCTGAGTACATGTACCTGCTAACAGGAGTGCCAGCTACTGGCTATGAAGAAAGGCAAGGACAAATGCACGCAGGTCAAACTCCTCTGGCAGAAACAGGGGCAAAGCCATCTTAATCACTAATCCAGGTAAAAAGTAACCATCAAGGGAAAAAAAACAACAACTGAAGGCTTCAGGACTAAGGAATGACCTCTGACAGGGAGGAATTACTGTCCATAGGAGGCAGCCTCAGAAGTCATCTGTGACGAGACAAGCACTTACATGCTCTGATGACACATAGGTGTCTGCAGTCCTTGGGCAAGAAAAAAACTGAAACAAGATCTGTTGGGATTTATCAGCTTGGGGCCAGCAGTCCTGCTCAGACAGCTGAAGGCCAAGTCCTGCTTCCTGCACCTGACTGCCATGTCTCCCCAGGGCTGGGGGGGATCTCCTCGCCCACCCACAGAACAAAACCTGCTGGAACACGGTGAAGCAGCAGCCGTGAGCCCTGGTCCCTGCTCATCCTACTCAGCTGCTGCAGTAATGGCAGCAGAGACACCAGCCAAAACTGACACATCTAGATGCCAAGGATTTCAGGCAACAACAAAGTAGGAGTTTCTTCCAAGTATGATTCAGGCTGTTCAGAGGCTTGAGCCTGTGGAAATATTTGTTTAGGAGTCGCTTTGCACACAACAGCCATGTTACAGAAATCTCAGTGCACCTGAACCTGCTCAGAGCACTTTTGAAGGTCATTTAGTCCAACTCCCTGCCATGGGCAGGGACATCTTTCACTAGACCAGGCTTCTCACAGTCCTGTCCAACCTGACCTTGAATGTTTCCAGGGATGGGGCATTCACCATCTCTCTGGGCAACCTGTGCCAGTGCCTCATCATCTCCATTGTAAAAAATTTCTTTTATCTGTTCTAAATAGATCCTCTTTTAGGTACTCCAGGCTGAGCTGACTCCACCACTGAAACTGTTTTCAAATCCTGCAGCAGCATCAGTGCTGCTGAAATCCTTTTGGGGTTTCAGGATGAGCCTGGGGTTCAGCTCCCCCCCTTCCCACACAAAGAGGTCTGTGGCAGAGCACCAGGCACTCCTCCAGCTGATGACAGAGCCTAAGTCACACACACCAAAAATGCAGGCTCATGTAAGAGCTAATCTCTCACAGGACTAATCTCCTCTACAGCAAGTTTTGCAAGCTAAGGAATGTGTTCTATAATGAAACCTTTTGTGAAGCTGCTCACATTAAAACTGGTATTTCAAGGTCTTACAGAACTTTCAGAAAAGCATACCACAGGGCTCACAAAGAGGAGATTCTTCCTCCACAAGCATAAGAGCAGTTTGAACTCTGGCTGGCAGATGAGAGAGACGAGCACAACAGATGACAGGCAACGACAATTCCGCTCCAGGCTCCTCATCCAGGGGGCGGGTGAGAGCAACCAAGCCCCAGCCTGCTTCCTTCCTACTCCAGCCCCCAAAAGCTGACTCCTGTCTAAGCATGAACATGCACTAAGCTTGGTCTAAACAAGGCACCAGTGTCTACAGAAATCCTTCAGAAAACAGAGCAGCAGGGAGGAGAGGCAGCCAAGAGCCAGCTGTCCACCAGAAAAAGCTCCCAGAGGAGACCTGCATGTGCAGGGGTAGTTTTAGAAGAGGTTTTTTTCTCAGGTGGGTAAGAGCTGAGTAGGACTAGGGTACACTCAGCACTAGGACACACAGGTTCCCAGAGAAGTCACCACACTTCTGGTTCCAGGAGCACACCTGGGACAGCAGCCACATGAAGAGCCAGAAGCAGTGCATGGAGTGATGTGGCACCTGCAGAGAAGAGATCTTCTGGGATTCAGCCACCAGGAAGGGCTGCACAGGCCCACAGAGAACCTTCCACTCCTGCTCCCAGGCGCCAGCCACGTCTGGAGCCTCCATCACACCAAAGCATAAGGGATGTATTTTGGAGTAGCTAAATCCTCACGGGTCCTACTTGCCAGAAGGCAGGAACTGCTCATACTCCGCTTGCCCGCCCACACTTCAGGAAGTTTGCAGAACCCTGACTGACTTCAGCCTGTCACTGCTACACTGGCAGAGAGATGGGGAGGCAGGGGAACCTCCCACCAGCAGCAAGCACTCACAGTCATCACCCCAGGCTGGCACTCACCCCAGCAGACTCCCCAGCGTGCAGAGCGGAGCTCACACAGGTCGGCCGGGGGAAGGATTCTTCGGACGGGGTATTCCATGCACCTCTTGCTGCTGGCACACCACAGGCACTGCAACACAGCGAGCAGGCAGCACAGTGTTACTGGGGCACTGCCAGTGACCCACACTTTGCTTTGGCAGCCACGGCACAGGGCCACTGCTGCTGGCTCACGAGAACCAGATAGCACCCAGCAGCAACAGGGTGCTCAGGAGTAAGAGCTGTGTCAGCACAGGTCACACCAGGAGAGGCAGGTGAGGGGAGTGCAGAGTTCTAGAGCAAGTAAAGATGCTGAGAATCCTTCTCCTGGCTTAGAATCATAGATTATCCTGACTTGGAAGAGACTCCCAAGGATCATTGAGCGAGCTACTGGCCCTGCCCAGGACAGCCTTAAGAAACTCACCACGGCTTGCACAATTAATAACACAAATCCTTTATGTTTATTTTTGGGATAAGAAGAAAGCCTTGGAGACAAAGCACTCTACACACACAAAGAGTGTGTGTGTAGAGAGGTGTGCGTGTGCCCAGCCACTACCAGACTATGTGCAGAGCTTTGCACGCTCCTCTCCTGTGGCTCCAATCCCCAACCCCAGCATTCAGTAGGGTTTGGTCAAACTGGTTCTGGCTGTATCAGCTGCAAGATCTGAGTCAAGTTCAAGTTTGCTGATATCCGTGATAAGGCAGCGGAGACTGGCAGGACACCAGTACACATCCTGCACCCACCCAGTGCCATGGCACAGACTGCAGAGGGGAACTTGACCAGCCAGCCCAGCCCACACAGTCAAGCACATCGCCCATCCATAAGGAAGCAGCTCAGCAGTTCCTTTATTCTAATAAAAAAGCACACAACAAAACCCACCCAGTTTCTAGCAACCTCCTCTCAGAGTACCAGAGAGGGATTGCCCTCTCACCCTCAGAGGTGGGTGGAATTTGCAGCATGTCTGGGACAAGGGCAGGGGACCAGCCCCCCCTCCAGGAAGGAAACGTTTGCAGGCATGGTGAGAGGTTGGAAGTCTCACTGCTGCTACTCACGGTGACATTTTTCAGGCACTCTTCACAGCTCCTGTTCGTATACTGGCGACAATCTGCAGGAAGGAAAAAAGACACTTCAGGACTTTGAAGAGCTTCAGTGGTTTAAAACTCTGGGCTGCTCCAAGCCTGCTCCTACCCACCACTGGACCAGCAGCAATGCATGCTGCTGCTGCAAGAGCCACCAGCTTCAGCACATGCTCCGTGTCACAGTGGGAGGCCCAAACACAAATGGAAGTTTATGTGTCTTGCTCTGCTGACAAAGCCCTAAGCTGTGAGCTCCTCTCTTGGGTTTTATTTCCCTAAAAGCCTGAGCATTTGCTATGGCAGTAGGGCAGTCAGGGGACACTGCTGGAGTCGGTCTGGAGGGACCCTATGAAGATGAGGGCAAGTACTGAGTAGGTGGTACAGTCCTGTAGCACCAGATGATGGAGCAGCTCAAGCAAACAAGGCCCAGACACAGAAGTTGCTGCCAGGAGAAGCAGAGGAGCACACAGAGCTACAGATCCTGCAGGAGGCCTCCTGCTGCACATGAGGGCTGTACCCTACCCCAGCCAGTTCATCCAAATCTTCCTCCAGCAGGACACAGTCCAGGCAATGGGAGCAGCACTGCAGCCAAAATCTATGCTCATGCTCAGAACCTCTTTCCACCCCCATCTGGCAGAGGAAGACCCCAGTTCTGTAGACACAGGTGGCTCTCAGGACCAGTGCCACCATGGATGATGGCATCCCCACGGGATGCATCCAGCTGGGCAGGGGAATGGCAAAGGTCTGAACCTGAACACAGGACAAGCTGGCCCAGTCCACCTCCCATTCTGAGCTTAGCTACAGCTCCCAGCAGTGCTCTTGAAAAGTGTCTTCCTGCAGGATATTCAACCTGCAATTCATTGGTGTGCTTCCCCAGATCTTCAGGAAGGGTGGTTTGCCAAGCCCTCAAGAATGAGCCATTTAAAACTGACGCCTGCTGAAGAGTCTAAGCAGCAGCCTGTTTGACAGTGGTTTAAAAGGAAAGGGTCATTTGCCTGACCACTCACTGCTGGACAAAGGATCACTGCTTTGCAGTGTCGTAATCAGGAAAAAATCAATCCCAGAGGTGCTTGTTTTCCACTCTCACAATCAGCAAAGCTGCATTTTCTCCCTCCAGCTGGCAGGAACCCTCAGCTATGACCCACTGTCAGCAGTCACATGCTCTGTGCAGCCCTCCAAACAACTGGGCAATTGATTAACATAGCTCAGATAAGGGTGTTTACACACACAGAGAGGCTGAGATTGCAGATTTTAAACACTCTGAAGCTGCATCTTCCTTATTTCTTCAACTGAGGCTGGAAAAGCACAATGGTGCCTGTGCTGCCCCAGGACTGCTCTTTACCAGGAGTCACAAAACACCCTCCCACACCACAGGAAGCCAGTAGTGGGCAAAAGCAGAACCTGTGGTTTTAACTGGGCTTTGCTTTCCCCAGGGGTATCCCCTCTCCCAGCATACCTAGCTGGGGATCATCCTCCCAGTCATGAAGTCAAAGCCACCCACTTACAGCTGTTTGGGAACAGGCTGCTTTGAGGACATGGCAGCCCATCAGGGTTTGGTTTGTCCAAATGGCCCATCTCACATGGACTGGCACAGGAAGCACTGCACTCCTCAGGGACAGAGGTAGAGACAGCAGCTCTTGCTGTGCTAGAAGCCACCTGGCTAATGCTTTTGACAGCTGGCTACAAGAGGAGTGAAGTGAATGGCTTGGGGTGGAAGGAAGAGAAAAACATGCTGGTCCTCAACTTCCTCCCTGCAGGCATCATCACATGGAGAACAGTTCCTGGCTTGGAAGAGGGGGCAGACTTCTTAGGACACTCTGAAGGCTGTCATCCTCACCCGTTGCTACAGCTTCTTCTCCAGCTGGTGCAGCACCTCTGGGGGCTATGCTCCATCCCCCACCCACTAAGGAGGAGCAGCTGGACATCCGCTGCTCCCCACCCATCCATAGCTGACAACACCCGTCTTCTTCCTGGTCTGAGGATGCTCCAGCCAGTCTCCCCCACCCTCCAAAGGGCCATCAGCAGGAGCCACTGGCTGCCCAGTGACTGCCTCCCGGTCAGGCAAGGTAAGCAGCTTTCTCACCTGAGCTGTTATCATCACTATATCATGGAATCATAGAAGGCTTTAGGTAGGAAGGGCTTTAAGCCCATCTTGTCCCACCCCCCCACCATGGGCAGGGACACTTCCCACTATCCCAGGCTGCTCCAAGCCCCATCCAACCTGGCCTTGGACACTTTCAAGGATGGGGCAGCCACAGCTCCTTTGGGCATGGAAATTCCATTGCAGTGGACAGTAGAAAAGCGGCGAGCAAAGCTCCACTTCCAGCATTCACTCAGCTTTGCCGAACTCGAAGGGACACACCGGATCCCACCCTGCGGAACTCCCAGCGAGGGTCAGGGCCCTCCCTCCCAGCCCTCACTGCCCATTCCGAGTGCCTACAGCGCCCTGTCCAGTGGTCACCCGTCCCCGGTGGGTGCCGGCACGCAGCCCACGGTGTGCCCGCCCGCTCCCCGCACCGGACATCCCACAAAAACGGGACCCAAAGCAACCGCCCGGCCGGGATTTTGGGGTTCTGTGGGAGGAGCACCGGCTGCCCGGACCCCTCCAGCCCCACGGCGGTCACCGCTTACCTCCGGCCACGTCCTGCGCGGCAACGGCGGCGGGCAGCAGGGCCAGGGCCAGCGCGCAGAGCCACAGCGCCGGGGCCATGGCGNAGGGGGCCAGACCCCCGCGGGAGCAGCAGGAGGAGGCTGGCACGGAAGGGGAGAGAACCGGCCTATCCACACCTCTCCCCAGGAGAGCCGCCGCCTGCCCCTGCGCGAACCCAGCCCAAAGGGTCCCGCATCCCTTCCCGCAGCGGTTCATCTTTATAGCACGGAAGCGCGTTAATGGTAAAGTACATATTAGTCCTCATGACACACCGCGGTGTGATGAGGTAGTGGAGTTTATTGCAGACTTCGGTATTGTTCGTGCTGAAGTAAAACAAACAGCCCGGCCCTGGAGAGTAGGACTTTGCTTTTGGGAGGCTTAGAGCAGCCCCCGAGGGATAAATAACAGCTTTATCCCTGGGATGACCAAGGTACCACAACATCCCAGGCTCTGAGACCCTCCCAGCCTCAGCTGGTGTCACAGGTCAGTCACTGCAGCCAGAGGGGCTCAAGGACTCCTGGATCCATAGAAAAGCAGAAACAGAGCAGCTTTGCCAAGTTTTACTGTGATTGGAGATCTGTTAGTGTGGGTGTCAGTGCTCAGTCAGTTTGTGTTGTACCTGAGCATGTGATGGATGTAAGAACCTCATAAAACCACACCTGGGTGCTCTGATTTGGCTGGGACATCTCATGCCCATGAATGAATATTTACACCTGTAATTCCAAGCTTTGCATCCCAACCTGGTACCTAGGTCAGCACGGGCCAGGCATGAATTCTGTGACACACAGCACACTAGGGGCTCCCTCCTGAGCAAAGCCAAACACCCCTGGCCTCACACCCAAGTGTTTCAACATACAAGACATGAGAAGCTGCATCAATATAAACGAGGATTTTCACATGCTGTAGGTCAAGAGTGCACTGGGCGCTCCCCTGGCATCCCCAAATGCCCCCCTCAGGGTGCAGGCAGGAGCAGCCTGGCACAAGCAGAGGGATGGAGAGTTAATCTGGTACTGGCACTGTGGCCAGACCCTCCCTTGGGTTTTGGTGGAAGGACTAAGCACTGCATGAGTGTTTCTCTGTGGGAAAGCTGGCTGGGTTTTGGAGGGCAGGTGGGGGTGAGGGGTACACATAGCTGAGAGTGGGAGGCAGCTCTGAAAGCAAAGTGTAGGTACCAGGGAAAAGCTCTGGTTTGGAGAGTCACTGACCCCTCGGCATGGAGGCAGCTCAGGGAGAAAGAAGAAAATATTTTTGGATTGCCCTAAACAAAATGAAGACTACTAGATAAGACTATTAGGTAACTAATATTTTTCAGCAAAACCCAAAAGAAAGCAGACCCATAGCTTGAACAAGCAGGAACACTGGCCACCTCTGCTGCTGCCAGCTGCATTGTGGAGCTCATCATCCATCTGCTCTGAGAGCTTTGCTCTCCCTGCCGTGTTCTTGGTGTCCTTGAGAGCCAGATGGGCTGGCTGCCGGTGACAGAGCTCCTGCAGGCTGGGAGCCTAAGTGGCCAAAGGCGCTCGATCGGCTGAAGCACGGGATGTGGGAGCTGCAGCACGGGATGCGGGGGCTGAGCCTGGGATGTGCGTGACACAGAGGTGCGTTCCTTCCACCGCCACAGGCGAGCGCTCTGCTGCCAGCAGCCGGCTCTTGCCTGTGGTTCAGATTTTGGCAGCTCCTCAGGAGAAACACGGGGCTCTTCACGTGTGATGGGGACTTGGGCTGTCAAAGACATGGAACCTGTGCGTTTGCTGCTCCAAAAGCAGCTGCTGCTTGAAGTTGGGCAGGCACTAATTATTACCCTGGCATTCGCTGGCGCAGGGGACTCTCCCTGAAGCCCCCTCTGGGGCTGAGCAGAGCCCTGACACCAGAGTCAGGGGAAGCACCACAGTTTGGGAAGCACGAGGAAGCATCAACTGAACCGTTTCTGTTTGCAAAGAACTTCATTCCTTTGTCCTGAGTCTATCCGCGAAGCAATACCTGGACTACAAATCATCCCGGTGGCATGGGCAGGGAACTAGGCAGGCAAGGAGCTGACAGGAAAGTCAGGGGGGACCAGAATGCCACTCTGATCCCAGTGGCCTTTCCTCTCCCTCTCCTTATTTGTCTCTGAAGGGGATTTTCAAACCCTTCAAGATGGCCTCAAGTGGTTTCCAAGGCGACGGTGCTAGAGTCATCACTGCCATGGAAACCCTCTCTTTGGCATCATACAAATATTTCCCTTGAAGGAGGCTGGATGAGTGGGCGATGCACTATTTCCTAGCACTCCCTGGCTGCAACAGGACAACCTCCAGGAGATGGGAGGGAGCTTGGGAGGTTAAAATTAGCTTGCCATGCCGGCCGACAATGGAGAGAGGTGATTGCTGATGTTTCAGCCCAAAACCTGGGGTTATTTGTGTCAGCAGGATCCAAATGAAAAAGACTTACTCTGTAGGGAGACAAAAATGAAAAATAAAAGGGGGG
>VXBB01017867.1:0-62252 GCA_013399915.1 Illadopsis cleaveri | reverse complement strand
CCCCCAGCCACGCGCCTGCCGGAGCCCGGGCGGGACCCCCCTTCCCGGGCCGGCGTCGATGCTGAGCGGGCCAGGAGCACTGCCCGCTTCGCCCGCACCATGGACGGCTTCTACGACCAGCAGGTTCCCTTCATGGGCCCCGGGGTAAGTTTGCCCACCCTGATTTCTGTCGACACCTTCCTCCCCGAGCTTGGGGGCACCCCTTGCCCATCCTTGGGACACCCACCCCCCATCCTTGAGAGTGCCCCTCTTGTCCTTGGGGGCACCCCCAGCCTCGAGGGCTGCCACCCTCGTGGGCAGCTGTCACCCTGTTCCTTGCAGAAGTCCTGCACAGAGGAGGGCCGAGGCCGGCCGGGGTCCGATAGGAAAAGGAAATTTTTGGAGACCGACCTGGCCCATGACTCGGAAGGTAGGCAGAGCTGGCCCGGGCAGCCTCACGGCCCCGTGGGACCACTTGCCTCTCGTCTGTTGTTTTAGAAATAATCCTGCAAATAATGGCAGTTTTATTTATTCTTCTGTGGGGCACATAAGTCTTTCACTCTGTTCCAGAGCTCTTCCAGGATCTCAGCCAGCTCCAAGAGGCCTGGCTAGCTGAAGGCAAGTCTTCACCTCCGCCTTTTGCCGTGTAAAATCTCTCAGCGAGCATCTTTTTGAGAGCTGAAAACGCCATAAACCCACTTTTTTTGTTTGTTTTTTTTTAGCTCAGGTCCCCGATGACGAACAATTTGTCCCAGATTTCCAGTCTGACAATTGTAAGTGATTGTTCCGGGTTTTTGTTCTCCGGGGGTAGATGTTTGGGTGCCTGTGCAAACATTTGCACTGGGTTTGGAGTTGCTTCCTTGGGAAGGCAGTTGTTCCTGGGGCTGAAATATGAAATTGTGGGCTTTTGGGGGAAAGCACGTGTGGTTTGGGTTCATGGAGATGAAATGTGCAATGTCCTGTCTTTTGTTAGTGGGGAAAATTATGGCCAAATGCATGGAAATATCTCTGAACTGCTCTCTGGTTTCCTCTGAGATGTGATGCTTGCTTGTAGTGAGGTGGATTCGCTTCTAAATACTCCTTTTCCTTTTCAAGTGGAAGAGATAACCCGTGTTGGGCTGCTTGGTTAGCCACAATCTCTGCAGTTTCTAGAGCTCTTTAGAGTCCTGGCCCAGCGCTGTTGGCAAGAGCGAGCCTGAGCGGTGAAACTTGAGCCGCTTTAAGCAGCATTAATCACTGGCAAAGCGAGCGTCTTTAAAAGGAGGCCAGTGAAAATGCAGTCCCTCGTGAATTGCATAAGAGCAGGAGTTGGTTCTGAGCCGTGCTGTGTTGCCAGAGAGGGTTAGTGGTGAGGGCAGGGGCCGGGGATGGCGCGTGGGGCTTGCGCCGCCCCGGGCGTGGAAGGGTCGGTTTGGAGGAGGACGGGGGCGGAATCAGGATGTTTTGAGTTGTTACCTGGCAAACACAAGTAGTAGCTTGGTGTCGGTGGCTGGGTTTTGCTGCCGAGCCAGGCAGCTACGGAACTCGGAAGGGAATCAAGTTTAGCCTGCAGTCGAACAGATTTTTCATTCCGGCTCTGTCACAGCATGCAGCGGGATATCTCCTCCGACAGCAAATGCATGTTAATTATTGCTCTGTGCCTGCTTCGGAGTGGGAAACTTGCCATTAAGCCGGTCCAGACAGCCCAAGTTTCAGATGTGTTTTTTTTCCCCTGTCTCCCCTGAGATAAAAGGCGAGCCTGGAGTCAGAAACACAACGGTCTGTTGACATCCCCAGCACAGCCCAGCAGCTCTTGCTCGGAGCAGTAGAAACTGCAGTGTGCGTGGGAGGGTGGCTCTTGAAGCTGAAGCTGTTTCCAGTGCCTTTTGGCAGTCTCTTTTTCCTTGTAACCTGAAGAGCTCAGAGAGGAGAGACAAACTTTTCTGGGTGATGCAGGAAAAAAGAGGAGAAAAATAAAAAGGCGTTTATTTGGTCAGGACTCCTAAAACGTTCTCATCTGCTCAGCCTGTGGACCTGGTGTTGAAACAACTTTGTCACTCGAAAGGTCTGCCTGCATGACTGCCTGCAGCAGTAACCTTCCTTAACTTTTCTGGAGAGAGAAAGCAAAGGTTTCTTTTGCTGCTGCAGTGCTGGCTGTGGGGGGACTCAGACTGAGGCAGAGGGGAGTGGGAAGCCTAGCTCTTGCATCCCTGCACCAGACAGAGTTTACAGAGGAGAGAAACTCCAGTTTTGAACCTTGTGCCACGTAGAAAGGGAGAGAAGGATGGCTCTGGTGCAGCTGTGGTCTGCACCCAGCTTTCACTAGGAGGGACATGCTGCCTTCCTGGGCTGGCAGTCACACTGGGGTTCAGCATCCGTTGGCTTCTGGGGAAAGGTAAATTCCCTCCTTAGTCCCTGTGGGTGTTTGTTGGACTCTGTTTCTGCAGTTGTGTGGCTCCACGCCTTTTCCCTGAGGAAACTGCTGCTCTCTTGTCCTGAGCAAACCTCAGTCTTGTGCCCCATCCTGCGTTCCCAGGGCCAAGCTTCCTTGGCACAGCAGCAAAAAGGGGCAAACCAGGCTCAGTTTGGACCCCACTGCAATGGGGAACATTGTCACATGTGCCACATGGAGTCTTGGAGATGCTCAGAACTGCAGCATCTTAATAAAACCCCCTCATAGCTGCCTGCATCTCTGCTACTGCCCACTCCCTGTCCCCAGTTCCATAGCCAAGATCCCAGGCAGACAGGATCTCAAAGTTGGGGCTTGGTAGTAAAATAATCTGGAGGGCAGTGGGTCGCTGTGCTGGGGAGGAAATCCCACTGTAAGGAAAGCAAGGCTACCCCAGGTGAGAGATGCATTGTTCTTAGTGCCCTGGATGAGTGCAAGAGGCCAGATTCAGTGCTTACAAGTTGCCCAGGGGGGTGGTGGATCTTTCCAAGGGAGCAAGGAGGCTGTGGTGACTCCACAGAGCTCACACCATGCTGGCTCTCCTGCAGCACCCCTGGCTGGGCATGCATGTGAGTCCTGTGGCCAAGGGTGTACATACAGTGTTATGCCCCCACTGATTGTTTAAGTACCTGGGAAGTGATGGGATCATGCTGAGGAGATCAAACACCACAAGCAGTGATTTTTTCCCAGGGTACCTGTGGCCTCCCTGCTCAGGCAGCACGTGGCAACAGCCACAGGCAGGGCACGGAGTTTCTTACACACCAAAATGAAAGAGGGAGCTTTGTTTGTGAGGAAGAGTTGTTTAAACAAAGGAAAGCAGGATCCTGGCTTCTATTTCTGACTCCTCTCCTGGTGTGACCTTGGGCGTGTCCTGTAGTGCCGGGGGATGGAGGGGCAGGCACAGAGCTCAGCTCCCAGGTGACAGCTTGAGTGGGTGCCAGTGGCCCTGGGCTGGAACTGGTGGTTTGGTTGCCTTCCCCATGGCTCTCCAAGCTTCGTCTTATGGAGGTCCAATCATGCTGATGAGTGGGAATAACCTGCTCTGTCCTCCACCAAGGGATTCACTGGGAATTCAGGGCCTCGAGTGGCTCTGTGGTGTCACCCTTTTCCATGGGAGATGTCTGATGGTTGGCATTAGGGACATTTCCAGTTTGACTTCTTGTGTGGCACTGGGAGGGTTTGCCTGAGCCTCCCCTCCTGGCTGGGCACAGCAGTGGCACGTGTGGTTTGTCCCTTGCCCGGCCTCCCCAAGGCCTTTCCATCTCTGGGGGCTGCCAGGCACCCAGGGGTGTCCTCACTGCTGCTGTGGCTCAGCCTTGGCGTGGATCTGTTGATGCATCTTCTCCAGCCCCGTCTATAGTTGAGCTGCTCCCTCTGAGTATTTTTATATATTTTTTTAGCTTTTAATTACAGTGCCGAGGGCAGGACCGGAAAGGGTAAAAGTGCTTGTGCACCCGGCGTTCCTTTGAGGTGTTGGGTGCTGGGGCAGGGCAGCTCCTCCCACCTGGCTGCTGGCACCCAAACCCAGCTCCTTGCCCCCAAAAAGCTGCCCCACTGGCCTGGGTGCCCCCCGGACTCCTCCAGCCTCGCTGGCCGTGAGCTTGGCTGAGGAGCACGTCGTGCTGAGCAGCGCCGGCCGGCCCCGCAGTGTTTGTGTAAGGAATCCAAACGTTGCACACAGCCCGGGCTTGGACAGCTGGTCTCTGTTAGGATCTTAAGGCTCATTTCCCTTTTTTTTTGAATGGCAGTGCTAAGCTCTGGGGAAATTTTTCCTTTCTTTTTTTTTCCCTCCCTCAGCCACATGAATGGAGCACTACGAAGTGTTTGTGAATGGAGGGTGGTGCCTGCGCAGGGACTGGAGGCTTTTTTTTTTTTTTTTCTTCAATGAATAACCAGACCCCATTGTACGACTGGCGGAATAACAACTTGCTCCAACAACACGGAGCCTGTTCGGGAGAACCATGCCTGCGAAAGGCAGCTGGAACCCTTCCAAAGCCAGTTCCCCTTTGCTTTCCCATGGCTCGTGGGGTGCCTGTGCTTTGCCACTGCCATGCTTGGCCCCTTTTTAAGGCTGGAAATGCTGAGAGTGGCAAAACCTCGCTGGGGAGGGGGGAAGGAGGAGTGGGATAAATCCGGCTTGGGAGCGGGTGGAAGGCGTGTGGGGGGCTGTGCTGGCTCAGCGCTGGGCTTTGTGTTTCAAATCCTTCTCGGGGAGGGGGGGGTTTATGCCCTTGGTACCAGCTGTACTGAGGCCTTTCGAGGGGGGGATGGGTAGAAAGGGGAGTCAGCAGCTCTTTAAAGGTTTTGACAAATTAGGGGAGCAGCTAATTACCTGGCAAGCTGTGAACAGTTGTCCTGGAGCTATTTGCTCCTCTCCAGTGTAGCTGGGCTGTGTTTAGGCTTCCCATGAAGCTAATACTCCACTTCCGATTAGTCTTGGCTCTCCTCTGAGGCACTATTTAGGTACAGATCTCTGAGGCGCTTTCCCTTTCCTAGGGCGCCTGCTTTTAGAAATTAATTAGCTTAAGCATATATTAGTCACTTTATAATTATATATAGCAAGTGAGCTTGGGAGTGGGTGGAGAGGATTTGGGTTTAATGGGATGTTTGTCACTTGAGCCCGTACAATGGCGGGACCCTAGGACTAGATCCCATTGGACCACCTCAGCTGCGGGAAGGTGGATCCCACTTAAAATCTCTGCAAGTGCCCTGTGAGGGCGAGTGGGTTGCTGTTTATGAGGTCTTGGAGCTCCAGGCAAGCCCCCTCACCCCTTTCTCCATGTCTCAGGGAGGCAGCCACTGCCTGTGGTGCCTGGGCTCTGCTCCAGTCACTGAGGGGCTGATGGACAGCACATGTCTCATCTGGGGCTGTTGTGAAGCTGCCTGTGCCCCTTTCACAGCCCAACTGGGAGCGATTCCCCTTCTGAGAACAATGTCCTAGGCTGCTGTGACTGTCCCAACTCTGTCCTCCCCACCACCCTGGCTCACTTCTCCACCCGTGTTGGGGTCTGTCAGGGCACCATATCACCCTGGTTCAGTTGCTGAGTGCTCTCAGGGCATCATTCAGCACCTTATTCCCAAGCAAAAAGCTGATGCTTGCAGGGATGATGTCCCCATCTCCCTCTCCCCCGTGGGTGAGCCTGTATCCTCCTGGCTGTCCTTGCAGTGGTCCTGCACGCCCCACCTCCGGCCAAGATCAAGCGGGAGCTGCCCAGCCCGTCCTCGGAGCTGTCATCNGCCGCCCGCCACGCCGGTGTCCCCTGCACACCCCGGGGCGGCCCTGCCCCCGCCGGCCCCAGGGGCTGCCCATGGAGCTGCCCACGGGGCGGCCCCGGCCCCGCACGCCCTGCAGGAGCCGCGGCAGCAGCAGCAGCAGCCGCCCTTCGCCGTGCCGCACCCGCCCATGCACATGCCAAAGATGATGTCTGAGAACCAATACCCAGCAGAGCACAGGTGAGGCGGTCCCCTGGCCTGCCCAGGGAACACAGGAGTCCTCCGGGGCTTTATGGGCACTCTTGGGGTGGGTGGGTGGTCCCAAAGGGTGGGGGAGAAGGAGAAATGCTTGTGCCTNCTCCATGTCTCAGGGAGGCAGCCACTGCCTGTGGTGCCTGGGCTCTGCTCCAGTCACTGAGGGGCTGATGGACAGCACATGTCTCATCTGGGGCTGTTGTGAAGCTGCCTGTGCCCCTTTCACAGCCCAACTGGGAGCGATTCCCCTTCTGAGAACAATGTCCTAGGCTGCTGTGACTGTCCCAACTCTGTCCTCCCCACCACCCTGGCTCACTTCTCCACCCGTGTTGGGGTCTGTCAGGGCACCATATCACCCTGGTTCAGTTGCTGAGTGCTCTCAGGGCATCATTCAGCACCTTATTCCCAAGCAAAAAGCTGATGCTTGCAGGGATGATGTCCCCATCTCCCTCTCCCCCGTGGGTGAGCCTGTATCCTCCTGGCTGTCCTTGCAGTGGTCCTGCACGCCCCACCTCCGGCCAAGATCAAGCGGGAGCTGCCCAGCCCGTCCTCGGAGCTGTCATCCTGCAGCCACGAGCAGGCTCTCTGTGCCGGCTATGGGGACAAGTGCCTCTACAACTGCTGGTAGGTAGCTCCGGGACACGGCTGCCTGCCGAGCCCTCGGGGGCTCTGGGCCGCGCCTTGCTGTCCCCTGTCGGTGTCACCATCAGCCCCTCTCCCTCGACAGTGCCTACGACAGGAAACCCCACGCCGGGTTCAAGCCATTAACGCCGCCCGCCACGCCGGTGTCCCCTGCACACCCCGGGGCGGCCCTGCCCCCGCCGGCCCCAGGGGCTGCCCATGGAGCTGCCCACGGGGCGGCCCCGGCCCCGCACGCCCTGCAGGAGCCGCGGCAGCAGCAGCAGCAGCAGCCGCCCTTCGCCGTGCCGCACCCGCCCATGCACATGCCAAAGATGATGTCTGAGAACCAATACCCAGCAGAGCACAGGTGAGGCGGTCCCCTGGCCTGCCCAGGGAACACAGGAGTCCTCCGGGGCTTTATGGGCACTCTTGGGGTGGGTGGGTGGTCCCAAAGGGTGGGGGAGAAGGAGAAATGCTTGTGCCTTTGTCCCCATGCTGCAGTTGCAGTTGGTGGGCCAAATGTTGCTTCTGGTCCCATGTGGCAAAACTTGCCACTTCCTACTGGGATCTTGTGGCTCTTTCTCCTGCTAACTGGGAACTGCTCCTTCCAGTCCCTGAACATTGGGCAGAGCCTTTGCCTCCCTCTTGGGAAAGGCAAGGGAGGCAGAGGCTGACTCCTGCTTCCAACAGGTTGCCCTTGTTCCAACAGGTGATGGTCCTGAGTCAGGGCTCTGCTCTCCTCATTCCCACCCACTGTAGCTCTGCCTCCCAAGCCAAGCCCCGCTGGTCTGTGGAGCTGTGACCATCTCTGTCCTGCCCATGTGCACCCTGGGCTGGGGATGGTCCAGAGCTCCCCCATGCACTACATGGCATCACCATGTGGCTGTGCTGGGAGACCCCTGTTCCCTCCTTCCTTCCCAAGCTGTGACTTCATTGTCCATCATTCCCATATCCCTGGAGGCTCTGCCAATCCCTTCCCTCACCCCTATGGGTGCTCTCAGTAGGTGCTCTGCTTGTGGCCTCTGGATGTCCTTTGCTGTGACAGCCACTGTGTCACCCCTTGTGGACACAGGACAAGATGTGGCAGCCTGGCAAACACCCCTTTGTGGAGCCAAGGAAGCCCTTGGAATGTGCCCGCAGCAGGCAAGCATCCCTCCCCAGCAAAGCAGGGCTCTGTGTGACCTTCAGGCTGTGCAGGGGGCTGGCTGCGACCCCTTGGGAAGCACTGTGCCAGCACGGGGCTTGGGTTTCATTCAGGAAGGGCAGAGGGACGTGGCTCGGAAATGGAGTAATCCCAGCCCGGCAGCTGGGAGAGCTCGGGTTACAAAGCCAAATGGTGCAAGGCCGGCTGAGAGGAGCCGGCACGGAGATCCAAGATCACCTTTCAAGGTGCCGGAGGACGAGGGGATGTGGCAGCACCCCCTCGAGATGGTCCCTCATCCGCGGCCACTAGGAGAAGCCTTGCTCTTGGAGCAGTGGTGGCAGCACCACGGAGCCCAAAATAGTGCTCCCTGCTGTCGGGTTCAAGGTTTAATCCCAGCTGCGCAGGCGGATTAGCAGCCGGCTGGAGCTGCGGAGTGGATTTGGCTTTGCGTAAGCGCCCACCCATGCACAGCATCCCTGGGCCCTGCCCCCCACGCCGGGGACAGATTTTACTGCTTTACAGAGATAGGAGTGTTGGGGAGTGGTTTTTTGTTCCTTTTCTCAGCCCTCTCCAGATACCTGAAGGCCAGAGTGCTTTACTGTGGTGGTCCATGTGTTACCCTGCTGTTCCATCCTGGGGTCCTCAGCGCTTAGAGGGGCACAGGGCTTCTCAGCCCCTCACTGGGTCTCCATGGGAGGAGCCCCTGGGGTGCACCCCAGGCTGAAGGCTGTCAGGCAGTTCTAGTTTGGGATGGGAGCCCAAACTCCTCAGTAATGCCACATCCTTCTCCCCCAGGTTTCAGAGGCAGCTGTCTGAGCCCTGCCACCCCTTCCCGCCGCAGGCCGGGGTCCCGGGGGACAGCCGCCCCCTCTACCACCGGCAGCTGTCGGAGCCCCTGGGCCCTGCTGCCCCCCGGCCCCCTCAGGGATTCAAGCAGGAGTACCACGACCCTCTCTACGAGCACGGTGGCCCTGGCCTGCCCGGTCCCCCCGGCCACAGCTTCCAGCCCCCCATGGGCATCAAGCAGGAGCCCCGGGACTACTGCATTGACTCAGGTGGGTGTGATCAGGAGCTGGGTGGGGTTACACCAGTGACACTCCAAGGAGCAGAGCATCTCTGCCGTCAGCGGGGCAGGGTTGAGCTTCAGGCAGTGGATGCTGTGTCACCCTGAAGCTCCCGTGGTGCTGGGATGCTGCTTTGCCTTTTTCTTCCCTCTTTTTCCAAAGCCAGGGGATAGAGCAGGTGTTCACCTGATGCCAGTGGTGTGGTCAGTGCTGTAGCCACAGGCTGGGGTGCCTCACAGCCCCTGGTGGGTCCCCCCTTGGCTCTGGCCTAGGGCCAGCTGTAATTGCTGGCTGCTGGACCCTACCTACATCACGGAAAAATCCTCTAATCGCCTTAGGACCTAAAAATACCCCAACCTCGGGATGGAGGGTGGCACAGCCAAGCAGATGGTAGGGGAGGTGCAGCAGTGCCTCCCTTCATGTGAGGCCTGTGAAAACTCGAGCTGACTTAGCCCATGCTCCAGTCTAAATTCCAGTGCCACCCCAAGTCATACTGGAGCTTTTTTCCCCCAATGTTGAGGGTGGATGTAGTGGACCAGGGAGTGTGGGGAAGGGAGGAAGGTTCCCAGACTTTAGCTGAGGATGTGCTCGGGGTAAAGAATATGCTGCAAAATCCATGGTGGCACCCACAGGGTTTACAACCTTAATGTCATTTCCTTTCCCCCTCAGAAGTGCCTAACTGCCAGTCCTCGTACCTACAGGGGAATGTCTTCCCCAACAGCCATGACGGTGAGTGACTTCCCTGCTCTCCCCCTGTCCTGGCCCCATCCCACCCCTCTCTTGTGGTGGGCAGCGCTCCCTGGGCACCCAGAAAACACCCACCAAGGGGCCTGTGAGAGCTGCATGCAGCCCCAGCCCCAAAAGCAGCCAAGCAGCCCCTGTGAGTGTGCTGTGAGGGCACGGCAGCGCAGTGTAATCTGGGATAATGCGCCTGACAGAGCTGCTAACAGGGTTTGGGAGCAGTGAGGGGGGCTCAGCCACTGAAATAACTGGGAACTGGTCTGCTCCCAGACCTGTGGATGGAGTCCTGTGCTGGATTCAGCCAAGCCAGGGTTTTTTGGGGTCCAGCCAGGGTAGTGGAGGGGCCCTATGCTCACAAAGGGTCTCTTCCCCACAGGATTTTCATATGAAAAGGACACACGATTGTATTTTGATGACACGTGCGTGGTACCCGAGAGGCTGGAGGGTAAGAATCTGGCCCCAGAGGAGGCCTGCAGGGGAGCCAGGGCTCGTGGAGGAAGATGTGGGGATGCTGGGATCTGCTTATAAAGCCAAGCAGTGCTGGCACGGTGCTCTCGAGAGCTGCTGAGCATCATCCCACGTAGCAACTTGGCATCACTGCCGTGCTCCATCTCTGTCCCTGACACCTACCTGCCTGCAGCACCATCCCCAGCACCTCTCCCCTCTCCCACCCCATGGCCTGATCCTGCTCAAATGTCTCAGCACAGGGATGACCCATGTTGTTGTATGTCTGCTGCTGGTGACACAGCCTGAGAGAGGGGCAGAGCCAGGGTGTTTACCCAGGTGTCTTTTGTGTGAGCAGGTAAAGTGAAGCAGGAGCCCACCCTGTACCGTGAGGGCCCTCCCTACCAGCGGCGTGGGTCCCTGCAGCTCTGGCAGTTCCTGGTCACCCTCCTGGATGACCCTGCCAATGCCCATTTCATCGCCTGGACCGGCCGGGGCATGGAGTTCAAGCTGATCGAGCCTGAGGAGGTATGAGGGGCCCTGCCCTGGAGCTGGGGGTGCCTATGGGGATGCAGGATTGGGCTGACTCCTTCCCATACAACAGAACCTCCCCACTCGTGCTTGAGGCGAGACATGTGTCTCTACTCTCCAGTCAGCTGTAGAAATTTGTCTTTAGGATCTTCCACTGCCTCTTGGCGTGGCATGTGCCGGCTCCTGAAGCTGGCACTGGTCACCAGCCGTGGTGGTGTTGCCTCTGTGCTGTGCTGAATTCTGCTGCTCTGCCATGGCTCCCTCCTTCCCAAGCTGCTCCCATCGTGGGTTTCCAGCAGCAGCTCCGTGCTGGCACGCTGCCGTGCCGGAACCACGCGGCTCCAGGGGAAGGTGACACAGAGGAAGGAGCTGTGTGGGGAGTAATTGGGAGCAGCTGTGGCCAGCACCGAGCTGCGCATTGTGGGTAATTACCCACAATATCTCTGCGCCATGCGTGGAAATTGTGGTGTTTTGAAGCAGCTCTTTTGGCAGGCTCTCCCTAATGAAATGACTTTAGATTTGGCCCCTGATCTGGCAGTGGCTGTGTGGTTGCAGCCGCAGCATTTATTATGGCAGGCGGGGAACTGCTCCCAGACCATGGTGACACCTTCACTCCAGCTGCCCCAGCCCCCTCAAACGAGCCTCTAGCCTGCATTTCAGTTGTGATTTCTTTTGAGGATCCCCGTTGAAGCCCTGGCTGGAGCCCTGATGGCTGCCACCTCTCTCCCCATAGGTAGCACGGCGCTGGGGCATCCAGAAGAACCGACCAGCCATGAACTACGACAAGCTCAGCCGCTCCCTGCGCTACTACTACGAGAAGGGCATCATGCAGAAGGTGAGTGACCCCACAGCAAGGTGTGACCATCCCCTGCCGTCCCAGGGTGTGGCAGCAAATGGATGTGAGGTGTGTGGTGCTTCCCCAGGGCAGGGGTGATGTTCAGGGTGTTGTATTGCACTAAGCAGTTAGTTCGTTTTGCACTGGGTGTTTTTGGTCACACTTTCCCATGTACCTTTGCACCCTCTTCACCTGATACCCTCTATCTCTCCCCTCCCCCTGGGTCCGCCCCCATTGGTCAACAGACCCCCTCCCCTTCTTCCCTAGGGCTTAAAACTCCCGGCATGGGGCAGGGGGGGTGGGTCTCACCCTCTTTTTCCTCCTGGACCTTGAGGTGTGAGTTCTACATTAAACCTGTGGGACTATTTCCCACAAGGAATAAGAGCACCTTTTGTCTTTTATCTTCGTTCTAGCCCAGATTCCCGCCGTGGTCCATAGCTAGACTGGGTTGGACCACAGGGGAGAGGGAATCTAGGGCATCAGGGCACCTCTCACCCCCTCCCTGCTCCCGCAGGTTGCCGGCGAGCGGTACGTCTATAAGTTCGTCTGTGACCCCGACGCCCTGTTCTCCATGGCCTATCCCGACAACCAGCGTCCCTTCCTGAAGACGGAGCCGGACTGCCCGGTGCCGGAGGAGGAGACGGTGCCGCTGACACACTTTGAGGACAGCCCGGCGTTCCTCCTGGAGAGGGATCCCTGCGGCAGCCTTCCCTACGCGGAGGGCTTCGCCTACTGACTCGGCCGGCCGGCAGAGCCACTGGCACTAGCGCATCCACCTGGGGCAAACACGGTTTTCTAAAATGAATATTTTTGACTGTCCGTAAGGAGGAAAAAAAAAAACCACAAAAACAAGCCCGACGACAAACAGCATGGGTGCACATGCAAATTTGAGGAATTTAAAACGCCCCACGTGTGTTGCCGCCGAAATTCCCACCCTTCCTTTCCAAGGGCTAGTGCACAGNTAAGAGCACCTTTTGTCTTTTATCTTCGTTCTAGCCCAGATTCCCCCCGTGGTCCATAGCTAGACTGGGTTGGACCACAGGGGAGAGGGAATCTAGGGCATCAGGGCACCTCTCACCCCCTCCCTGCTCCCGCAGGTTGCCGGCGAGCGGTACGTCTATAAGTTCGTCTGTGACCCCGACGCCCTGTTCTCCATGGCCTATCCAGACAACCAGCGCCCCTTCCTGAAGACGGAGCCGGACTGCCCGGTGCCGGAGGAGGAGACGGTGCCGCTGACACACTTTGAGGACAGCCCGGCGTTCCTCCTGGAGAGGGATCCCTGCGGCAGCCTTCCCTACGCGGAGGGCTTCGCCTACTGACTCGGCCGGCCGGCAGAGCCACTGGCACTAGCGCATCCACCTGGGGCAAACACGGTTTTCTAAAATGAATATTTTTGACTGTCCGTAAGGAGGAAAAAAAAAAACCACAAAAACAAGCCCGACGACAAACAGCATGGGTGCACATGCAAATTTGAGGAATTTAAAACGCCCCACGTGTGTTGCCGCCGAAATTCCCACCCTTCCTTTCCAAGGGCTAGTGCACAGGACTGCCCGTGGCTGGCACCTCCTGCCATGCATCAGTGTGATGATGTCTTGGGGCGCCGGGAGCCTGAAGCTGCAGGCTCTGCCCCAGGGCTGGGCTGCGAGGCTCCCGAGCCAATTGTCACGACAATCTGCTTTGCATCGAGCACAATCCGCGTAGCTGCCTTGTGTGGTGGAAAGGGCTTTGATTTGCACAGAGAGGAGGGATGCGGGGGGGCCGCCTGGGCCAGCACCCCGGGGCTGATGTGCGCAGCATCCTACCCCAACCCCGAGGAGCCTTCTGCCTTCTTCCCCAGCCCCCTTCCCCATATAACCTGTTGTTCCCATAGAACCTCCTCCTGCATTCTCTCCGTGCCCTCAATCCTCCCCGGCTCTGGCTCTGGGCCATGGGTTGCATTTTGGGGGAGGAGACCCTGACACTAACTCCCTCTTGGGTTGGTTTTTTTTTTTTTTTTTTTGGGATGTTTTAGGAAAATACTAAGGTTTCTAAACTGATTTTTGTAGATTTTTTGTATTTTAAGGCAAAGCTATTTTTTGCAGCTCGGCTGCTGTCCCTGGAGCCCCCTGGGGACGCCCCCGTGGCTTTCCTGGTGGCAGGGGGAGCCCTGGATGCCCGTGGCTTCCTGGGATGGCTGCCGAAGGATCTGGTCCACTCCATTTCACTGCTCCAGTCCTCTTTCCCAGGGGAGCCAGGGCTGAATCCCGGTACTGGCTCAGCTGTGCTCCCCCTGCTTGGCATGGCCTCGGAGCTGGGCTGTAAGGCTGAGGTGGGCAGGGATGGGGGGTCCCTTCCTCAATACCCCACTTCCCTCCAGCTCCTCCCACCCCTTGCCACACCTCCTAACACTCCTCCACCACTCATATATCCATACCTGCCTCCCCTGCACCTGGCTACATGTTTTGTTGTAAATGCTGTATAGGAATTTTTTCTCTTCTCTAGTTAGCTTCGGTTGGAATTTTTGTTTGGGTTTTTTTTTGGTTTTTTGCTGGTTTTTTTTGATTTTTTTTTTTTTTGTCTGATTTTTTTTTTTTTTTCTTGAAGTATGAAGATTAACTCTACAACGACTTGGTTGCTCTCCCCATGGTGGCTGCAGTGGCCTGTACCCATGGGGAGCATTTGGTTTTGGGAACCCCACCTTGGGGACAGGTTTTTAACCATTTGCTTGGTGTGGCAGGTCTGCAGTGCAGAAGGAGTTAATCTGAGGACTGATTTGAAATATCTTTATTCAAGCAGGGCTATGTATCTCCTGCAAAGCTGCATTACATTCTGTACTGTGTACAATAAAGGATCTTGCTTCCTGTTCCTCCCTGACTGCCTGGGCTCCTGCTTTGCCTGCACTCTGGGATGCTGCCTGGCCTGGGAGGAGCCCCTGGATGTGCTTGTGGGATCTGTAGTGGTCCAGGCTACAGCTCATCATTTGGGGCCTGCAGCATGGTGTGTCTGGAGCTGGGACCAAGTCACCAAGATTGCCCTCAGTCCCCCTGCCCTCTCCCCATTTCTGGATTTGTTGCTCCTGGGTGTGGATACTGCCATGGCTTTCACAAAGCCGCATCTAATGAGAGGATCCATTTGGAATGGGGGTGGCTTCTGCCCAGTAGGTGCAATTTAATACTGCTTCTTCCTAGGGTTTCTCAGCGAGTCCTCTACTCCCCTGGAATCTCAAGCACCTGCCATCAAACAGGGCTAAAGCTCTCAGGAAAGAGCCCTCCAAAAGCTACTGGCAGTGGTCCCCCCACTGTCTCCATTTCTAGGCTGGGAAAAAATCCAGGGTTTGCAAAAAGATGGTGGAGGTGGGTGGAGGGAAAGGGCTGTTCTGTGAGGACTTGATTCAGCTGAAGGGTCTATGTATCTCCTGATAGGCTGGAGGAAAACTCAAACACCCCAGAACTTCCCATTCCCACTGGCCTCAATTTTAGCTGAGCTGAGCCAGGGTCTCCACAGGCTCCCAGCCCATCCCATGCCGGGGCTTGGTGTGATGCTGCTGGAGATACACTGACACCTCTTCCAGTTTATTTTCACTGCCCAGCCAAACCCCATCCCTAGATGTGGCAGAGGAGAGATGAAAGGTCCTTATGTGTCATGATGCTTTTTACACACCCACCCCACCTCACCTGCATCCACTCCTGGCTGCCAGCCACATTGCTAATGGGTCCTTAAGCTGCTCTTCCATCATGGCCTAAAATATTAAGCTGCATGGAGAAGTGTGGCTGTCTCCCAGCCCAGGCAGGGCAAAGCAGGATCTGAAACATCCAGCAAAACCAATCTGGCATGAAGCCTTCAAGGAGCTAAATCAGCTGTTCAGCCTCAGGAGACATCTTCCACTCCCTACCCCATCCCCTTTTTATTTTCCACAAAGCTCTATCCTCTGCCCAAGACTGCAAACCCCAGGTGATCTGAGCTCCAGACAGTGCCTGGTAATCCCACCCCGCTGGGGATTGCAGCAGACTGAGTCCTGGTGCTCAGGATGGAGCAAGGGGAAAACGGGGCCACCGGCAGTGTGGCCGGCGGGCAGATGGCTGAGGGGGGCGGGATCCCAACCCCGTGCAGAGATGTGGGACCAATTATGGATGGTGAAGATGAGGATGAGCAGATAAGGCAAAGCCTTTCAAAGCCTTCATCAAGCATGTTGTCACACCACAACCCTGACCCTAGCCCTGGAAATCTTACTATGGGCAGGGCTGGGGCCCCAAGGGCACCTCTCACGCTGCTCTTACCGAAGGGAGAGGTCAGGAAGAGGTGTTTTGCTCTTCCAGTTTGTCAGTCTGGGACAAAAGGGCTCAGGCCCCAAAGGGTTTGATACCACACTGGCTTTTATTACTTAGGACACCAAGAATTTGCTCTTCATTTGATCCTGCTGTGCATCATCCCTCCCTCTCCTCATGCTCCATGCAGAGGGGATGAAGCTGCCTTGGTCCCACTTGTCCCCATCCCAAGGGTGAGGGATAAGCCACAGCTGTTCAGTGTCCTGCCTGCAGCCTCCCAGGGATGGGGGCAAGAGTTCCCAGGCAGAGCAGGGACTGGACTAGCATTTGCCAGGAATTGGGGAGACAGAGGAGAAGCAGGTGGGGAATCATACGTGCTCCCTTCTCACCTCCTGCCCCATCAGATGCTGCTCCAGGCATGGGGATGTGCCCTCTTAGGACACACTCCAGCATGCCATGGGATGGGGAGCCTAGCTGGTGAGCACTGCTGCAACTGCCACTACTGCCCCCAGGACCAGGAATGGCTCAGGTTACCACTGCTCCAACCCCAGGACTGACCACCTTCGTCCCCTCCTCCCATCTTCCTGCACCATTTGCCTCCTGCCTTCCTCCCATTCCTCCCAGCCACAAGGGAGGATGAAGAGGAGTGAGCAGAGAGGATGGTGAACAATGAAGCACCATTTTGGGGACTGGGAAAAACCTTGATGCTGGTGTCCAGCCCTGTCTCCAATCCTTCAGCTCACAGCTTCCACCTCTGTGTGGTGGTTGTGGAAAAGAGCCCATCAGCAGTTTGGGGTGAACAACAATCTGTGACACCGGGTAGGCAGACAATAAAATGGCAGCTGGTATTGAATGGGGACAAACGTGGTTTTTCCTATTTTCTTCTTTTCACAGTCTTTAAAATATGCCCCAAATTACCTCCTCCCTGG
The DNA here is from genome assembly GCA_013399915.1 of Illadopsis cleaveri. NCBI lineage: Eukaryota > Metazoa > Chordata > Aves > Passeriformes > Timaliidae > Illadopsis > Illadopsis cleaveri. The sequence continues at coordinate 45,824 of VXBB01017867.1, read as the reverse complement.
AAGGAGAGTTTGGAGTTACCAGATGGTCCAAGAGGCACAGGTTAAAAACCATTTGGAAAAGAGAAGCCTGTAAAAGGGAGAGCATCATTACAACCCTTTCCACATCCATAATTCATGGGGTACATTTCTGCTCTCCCTGTCTCGGAAGCATATAGCAGGACTGGAAAATGTTCAAAAAGCAACAGAGACAGCCAAGGGTCTGCTATGGCTCTTACATGGGAGTGTATAAATAGTCTGGCACTTCCGACTGGGGCAGGATTTGTGGCTCAGGGGCTTCATATTTAATAGCCCATGACGGAGTTTTCCATTGCTGCCTGGAAGAGCATTTTGGGGAAGAATTACTGCCCACACAGCTTGTTCTTCTGGCAGGACTGAGAAGCCCAGCACTTGAGAGTAGAGGTGCTGCAAGGCCCACCACAGGCAGGGAGACACAGCTCCCACCTGGCCCACATCCCACTGCCCACTATGGTGGTCTCATGCCTGTGCTGGACAGCTGGTTCCAGCAGGGAGGTAGGTCAGATCACGGCAGCTCCTCTCTTCCCCAGCTCTTCAAACACTCAGTGTTTTCAATAAGTAGGTTGATTTGGCTCTTAAACACCTGGAGCAACGAGTGGCTCCATGTGTGGAGCCAACTTCAGTGAGTCAGCTCCAGAAAAAAAGCCCCAAAAACAACCATACCAAAAACAAAACAAAACAACAACCAAAAAAATCAATCAAGCAAAGATCTGGACTGGCGAGTAAGGAAAAGGGATGAACTTCCACCCGGGGGTGTGCAGGACACCCAGCTCCCTTCACTCCCCTCACGCTGGTCTGGCACCACCTCGTGGATGTCACTCTGCTGCTTCTGGGGTTTTGTGTAGCACATCTGCAGAGGTCTTTGGCATCCAAACGTGGTTCATACCTGTGGGCTGGACACTCTGTGGCAGGGAGGACTTCAGCCACAGCTTGTTTCCCAGGGCTTCTCTCTGCTTTGTGCTGACTTTCCTGGGAGATGTGGGTCTCTGTTACTGACTCCAAGCCTCCCACTCCTGGGCAGGGAGACCACTGACCCCACCTTCTCCTGTGCTCCATTGAGAAGACAGCCAGGGTTCCACTAACACCCCAGAGCCTCAGAGCCCTCCAACACTGAGCTCCCAGCCTCTCACAAGGCACTAACACTGGAATAAGCCTCTAAGTAGCTTCTGAAACCATGAGCCAATTGCTGAATTAAAGGCTCTCAGAGCTACAGGGGAGGCTCTGTCATCCTCTTATCATTAACTATGGCAGTAACTGTCTGTGTTATTCCTGTGTGCTGTAGGTGCCCACGGACTATTCCCAACCATGGGTCACCTACACAGGTTCCTCTATCTGGAAAACCTGAGGAACATGCAATCCTGAGGCAGCAATCCTACCTAGGGGAAGGTGTCCCTGCCCACGGCAGGAGGGAGGAACTAGATGGTCTTTAAGGTCTCTTCCAACCCCAATCATTCCAGCAGTCTATGATTTCTTGGGCCACTTTTAGAGAGGCAAGCAATAGGACTGCAGAGGCTCAGATTTTGGAAGGAGGGTGCCCCCACTTGGCTGCAGAAGCAGGAGATCCCTCCTGCCTTGGAGGGCTGGGGACTCACCTGGCTGGTGCCCAGCCCTGTGACCAGGAGGGGGTCCTGGGCAGGGGTCAGCCAATGCATGGGTAGGACAGGGCAAAAGATGCAATATGAGGTTTTGTTTCAGCTGACAGTGGAGCCAAGGTGAGGGGGCAGAGCTGGGAACTTGTCTGCAGTACAAGGAATCAGCTGTAGTGTCTTGTTTAGAAGGCTTTTTAGTTTAATATAAATAAAACCATCCTGGACAGAACAGGCAGCAAATGAGGTGGGAAACCCTGAGCTCCCACAATAATGGGTCAGCACAGCTGTACCCCTGCACTCCAAAGCTGATCATCCATTGTCCTGCCATAAATTTTTGCTGGGATTTATGAAGGGACCTGATAACAGGCCTTCAAACGGCACAGCCAGGCCAGCCCCGTACCAGCCTGGGCAGCACCCCTAGGCCTGGCACCCTCTGAGTGCTGTTCCCTGCAAGGATGAAAGAGGATCTGCCAAGGGTGACGTGAACCCCGGCTCGCAGGAATCTCTTTTAAAAAAATCACCTCTTGATTTCTTGGCCACCTTGGACCCAGGAGAGGGCAGCAGCAGCCCAGGCTGCAGCCTCAGCTACCCTTTCCAAAGCTCCTGTTCATCTCTTAGGCTGCTCAGAGACCGCTGAGAAAGAAAAGCAGTGTATGGAGGGAGCAGTGAAGAGCAAAAACCCAATGGGTGGGGTAGTGGTACTCTCGTGGGCTTCAAAATTGTTTGTTTTCAAGATGGAAGTGGAAAGAAAACAATCTTTCTTTGAAAACATATTGGAGTGCCACGGCTTTCCATGGCAGTCTTTCATTCTTCTGGTACCAGTGATCCCTACGGATGCTTGTCATGGCACCAAAAAATAAGGTGGTGATACTGGGAATGTTCCCAATAGAGGTGGGAGGAAAACACATGCAGTGTGTGCCCATCATGCTGCTTCAGAGACGCTAAAAGCCCACGAGATTCCCACTGTGGATCTCTTATGGCTTCACTCAGAGCACTCCAGGGGGATGAAACAAGATTACCAGTGCTGCACAGGCATGCTGGCTGCCTTGCCCTGGCTGATTTTGTTGCGCCTGAAGGAAACAGGAACAGGAAAGGGAAGGCTGGAATTGGGAAATTTTCCGCTTGTCCACCTTGGCACCCTACACAAGGGCTCCCCCCCAGCTCGGTGCACGGCTGAACACTGTGAAACTCAGGCTCCCCATTTCCCCTGGCAGCATCACAGGTGTAGGTCAGCACCTCGCGGGGGCAGCTGTGGCATTTCCACCCCGCCAGGCTGGCAGCATCCTCCCGCCTTTCCTGGATGAGCTCACCGGGATGAGTCACAGAGCAGGTGAGTGGGAGGAGGACATCCTTACACCGAATTCCTACAGTGCATTCCCAGCCACCTGCTTTAACGACAGCCAGCCCGGGTTTTGCTGAGGCAGTTCCATTTCTGCCTGGCTTGGCTTGCCCCGAGGCAGTGTGTCCCACTCCTGGCTCAGAGCACACAGCTGAGCCCTCAGCCGTGTGGCCTCTGTTCTCAGTAGGGCTCAACTCATGGAGGTTTTTTTTTGTGGTGCTTTTTTTTTTTAGTTCACACCCTCTGAAATCACAGAAGTGCAAAATTATTGCTTACCAAAGCTGTTCTCCTGAAATGAGTCATGAAACAAGGAGCTTTGTCACTCTGCCAGACACAGCCTGGCTGCTTCTGTGAATTGAATGGCACCAGAGAACAGCTTGCTCCTCCCTTTGGGCTTCAACCCACCTGCACCCGGTGTTACCAGCCTCCACCAGAGCCTGGAGAGAGAATTACTCCCACCTGCATTATTCTCCTGCATTATTCCCACCTCTTCAGACCACCAGCCCTTTGTACCCCATTTTTTGGGTGAAGCTCTGCATGGTGTGGTAACATTTTGGTGACACCATGCTTTGTACCAAGCTAGCAGCTTGTTTGGGGAGCCACTACTCCTGCAAAATAGAACTCTTATTCAGAAAACTATTCACCCAGTCAGTGTAGCCTTTTCCATCCATCCATCCCTCCATCCATCCATCCATCCATCCATCCATCCATCCATCCATCCATCCATCCATTCCTCCCTCCCTGGTGGCACCGGGGCAGAGGCTGTGGAAGGAAGGAGCAACAACACCATCTCCACATCTGCTATGTCCATACCAGCTACTGAGAGACATAAAAAAATTCAAAGCCAATGTTTGAACCTACATGGGCCACCAGATTTATGCACTACAAAGAGCTCACCTTCCTTTCCCCCCCTCAGACGATGTTTCATGCCCTAAGCCAAACAGAGTGGTGTATTCTTGGTGCCTGAGAAAAGCCAGCCTACAATATCAGTTATCTTAATGCAATTTGGAATTTAGCCCCTTACTCTGAGGTTTTGAACTTCTCCCCAGTATGAAGGGTGGTATTCTTTTGAAATCACTACCAGAGAAAGGAGGCAGACATGGGTCCATTGGAAATGTCCCTTGTGTCTAGTGAGGGACCAAGTGTACCTGTTAAGGCAGAGTTAAACTTTCCATGACTGCTCGAAGCTCCTTCTGTGGTCTGGAGCTGACATAGGCCCAGAAAGAATTGCTAAAGTGCCTCTTCTTCACCTCCTGCCAGTTGTAGGCAGCTCAAAGAAAACTGCAGAGCACAGAACCCTGATTTTTCTTTCTTTATTCTTGTTTCTCCTCTGCAAAGACTTCCCAGACAAACCTTGGGACGCAGCCCCTGGCCTGGATTCTGTGCACCTGGCTCTCAACTTTCCCTACAATGAAGCCTGAAAGAAGTGCACATCTCTCACATGGGACAGCCCATGCTAAACTTCTCCCAAGTCCAGAGATGTGGTGGCAGCAGCTGTTGGATGAAGCAGGTTTGTCTCCAGTGAGATTTGTTGGCTTCTCTCTTTTTTTTTTTTTTTTTCCCAAGCAATAAAGTAAACGGATTCCATCCATCAGGTGCAATGATTTGACAAGACCTGGCCTGATTATTTCATTTTTCTTTAAAATTGCTGCTCATTTGCAGCCCTGTTGAAACATGCCTGAGGCAGCACACCTGCAGGCAGCCTGAAAGCAATGCCCATGGAGCTGAGCTTGTCAGAATGAACTCAGAGCTTTGTCATGGAAGAGATATCAGTGGACAGGATCAGCACAGTGATCATGATTTGAAGCCTGAGGCACGTTGTGGTGAAAAATATTGTAAGTGAAAATAGTCTGGGAAAAGCAGCAGTGGTGTGGGAAGGCAGCTGAGCAGCAGAGCTCTGTGGGCACCACAGGTATTTTACAGCTCCAAAGCTGCCAGAATGGCACATCACCACCAAGCATCTGCACCAGCAGTGGCACCACCATTGTCACCACTGAAGATGCCACCTGGACTTTCTTAGCGCCAAAACCAGGAGCCCAGGATTGGCCTTGGCTGTTGCTGCAGCACACAGGGTCTGTGCCAGCCTTCAGCAGAGCAGTGGTCACTGAAGTGGAATCCTGTGGGGCTGTTGCATGGATCAGGCCATGGAGAGGATGTCCAGCACTCCCACTGAGTGCTGCTCCTTGTGACAGAAGTGTCAGTCTACAGTGGATTTATCTTCAGCCTGGTTTCCACAGGAAGCAAAACTCCACCAACCCTGCTTGGTGTGCCAAATCCCACCCTCCCCTGCAGCTTTTGAACAGTGGCTGTTTTGAAAGACCTTTTCTCTTGTGGGGGAGATACAGCTCCAAAATATAAACACTTCTAAGCATCAGGGAAACAGGCAGCTGGGTAGAGGTGGAAGTCCATCTCCTGCCAAAGCCATGGAGATGCTGCCATCTGACCACCTGCCACTACCACTTTCAAGCACCCACGTGTTGAAAAATCTTCATGGATGTTAAACATGTTAACCATGTTTAACCATGTTTAACCATGTTTAACCATGTTTGGCTTGGGACACCAGCATCAGAGCTCATGGGTGGGAGATAGGCTCCCCAGAACAAGGATCCTACACTTCTGGCACATCTCCTTTCCTCTCCTGGTATAACTGTGTGGCCATGGTTAGGAGGAGACATCCTCTGTGTGCAGGGAAACACAAACAGAAGGAGAAATGTGGGTATTTGCCCCCCCCAGTTTTAAAACTTTCCTCTTAAAAGATTGTCTTTGCTGTACTCTCACTTGCTCCACAAACTGCTTGCTGAGGCATTCTGTGCCAGACCTGAGCTCTCAGCCTTTGGGAGACACTATTTTTGCAGATTATTATACCTTAGTTCACATAAGAAACATATTCTTTCCACTTTTCAGCTCAGACTATTTCAGTAATGGATAATGTCTCCCAGTTTGCCATGTGGCAGCACCTGGAAAAGATCCTTGGTGTAGCTCTTGGGTCGGTTGCACTTTTATCCCATTGGGGTATGAGGGAAACGTCAAGAGGAATAAGATAACAAGCAAAACTATTCTTGAATTAGCCAATAATAATAAGGATGCAGTAGTAGGGTAAGCCCAGGCCAGGAGGATATGGAGGTATCCAACCCCCACCAGTGCATCCAGTCCCATCAGCACATCCAAGCTTCATCCTCTTTACAGAAGGCCTGGGCAGATCCAGCAGTACTGTCGCACTATAATGCCAATTTTACTTACGTGCAACATTTTCCAGCCATGATCTGGGTGACCAAACATACAGCTGTAAGAGCTTGGTGGGTAGGGAGTGGAGTATTTGACCCAAAAGCCTTTAGTTTTGGGGGGAAAGGAAGAAATCTATTGTCTCCAGCAAGCAACAGAAGAAGAAGGCCAGACTTGATGCTGTGGAGTATTTCAGGCATGGACACCAATAACCACACCTGGCTACAACCATCAGCTGTGCCCAAAAGGGAACTTTTCTTCTATGCATTTTATATCTCCCAGCCTTGAAATATGATTCTCCTGCTGTCTAAAGCACTGGGGTATCCAGACATGGAGGTACTTCTTTTAATCCTACATTCATTATCTAGGCACTGTGAATGATCATGTGTTTGAATAAAAGAACATTTCCCCTGAGACAAGACCAGGCCAAGCACTGTGGGATTTTAGCAGCACTACAGTGGTTTTTGCAGCCTGATTTGATGCATTCAGCCAGACACCAGCAAACAATGCACCTGAAGTGTAGATTCATCCACTTCCAACCTGGCACCAGGAAGGCAGCCACCAGCAGTGCCCACAGAGCAGCCAGTGCCCTCCTGACATGGGTGCAGTGGTGAAAGCAGAGCCATAGGAGGAGTAGAGTCCTGTAGTGCTGGAAAATTACTGGATTTCTCTAAAATGCCCATCCCTCCATCTTGGCTGTGGGCTAAACACACCTTCTGGCAATAACAGCATCAGATCCAAAACCCCACGTTTCCAGGACCTTTGCTCAGAGCAATTTGCCTCAGTAGCTCTCTGGCCACAATAAATCATAATTACACTCGTGAGAGAAACTCACGAGAGTCTGCTCTCCTGAAATGACAAGTTGGTATTTCCAGGAGTAATTTGGAAACAAAAAAATTACTCAGTGCGCAGCAGGAATTAAAATTAAATATAGGCTGGAATATTTTTTGTCTCCTAAACTAGGAGGATCTCTCTCTGGCTGGAAGTAGCATCTTAAATGAGGGTAAGGATTTAATATTACTGCAAGTGAAAGAACTTTAAGATACAGCTGACACCAAAGTTTGGGTCTTACTATGTTGCCTTCATGAGGAAATACTGCATAGCATCCTTGCTTATATTCTCTGTAACAGTCTTCAGAAGATATTTCATGGATTACAGGATGGAAAAGGATCATTTAGAGGACGGGTTTAGATTTGATATTAGGAGGGTGGTGGGGCTCTGGCACAGGCTGTACAGAGAAGCTGTGGCTGTCCCATCCCTGGAAGTGTTCAAGGCCAGGTTGGATGAGGCTTGGAGCAACCTGGGATAGTGGCTGCTACCATTGTAACACCACTGCCAGCATCCCAACATCCCAGCATCCCAACATCTCAACATCCCAATATCCCAACATCCCAATATCCCAGCATCCCAATATCCCAACATCCCAGCATCCCAACAACCCAGCATCCCAACATCTCAACATCCCAATATCCCAACATCCCAACATCCCAGCATNCCCAATATCCCAACATCCCAACATCCCAATATCCCAACATCCCAACATCCCAGCATCCCAATATCCCAACATCCCAGCATCCCAATATCCCAACATCCCAACATCCAACATCCCAATATCCCAACATCCCAGCATCCCAACATCCCAATATCTCAATATCCCAGCATCCCAATATCCCAGCATCCCAGCATCCCAATATCCCAGCATCCCAGCATCCCAACATCCCAACTCTCCTTCCTTCTAAAGTGCCTTTTTTTCTGGTTTGTTTAGTTTTTCAGGAGTTGCAACGGTGCCTCCTTTATTTAATGGCTTTATTTTTAGTACTTTATAGGCCACACATCATCAGGGAGCCAGAACTCTTAATTACAAACATTTCACAGAAAATGGACCATCTCACTGGGTCTCCTCAGCATCCTGCTGCTGCCTTGGGGTCCTTCCTGCCTGTGGGCATTAGAGCTGGCTGGGAGAGGCTGGAGCTACAGGAATGAGAGTAATGTTTAAGTTCCCAGACTGGTTTTGAGTCAAATAATGTATTTTCAGCAGTTTGAATTGTTACTAAAGGAGGAGATGAAGGTGTCAGGTTTTATTCCAAACCTACTCCTTATGTTCTCCCAGGAGAGCAGGCACATTTGCAAATGTTTTTCCCCTTTTAGAGATGTTTTTCTTAGTCTTCTGTGCACTCTTGACACTCCTGCTCCTGGAAAGTAAGGCCAGGAAGCTGGTGCCTGTAAATCCCATTTGTCTGTGCTGTGTATACACCTCTGTCTGGGACCCAGGGGCCCCTTGAGATGGCCACATGCCATGAGAGGTCTGCAGGGACACAGCCCTGGGATTTTCCCCACCTCCTCGAGCTCCAGACTGTGGGAATCAGCACTGCAGACAGCCCACAGCCTCCCCAGGAGAGGCCACTGCTCTCCATCATACCAGGCTCTCACAGCAGCCAAAGGCCTGCCTCCTTAACCTGCACATTTTCAGGGGCCAGGTTAACCCTGCTCTGCTCTCTCTGCCTCTCATGATCTGGCAATGGCCACTTTCAGGAGCTGTCAGCCATGCAAAACAGAATTAATCATAGAATCCTGGAATGATTAAGGCTGGAAAAGCCCTCTAAGATGATTGAGTCCAACTGACAGCCCAGCACTGCCAAGGCCACCACTCACCCATGTCTTCAAATGCTGTATCTGCTCCTCTTTCAGATCCCTCCAGGAATGGTGACACCACCATGGCCCTGGGCAGCCTGTTTCATCAACACCAGTGAAGAAATTTTTCCTAATATCCAACCTAAACATCTCCCTCCCACTGAGGAAGAACAGGCTGTTTGGTCTCACCCCACCCAACATGAGTTTGGTTGGTTTACTTGCATTGGTGACTATTCCCAAAGTGCCCATCCAACCTCAGAGAGCCCAGTTTGCCAAGGCAAACCCAGCCCATGGGTGAGACAGAAGAACTGATTTGTCAGCATCACCTGGAGGTCTAGCAGAGCCACATCCCTGCAGTGTGTCCCACTCTCCTGTGAGCCCCACACCTCCTCTGCACAGCAATAGGTGGTGGAGAAAGCAGCTCCTCAAAACACCCAGGGGGGATTGTCTTCTGTAGAGGGCAGGGATGATCAATCAGCATGGAAGAACCAACACATGTTTACACCAATCTGCAGAATCACAGAAGCACGGATTGGTTAGAAGGGACCTTGAAGGCCACCTCACTCCACCCCACCTGCCACAGGCAGGGTCTCCTTTCACTAAATCAGGTTGCTCCAAACCACATCCAACCCAGCCTTTACACCTAGGATTAATCAGAGAGGCTGTTTTGTGCTTTGGTTTTTGTACAGAATTGCTGCAAACACACACAGTGATGCTCCCCTGCACTTTAAGACTTGTGTGCTTGACTCCCAATGCAGTTCTGTGCCTGCCACCGACTCACTACAGCCCCAGCTTCATCTAATTTCCATCATAAGCACAGCCATGGGGTTTTGGACTGCCTCTGGCTGAGCTGTCTTTTGCTGAGTTGTCTTGCAGTGCCACCAGTGAGTGCCAGCATCTTCTCATTCTCCTCTGAGCAGCTTCAACACAGGCCTGGTCCAACCCCCAGGTCTGAGGCTCCTGGCACTGTCAGGAGTCCCTGTCCCAATGCCAGCCTGTCCCAAAGCCACCACCGTGAGCACCAAGGCCCTGGGCAAGGAAGAGCCTCCCTCTACAGAGCCAGCCTGAGAGTGACACGCCCTGCAAATGCAGAGGCCAACTGTGCTGTCCTGTGTTATCCCCAGAGGCTGTGTCTAGGATGTCAAATCACCCTGTTCAGTCCCTTGGTTGCTCCATTCTTCCTTCCTCACTTGGTTTCTGGTCATGGGATGGGAATGTTCAGCTCTACACATGTTAACAGGGCAGGGAGGGCCATGCACATGTCTTGCTTCAGACAAGTCACCCAGTATTTCAGTCCCTCACAGCCCGAGGACACCACTTTGAGAAGTTTCTGGAGTAAATTGTAGGCACTTTGCTAAATCTTTCAAGTGAAAGATAGCAGGATTAAATTCCACTTTTGATATAATCCTTAACTCTCTCTTCAAGGGAAGTGCAGCTTTGCCTCCAGCCCTGGCTGGTGCCTCCATGCTGAATCACTCTGATCCCAAAGTAAATAAAGCTCTTTGAAAAAAGGGCAAATGTTTTCTCAGCTGCTCTTCTTCCCTTCAAACAGAGGGCTGAGTGAAATTTTTATGTCTGCAGACAGAAATATATGCAGTCAACAAATGCTTCTTGCTAGGAAGCTGTCTCCACAAGATAACTGGGTTTTGGAAAGTACACTGAGAATCCATGGGATACTCCTGGACCACACTGCTCTCCTTACAGCTTTCCTGTCTCCTTTCCTTAAGTGCTTTACATTTTATGAACTCCTAAATGAGCTGATTTAAGCCACTGCACAATAATCTTGGCATGTAGACAGATCAGGCGCCTGGTGTCCTCAAGACTTTGTTTCTGCTCAGCCCTGGAGCTGTATTTGCTGTGGGAGACAGCAAATTGAAACAGCCCAGTGTCATGAGAAGCAGCAATGATGTGAAGGGCCAGAGCCCTGGTGTGGGGGCCAGGCTGCCTTTTTCCATCTGCTGTCCCCTCACTCATCCCTGGATGTCTGTGTGCTCCTTCTCCTCCAACTCCAACTCTGAAACCAGAGCTGAAGCCTAAAACTGACAGGGAAACCTTTCTGCCAGCTCTGATGGCAGAACATCCCACTCAGCTGCCCCACACATTCTTGCTCCATCCAGTCTTCCTCTTCACAGAAACCCTCTAAAGGCTGTGAATCCAATGTCAACACAAGCCATTCTACTAACTTTTATCTTTATTAAACTCCTTAAATTTAAGCAAAGCTGCTGTGCAATTTTTTCAATCTTCCCCCTGATGTGCTGCAGGGTTTGGGAAGGGTGCCTCATAATTTAGCCCAAGCTACTTCCAACCTCCAGTAGGTTTATTGCTTGTAACAATCCACAGCCTAGGCTTGACTCTGTGAATTCATCACTCCCCCTCAGAGACAAAATGCTAGCTTGAACACATAAGTATTTTTAGTAGTGCTGTTCTCCTCCTCCAGTTAAGCCATAAAACCCAAGGGCACAGATATTCCAAGCACCTTTTCCCAAGTAATCTACCATTAGCCACAGATTCCAGGCTCACAGCATGCACCAGCCACTGAGTACCAGTGTACCAAACCTTGGAGAGGCTTTGAACACAATCCTTGGAGTTTGCTCCCTTCCAAAAGCCAGCTGTGCTCTCTCTTTTTCCTGTAGAAACACCATGTGCCAGTCCTAACAAAAGGGAGAATGGGGCACAATGCCATTGAGGGGAGCACCCAGCTCTGCTGCAGCCTCCCAATGGTTAAGACAGGGTTGACTTGTCTGGGGGAGGAAACAACCTGCTGGGTCAGGTGGCCATGGGGATCAGACACCTTCACCCAGGACCAATGCCAGCGAGCTGAGAGGCAAAGCTGACAGCATAAGGCAAGGGAGTTAGCTGGCAGAAACATGCCAGGCTTAAAAAGGGCAGTCTGGCCACTTCTGGCTGAGGAACTGAGAGCAAAGTATGTTCTAGCAGCTTAGTGGTGATTGAATTGTTCTTTTGAGGTGACAAGGAGATCAAAATAAAAATGCTATTTTGGAGGGGTTTTTAAATCCCCTTCTTAGAGTACCAGAAAATCCTGGCTCAGCTCTGGTGGGAAATAGGTACAAACTGTACCCAGTGGCCACTGCACAGCCCCCAACTCTCACCTCCAAAAAAGGAGTAAAATAGCAACACCATAATGTTGAGAGGGCTTCGAGATCAACTTTCAGGTGTTTTTATGTTCCTTGGACAGTGTCACAGAGCACTGGGAGAATGGATCTGCATAGCAAGGACCAGTGCAGGATCTCTAGCTCCTGCCTAAGGAGAGTTAGGTGAGACACTGTGAGGGCTGGCCCTGCAAAGCAGCCCATTCTCTCAGTTCTCATCAGAGCAGTGATGCTGAAGGTCTTTGGTGCTGCCCATAGCCCTCCAAAGTCCAAACCAGTTGCCCTTGAGGTGGCTGAAAGGGACTCAAGAGCAAGCCCAGGGTGAGTCAGACTCCAGCAGGGAATGGGGAATAAAAGTTTATCTTGCTTAAACACAGCTCAACAAAAGCAAGAGAGAAGGTCACGAGACAGGAACAGAAGTGGAGATTTGAAACAACAGGGGATTGACACCAGTAGAGAAGTACAAGCAAGTCTTCCTGCAGTGATGGAGAAGACTCCAGTGCTGTCTCCGGTCTACAGGAAAAGAGAGGACATTTCTCCTCACTTAAAGCTCTGAAATGAATATGCTTGTAAGGAAACTCGAAATTCCCTTCCCAACTCCTTATTTTCTTCCTTCTGTGAGAGGGGAAGCTTTTTTTTTCATCTGACCTTGCCTGGACATGACCTTGTCTGCATGTCATGTGATTGACGCAGGGGCACTCCATTTCCCACACACTCTGCCTGAACATGCAATGCATTTTCCAGGTCCTGGTGACAGTGTAAAGTTCAATTGAGGATTGCTCTGTTTAGCTGTGCTGGGGGCTCATAATCCCAGTGGGCCAAAATGTTTAGAGTTAAAGAAGTTACAGGCTTTTCTGAGGGAGTATTTAAATTCCAGCTGTCAAACCATTTGCATAGAGGAAAATTTGTAGACTCAGCCAGCAGTACATTAAATTGCTGTTTTCTTGTCATTAATCTAGTAGCATGCATTGTTTTCCCATTTCCATAAGAGAATAATTAATCTGTGGCAAATTTATGCCTATAAAATTACAAATAGTAGGCCTAAAAAAAAAAAAGACAGTGAAGAAATTCAAGGGGACACACATTGATGAGAGCCTCATCAAGAGGGCTCTTGGCAAAGCCCTCGGAATGCCTTCAGGGTCTGATCTTTTCAGAAACCCATCTAAGGGACTTGCAATCTACTTCCTATTCAGTTCAATTGTGCACAAAAAAACCAAAAACCCACACAAAAAAACCCCAAATCCACTTGCAGACTTTGCACATTAAAAGAAGAATTAAAAAAAAAAAATAATTGAGCTTTATCTCCAGGTCTATAAAACAAGTCTGAAAATGAGGAAGTTTGGTGCTGCAATTTCCTGAGAAACCTCAATCTCACTCCCTGTCACTATTGTTCTGTACTTTGGTCTATGGTACAGATGCAAGTCTGATAAATTATGGGCTTCACAGACTGTTTTCTTTCCATTTGTAGGAGAAAAAGCAGGGCAGGAACAAAGGTGACACCTGCTGTGAGACTGAGATCACTTTCTCTGGTTGCTTTGAAGAAGGTGAACCTGCTGCAGGTGTTGGATATGGGAGAGGTACAAGTCAGGCTGTGGTGGGGGCAAGGCCAGGTCTAGGACACGATAAGCACTTCTCAAATGCTTATCACTGAAACTCCCAAGCCAAGAGGGCTTTTCTGCTTCCCTCTTTTGTGATAAAGATATTTCTGTTGACTGAATGTAGGTCCACTACAAAGAAACAGAGAATGAGGTTGGTGTTGGAGGGGGAGGATGGTGGGATAATCTTCAATGGAGCAAGTTCTTCTGTGAACAAAGGCAGGATGAGGCTCAGGTTCCTCCAGGCTCTACTCTGCTGTTACCACAGGCAAAACTTTCCTCTGCAAAATACTCCACAGCCACAAAAATGCTTAAGATGTCATTCTCCCACCTCCATGCAAACCTTTCTTCCTCCTCCTGCTTCTCCCTAAGCACCTCCCATGCTGCCACCTGACCTTTCCTCACCTTTTCCCTGAGCCCCCAGTTTTTCTGGTGGGACAGAAAGGCAGGAGGCAGCTAAAGCTTGGCTGTATTCTGCAAGTGCCTAACGAGGTGAGCAGCAGCCAAGTCTCCCTGTGCTGAGAGGAGGTTTGTCCCCTGTCACCATGACTGCTGCCCTTCAGCAAAAGGGGGTGAAACTGGGCAATGGACTGAGAGGTCACTATGGACAGAGAACAGCCCCCCAGGACAGCTTGTAAGACTCACTTAGAACATTCAATGTGTGGAAAACAGCTTAAAAAAAAAATGAAGGCAGTTTTTACTACAAGCAGATTTCTCAAGCAGATAGTTGGGAACACTGGGGGAAAAGATTGAGGTGGTTAGTTTGGGGGTTTTCAGTTTTTGATGCTGGAAGAGGAACAACAGACAGGTTTTTGGTATGGAGTGCAATAGTACTAACTTTGGTACTTGTTTTTTTTCTTAGTTTTCTTCAACAACTAAATGAATTAGATGTACTCCTAGGACCTTCACCAATCATTTAAAAGGAAAATATTTATTAGGATGATAAACAACCAACCCTGATGTCTCCCATCAGGTAGGACTGGCAAAAAGAGAAGAGGGACTAGAAAAATCACAGAGCCCCAGCACAGTTGAGATTGTAAAGGACCCCTGGAAGTACTCCACAATGACGAAATAGGACTGAACACAACATAAACACTTGTCTGTATCATGCTCAATACTGTCAGTTCCTAAATGCACCGTGGTGTGTGCAATTCTTTTTGCTTTGTTTATTTTGGTGTTGAGGCTGGTGGTGAGTGGTTATTACAGGAGTGAGAAGAGTTGAAGGACCCTCCTTTAACACCAAGTGCAAGGTGAGCAGCACACTGTTCAGCTCTGGTATGTTTTTTTTGCAGGGACTAGCAAATGCAAGAACACAGACAGAAGCCAGAGAAGTCTGAAAGCCATTCGAGGGGAACTCCACCATCTCTTCATTATCAGCAGTTTCCAGGCTGAGCCTTTGTCTGCCTCTTGTAACCCCCTTCCCACCCACACACATTCCTTTCCAGCAATGCTGCTTTATTTGGCTTGTCATTATCTTCTTGTTAAATCCACTTAATTGGTGCATTTAACTCTTCGTGCTCCTTAATAGATCCTCTGATATCACTTGTTTACTGAAAAAAACACACCCCATAGCCTTAAGTATTACATTTCAAAACAGCATCTAAATTGAGACAGGTCTTGCCAGTCCCAGTGTCAACTGTGCTGCTCCAGGAACTCCCATTCACTCCATGAGACACAAGGCAAGCTGGACTTGATGAGCTGTGAGGCTGCCCAAGTCAAACTCTGCACACAGACAGGGTATTTCCAGAAGTCCAAAGTCTCCTTTTTCACAAGCTCCTTTAGGATAACAAATCTGCATTCCCCAGCTATGGACTATAAAGCTGTTGGTGCCTCCTTTCCAGACTGGAAAGGATCCTCTCTCTGCTGCTCAAAGGTGATTAGTGTAGTTCCCCATGGGTTCTGTACCTGCTCTAAATTTCCACAGCCAGATCTATCAAGAATCTAAGGAAGGAAATCCTAACTATAAGTGATGCCAGCAAAGCCCTTAATGCCAGTATGTCAGGAATTTTTTTTAAAAATTAAATGTTCCTCTGGCAATTTGGTTTTATCTGGGGAACTGCTGCAAGCTTCACACACATAAAAATGCCCCAACTTCATGGCACCATCAGCTGCATCTACACTGGCAACTTCATCAGCATAACCTACTCCAAAGTCTTGGCAGCCACTGTCCAAGGCAGCACACAGCTCTGATGTGGAATGGGATGCTCCCTCCTTCTCAGTGAGTGTTTTTGTTCAAAGATTGGGGGTGGGGGAGATTGCCCTTGAAGGGCTTTGATCCCCAAGAATTGCTTTGCTACTGAAAATGTACTCACAGACCAAGCTGGCACAGCACTCTTCACTGGGGGAGCAGCACTGGGGTAAAGCTGGGCCTGGCACCTACGTGCCAAGGCAACAGCCAAAGTGCAAAGGGCTAGAGCAGAAAAAGCAGGAATGTGCAAGGATCTAACTCCTACACATCCTCTGCTAGGGTTTCTGCTGGTCAGAGCACAGCACCACTAACTGTGAGTACAGACCTGGCCCACAGATAGTACCCAAAAATAAAGGTTCTGCTTTATTCTCAGACCCCTTTGTAACTCCTGGAGGAAGAGTAAAAGTTTGGGGGGGAAATCAGGGGAAAAAAACAGCAAAATGCCCTATAGTGCCACATGTTCTTAATCCATGGTTTTTTTCTGTGCCTTGTGCCAGAAGCAAGGAGCAGGGCACTGAGCAGGAGGCTCCAGAAGGCTTTGGCAAAGAAGAGGCTCCATGGCCTTTCCCTGCTGACGTCAGGGAGGCCCTGCATCTGTTGGTGGAAACAGCATGTTTCTGACATGGCAACAACATGGGTTAAATTGCAGGCATGAAGCAGGCAAGTCGTAGTTTTAGCATGTTAACATGCTCTACCAGGGGAAAAGCTGAAGTATTTTTAGCATGGCTGGAGTGTTTGTCTCTGCACTGTTCTGGCCTTTTTTGGAATTGTGAACACTGGTCTGGAAACAAATACAATAGTCTTTGCAGCAGTGAAATACCACTTATTTTCTTTTATTGTTTGCACACAAAGAAGACTACGAGTCGTACTTCAAAGAGATTAAAGGAGAAACATACATCAGCTACTTTCAGTACAGCTCACTGCTTTTACAATGTTTACAAAGCAGTTCACTTGCTGCTTTTCCCTATTTCTGCCCATGCCCCCCAGCCTTTCCTACTCACATGCTTAGCTCTGACAGAATCTCAGTGGAGAAAACGATTTTCTTCATTATGAAATTCCATCCTGAGTTGTTGCTTGAAGGCATTGCCTCTTGCTCTCCTGTTTGACTGGGGTGAGTGCAGTAAGAGGGACCAACAAAACACACATTGCCCTCTCGTCCTGCCCCTCACACAGACACTCAGACCAATCCCCAAGGCATGCCAGGGAGAAGCATCTGTTGACAGATTATTTGGTTTTATCTTGTTAAAAACCCACCATGCTGCGCTAGGGCAGAGCCCAGCCAAGTGAGTCAGGGATAAAGGAAGAGATGAAGTTTAAGCACAAATGTAACGACAAAAATCAACACAAGGCAAGTCTGAGGACTGAAAGGGAAATCACATGGAGTGAAGGAGAGACTCTCCCCCTCTCCTATTTTCTTATCCCATTTCAAATAATATTCCCTTCCTCCTCCCCTCTGCCTGGTGCTAGCATAAGCATGCAACACAGCTGTCAGGAGCAGCCATCTGACAGTCCCACACTGCTGCCATCAGCGTGCCCAGGGACCAGCTACACCCAGGCCACACATGCAAGTTACCCAGGGAAACAAGATTCTTGGAAGGATTAACAGTGAGAGAGGCTTGTGTGGCTGCAAATAGGAGACTGTGGTTGATCACCTGCTCCCACTTGATGGGAGAGAAGAACAATTCTTTTTTTTTTGTCCCAGTTCTTCTCTTCCTCCTCTTCAGAGATTGCCATTACCAGCCTGGAATTACTTCTCCAGTTACTTCTTGTTGCTTCTGGAGTGGGAGAGAAGGTGGGGCAAAGGGGGTTGTGCTTGGCAACTCAGACTCATCTCTCAGGCAGCAGGACGAAGAAGATGGCCTTGAGGAAGTGACCAAAACTGCAAACAGCAGCCACGAGCCAGTGGGAGCGAAGGCTGGGGTCAGTATTCACCACACATTTTGTGATGTCTGCCTAATGAGGAGGGAAGAGAGATGGTCAGAGAGAGATGCCCAGGTCAGCCACTCCTGCAGGCTGTCCCAGCCCCACGACCCACAGCATCACACTACTGCTGCTGCAGCACCAGATGTTGGCTCTGCCACTTCCACGCACTGAAAGTTATTAAATCAGGCTCAAAAGTTATTAAATCAGGCTCAAGAGCCCTACAAAATACACTTTCCTAACTCCCCACCAATGAGGCAAAGTGCCCCCCTCTTCAGCCACCCCTAGGGAAAGAAATGCTACAGGAAGATTATCCAGCATTTTCCATTTTGGATAGCTAAATACAACTTTCTTTCCCTGTTCAGAAGGTCTAGGAAGCCTTAGCAGTATCAGCATTCCCATCCTTTTCTGTAAAGCCAGATGCTTCCCAGAGGTTGTCCTGTTTAATATCAGCTCAAGTTGCTTGTACATTTTCTCTTGCCTTAATGCTTTTTTTGGAAGACATTCAAGCAAGCCACCCCCCAATTTAAATCTAAAGCAATGCAAGCTTTGTAGCTTTGTTCGTGGAAATACATATGCCAGCAGAGATGCCTCCCAGATGTGTGGGCCAGATTTAAAGATTGCATGAGCAACCAGTTTCAAGTATTAACAAGAAGAGAAGCTGGCCTGCAATGATTTAAAAAAAATCAAAAAACAAAAAAATCCCTGTTAAATTGACAGAAATAGGCTCTCAGCTGGCATGGGAAGCAGAAAATGGAAAATATCAAGAAGGTGAAGTGAACAAGACAGAGGTAGAGAGAAAAATGCATTTTCTGGTGCAGGAATCAACATGAAAAGCTTTGCCTGTGATATAACCAAGTTCTGGTTAAACTCCAGCCTAGCACAAGATGTGGACTGTGGCTGTGTAACAGAGGGTGCACTGTTAGCACATCAACCCCATCTGGGTTTCAGAAACAGCTCTTGGGGGGCAAATGGGAGCAATAATCACATCACAAGGATGGAAAATGTTCACAGCCTCAAAAGCTTTATCTTTACAAGCTTAGCTCAGCAGTCTTCCAAATTTACCTTCTGACATAAGTCTCTCACTGACCAAGCCCAAGTGACTCTCAACCCTGAGGTGTTCCTCCCCAAAACAGGGCATGAGAGATGATGAATGCTCATATAATCTTCTCTGTTCTTTCTGCCTGTGCTCAAGACATGCATGAGCCTTGCCTGATCAACCTTGGTCATCATTAGAAGAAAGGAAAAGGGGGCTGAAGGGACAAATCCCAGAGTCCGGTTAGTGAGTACAGCAACACTAACCAACCCCATCATCACCTACAGACCAAAGCTCTGCTGCCAGCAGCCTCCCACAAGTTCTAGTAGTTCCTTGTTCATCGTGTCTGGAAGGCTGGCAGAGTACACCTCACCACACTGCTGATCTCCTGGGAGCATCAGGAGGAGCTGAGCCCATGAATAATTGACAAGCAGAGACTGTAGAAGGAAGGAATACAGAGCATGCACTGATGGGAAGGAAGAGGATGACAGGAGAGAGCTGAGTCAGCAGCAAGGTGTGGAAATACTGCTGCCTACAGCTAAAAAACACAAGCAAACATAGCAAGCAGAGCCAAGAGTGTTACCAGATGCTGCAATGTGGTACAAGTGGTTACAGGTACTTGATCTGTACTGTGGAGGCAAGCAAGGTGGGTCTCCCTGAATACTTCCCGTGATGGCTTAGCACACTCACCCTGTTTGCATTTGAAAACAGTCTGAACAGATTCAACCTGTCAGATTCTAACAACCTGCACGGGGGACATATGTAGCCCTGGTTCATGCCTGAGATGTTTTGGTTTCTGAAATTCCTTTCCCAAGGAATTTTCTGTAAACAAGAGACATGTTTTTGTAACGGCAACCTGTTTACATTTCTTTCCCTAGGAGGGACTTCTTCTTGATGTCCCTCTGGTCTGACCAATGTGAGTGAAGAGGTTTGTCTTTGTTTCACCAATCGAATTGGTCTCTGTAAAATAGTATAAAAAAAAGAAACACATCCCAAGAATAAAAAAGTCATTTTCAGCCTCCTAAAGTCGGAGTCTTTGTGTCGTTGTAGTGTACAACAGTGTGAGACATGTTTCAAACACAGCTGTGTCAAACTGTCCCTTTAGCTGAGAGAAGTCATGACATGCAGGCACCTGTCTGAACACACGTTAGGGTACCTGATCCTTGAGAAACATGAGCTCTAATGGACTTTAGTGCCTCATGTGAGCCAGTATAAGGCCCATACACACTGGGTTGATTACAGCTGTAGAGGGTTAACTGCCAGATGATAAAAATGTGAACTCCTTAAAGCCCTGCTATGTTCTCCCAAAGGCAATGACCTCACTGCTCTAACCAAGAGGAACTGCACTCAGGAGCACTTATAAATTTGTATGGGGCTTGCTTAGATAAGCAAAATTGCTCAGCTGTTTAACAATTGCCTTAGCTGTTGTTATCCAAATCAAGCCTACCTGATAAGGCAGTGGAATTGAAAACTTCAAAGCTCCTTAGGGCTTTTTGCCTTGTCAGGCACTGATAAAGTGTTGCAACGGCAGTTTGATGTTTTATGTTAATTATTCAAACAAATTCAAGTCACATACACTGCTTCGTAGCAAATACTGCTAAAAAAATTTTAAATCTTTCTATTCTACAGTAAAGCCACTACTGAGGCTGCAAACTCTTCCCAGGGAGAAATGATGTCTCAAAGGTTCTTTCTTGCTCTTCCTGTGAAGTTTGCATTGGGTTCTGCAGTCTTCACCCTGTGGAAGCAGCATGGGAACCTGCTGCTGAAAGGAGAATTTCAAATGCCTTTCCAAAGTCTTCACGGTGTCTTTCCTGGACCAGCTCAGAGCATGGGGGTGACTCTTGGTAACCTCAGCCCAGGCTGATGCACAAGAGATGGGGGCCATGTGAAAAAGGATGGCCAGGACAAACCAACACAAGCTGGGCCTGGCAGTGGGTGAGAAGGTTGCACCAAAGAGCCGCTTGGTCTGGCCCGTGAGTGAACAAGGCTGGGAAATCCCTTCCTGCAGTGCCCAGATAAAGAGGAAGAACATTCAGGGAGACACAGTATGAGATGGGATTAGCAGCCTTTCCCCAGACTGAAGGGGTTGTTTTGGGAGGGAAAGCATTTCCTTTTCACAGCCCAGGGTTGCTGATAAGGCTGTTGGAAATGGGA
This sequence comes from Illadopsis cleaveri, assembly GCA_013399915.1. Taxonomy (NCBI): domain Eukaryota; kingdom Metazoa; phylum Chordata; class Aves; order Passeriformes; family Timaliidae; genus Illadopsis; species Illadopsis cleaveri. Next base: position 25,025 of record VXBB01017867.1, on the reverse strand, counting down.
TGTACCAGAACAACCCAGCAGCCTTCACAGTCTTGTGCCTGATGGGGGACAGTGAAGTTGGCTTCCCTTCCTCAGGGCCAGACCCCAAGAGCAATCAGCATGGATTCAGCAACTCCAACAGGAATGTGCTGCCCATTTAAAGAGGGATGGCTGGCAGAAGGAGCCAGTGGTGGACTTATCTCCTCAGCTGCACAGAGCCACTGCAGGTCTGGAGATGGGTTTTGCAGCTTGTTTGCTATGCAACAAATTTTCCAAAAATATCCTTTTGGAACTAACACTCTGTTTGGAACTCTAACGAAGCAACACAAAAATTAAAGCAAGATGCTAACTTATCAGGGCATGCAAGTTTTACCAAAACAAGGAAAAAACAGTTGGAAACTAGAAAGAGATGCGTTCCTACGCAACATTTCTGTTTTAATGAAACTAAATCTTAGAAAAAAAAAATGTTTCAGAGAATACATTTCAAGCAGCTCTACAGGCATGCAGTTAAAGTAAGCCTCAAATGATACTGAGGCAGGGACTGGCATTCACAGCCAGGAACAGTGTTACTGAATCCCAGGATATCCTCTTCACCTGCCTCGGCACAATTCATTTTTGGAGCACAAAATGAAACAGATCAGGGCATTCAAATCAAAGGTTCCTTTTAGCCCTACCAAACAGTTCCCTGAGTCAGCTGGCCTCAAGGTGACACAGTTTTAGAGAGGGCAGGGATGATTTAAGGTAGGATTAGTACTTAGTAATTGCAAGGGATCCAAAATCCGAACGATGATACTTTCCTAGTTCTTCTTCACACTCCTGAAGAAATCAGGCAACTGAACCAGCTACTGACACAGTTGGGAAGTCTTAGCACAAGGGAGCAATACTCAGCTTGGAAAAAGACACCCCCCTCTCTCCAGATCTGTATGGGTGAGGAGCCTGACCATTTCCTGATGGCTTAGGAATGAATTTCACCTCTTGGAAAAGAAGGAATTTGTTGCTGTGGCTCAGTCTGGAAAGAGTGCATGCCTTGGGAACAAGATGTCCTGTGAACTGAGTGGGGTCATAGGGCAATATTTTGCCCCAAGTAGCATCTGCCCAGCAGCACACCAGAGGATCCAAGGACTGTCAGTGTCCCTGCTAGACAGGCCCATGGAACGTGATACATACAGATAGACTCAGCTGCCAGCCACTAACACAGCCAGCCAGTCTCTCCAGTCAGCTGGGGAGGTCACTGGAAAGGTACACAGCACCAAAATAAAGTTCTTACTATGAATGATCCTCCACAGGAACCAATGCTCACACTGGGTATAGAGAGACCAAAGAAACCTAGTGCTAAGAGGTGATATGAGAATTAAGCTGGCAGGCCTCATTTTTTGCCAGTTTCTAGAAAACAGCTGGCCAAGAGTATCACAGAATCAAAGAATGGTTTGGGTTAGAAGAGACCTTAAAGATCATCCAATCCCACTCCCTGCCATGGGCAGCGACACCCTCTTCTAAAATCAGCCTGCTCCAAGCCCCATCCAACTTGGCCTGGAACACTTCCAGGGATGGGACAACCACAGCTTCTCTGAGCAATCTGTGCAAGGGCATCACAGGAATGACCTCTACAGTGTCCCACTGTGACTGGCTGTTAGCTCTGGAGAAGATCAGGAACACAACAAGTGCTGGTGGGTCAGGATTGAATTATTCTGTCTCAGCTATGCAGGAAGCTGAGAACAAGAATAATTGATGTTTTTGAGGATGGCACCACGAGGCAGTAAGAGAGTTATATAAGTCTAGCACAGGTGTAGGTAGGACAGAGGTGGCCACAGTGTTGTGAAAGAGAATCTCACACAGCCTTTTTCTGCATAAAGCTGCAGAGAGCACAATCTTATGATACAGGTTAACACATGGCCAGAGTCTTATAAACCATGTGTAAATGTATCAGTCTCTGAGGGTCCAGCCCTTGCAAACTGGCTTAAAATAATTTTAGCAAGACTGCTCTTGAGAGGTGTTTTGTAAAGCAAAAGGTTTAATAAGTGAAAAATATCAAAATAACAAATGTTACAAGAAAACAAAAAACAAGCCGTGCAGAGGTGTCCGAGAAAACCTCTGACACCCTGCTAGAAACACTCCAAAAAGCCTCTTACTTCCTTTGGGCTCCTTCCTAAATACTGGATGTTTCAGGAGGGACAATTTGGCTCTTGGTCCAACGAGATTAACAACAGGCTTTGAGTTACACTCTCGGAGCCCAATCCATGTTCCTGTGCTGGCACTGAGCCAATTACAATGAGGAAAAACACAGAACTTTCTAGTTAAACTTCCTAAAATGTCTAAAGGTAAACTGAAACTCTTTCCTGTCACCATTAGGAACACGAAAGAACGACACGCACCCGTCGGTTGAAGTGAGGAGCAAAAGAAGCACAGTTTATGATTTGGGGTTTAAATAGGATTTGGGATTTGATCAAGGATTGGGAGATGAGAGGAACACCTCTCTGACCCCAGTGGTCAATTCAGCAGCCTATCACAGAGAGGTATGCGAAAACAATCTACTTTTGTTTATGTTACATTCCTGAGAGACTCCACTAGAAATACGTAAACAAAATCATCAGAAGGCTAAAAAAATTAGGGTGACACTTTCCCTATTTGGAAACACCTGCTGGGGGTGCAGGATGCATTACTACACCCTTACTTTCATTAAGTGGGCTATTTTCTGGTCTGGACACGAGGAAACAAGTTCAGTGAGATACAATTTCTTACCCAGCCCCCTCTCCTTTTGAGCCAGGTCACCAGGGTCTTGCGGACAAACTCGCCCAGGCAGTCGACGATGGTGTGAACCATGGCGGGCTGCGCGTGCCGCACGCAGTCCACGGCCAGCCCCGCTGCCACGGCGTACAGGGACACCACCTTGCCCCACGTTATGCCTGTGCAAAGAGAAAAAGGCTGTTGGAGAGGATNGATTGGTTGTATGTATTAAGATACTCTGTAAAGAAAAATATATAATGCATTGTAACAAGAACTAAAGTGGCTTCGGGTGTGGCCTATAAGCTGATGCTGACAGCTTTTAGGCTAGGCTCTGGCACCCACCACCCAGGACTGCTGTTACACCATCTATGCAATAAACAGCATTTGAAAGAGCCACCTGATGTCCCACCCTTCTGAGACCCCAGCTTCATCATCTACAACAGGCTGTTCATATTGACATACACATACTCAGTTCAGTCTTGAATAACCAAATGAAACCACTCTGCTTCATCACATGTGCCCATGCTGCCTGCGTGCAGGCACAGTTCTGTGTGCTCTCCACACGGGGGAAAAGAAATAGTACAGGACCAGAATTAGGGAAAACCCTCCACACAGAGCAGCAGAATGAAATAATCTGACCCTGGTATGGTTTGATTGCCCCTCAGCACTGGCTGCACAGCTTTGGAAAAAAAGCAGCCCAAAGGCACCATTGGGATGGGGGAGATGTGCAGCACTATGTTTTGCATTGCCACTGGCTCTCAGCCATGCATGTGCTGCATAGGAGGTGATAGAATTTAAATACTTTGAACAACCTGGGGTTTTGTCTTCAACATAAAGCTTAAACACCCTTAGGAAAAGCATTCTTGTTTTTTTCTAATCACTGTTTCAATGTGACACTCAAAGCATATAATATAAGCATCTTCAGTTCTATAATGGCACAAAAGCAACAAAAAGAGGCAAAGTTACAGGGCCAAGATGGTTCACAGAATCATAGCTGGAATAGAGGAATCATAGAATCCTGAGCTGGGTGGACCCACAAGGCTCACTGAGACCAGCTCCTGGCCCTGTACAGGACACCCCAACAACCCCAGCTTGTACCTGAGAGCACTGTCCAAATGCTCCTGGAGCTCTGGCAGTCCTGGGGCTGTGACATTCCCTCATGTGCCTGTTCAGTGCCAGACCACCCTCTGGGGAAGAACCTTTTGCTAATATCCAATCTAAACCCCATGACACAGCTTCATGCCATTCCCTTGGGTCCTGTTGCTGCTCATCAGAGAGCAGTGCCCACCCCTCCACTTGCACTCATGAGGGCTGGTGTCCTCTTCAATGCAAGGCTTCAGTCTCCACCTGAAAAACAGGCAGCTGCAAGGATTTGGTGACTGCCTACTTAACATTGCCTGTGCTACCCTGCCGAAGACAGTGCAGGGGTGGAGAGTCAGTCAGTTATCTAATCTCCCAGAAGACAGCCTTCCTGCCAGGCTGACCTGCCTGCAGCTAGTGCTGCATGGAGGCTGTCCCAGCAGTAGTCATCTTCCTGTTGGTGTTAGTGATAAACACAAGAGCTCAGCTCTAGGTACCAGCCAACCTCCCGGGGGCTCCCCTGCGCCTCACCAACACCACTGGGCATAAATCCTTCATGCTCAAACATTGCAGTCATAAATCCTTCATGCTCAAACACTGCAGTCATAAATCCTTCATGCCCAAACACTGCAGTCAGCTGCCCCTCATCAGGCTTTTCTCAGGACCAGTGACCTGGAAATACAACCCTTTCACTCCCATGCAGAATTACTGCTGCACAGTGGTATATCCCTCCTGCACTTTATTATCTCTAATAGCCATATTTATCAAGCATACTGTGAAGTATTTCACAGTGTTGGATCTCTGTGGAATCTGTCCAAAGTCTCTCCCAAACACAGCCAGAAGCCTGGTGAAGTTCTAATATTTAAAAACCACACAGAACTGTTCTCACAGGGTTGCAGCAAGAAAGAAAACAGGAGAGAGGATGGAAAGACATGTGCAATGACTGGATCTATGGAGGGGTTAAACACACCATTAGAAAACTGTATGTGCTTAGCAAGCAAAAATAAAATCTAAATGGGGTAAAGAGTCTCTCTCTTTCCTTCACTGCACTCTCAGATCCTCAGGTAGCCTGAACCAGCTCTGGGATGGAGCTCCAGCCTCTTCACAGCAGTTCTCATTGCAGCAGAATGTCCTATATTTCTTTAGAAAACATGCAGATTTCAGAGCATTTCCACAATTCTTACACTTGGTGCTTCAAAAGGGACATTCATGCTAACACTTTTAGGAATTTCTTGCTTTTCTTTTCCTTAAATAATAAAAAAAAAGAACTGAACTTTAGAGGATCTCTTCAAATGTCAGCCACAGGAATACCTTGTTAGACTGAAGAAAATCTATTCAGTGTTACAAAAAACCCACATTTTTCATGACTAATGTAAGATAAAAATCTACAGATTAACCTTTTGTGAGGCTCTGCAGCAACAGCAACAGCAATAGCTCAAATCCTCTGTGACACTCTGCCCTTCCCCAAAAGTATCCTTAAGATCTGAGGAAGTTATTAATGTAGCTAAAGTGATTGTTGTTCTTTTGGTTTTATTTGCTGAGCAGATCCTGTGGTGTCCCTGACACCAGCGCTGTCACTCAGGAAGTTCACTGCCTGTTTGGCATTCACACTATTTATCTGCCTTTCTCACATTGTGTGTCACCATGACAGCCAGCAGAATGAACCAGGAAGAGGCTATGAAACCACAGAAGACTAGACAGAGGGGTTCTCCCTGCAAGGAAGAGGCTGTCCAAGGGCAGGTCAATACAGTTCTACCTAATGAAAGAGGCTTTAAGGGGTTACACTCCCTGTTGATGATATGTTCAGGGCCAGAGCCTCAGCTGGCTCACATTCAGCTTTAGTGTAAGTCAGTTTTACAGTTCTCCATCCCTGCAGAAATGTGATTCCTTGCATCTTGAGTTACACAACAAAGATTACCCAAAATTCCAGGGAAGAGTTCACTGGCTTATTCCCAAGCTTTTGCTGACAGCACTCTTTAAATATCTGAAGCAAGTCCATTAGCTGTGAGATATTTACGTGGCAGTAACAAAGACTGACAGGACTGAAGTCACTCTGGTACAGAAAGACAGCTCCAGTCTTGGTTCACTTTGTTTTGAACCCAAGTTTTGCTTTCCAGTAGAAGAGAAGTGTAACCACAACCTGTGAAAGATAGAGGCTCGAGAGATCCACCACCTCCCCAGCTCACAGGAAAGCAGTTTGCTATAAGGTACATCAGCCCAGAGAGGAGGGAGAAGAAGCCCTTCAGCTCCAGCTTCCCTGCCAAAATTGTTCCATAGTGGTACCTGCTGCAGGACTTGCATGAGGTGAGTGCTTCCCTGGCACATGGAGAGGACCTCTCTCCCTTTCAGAGCAGAAAGAGAACAAGTTCTTGGTTAACACTTATAATGGTGATGGATGTGGAGGGCTCAGGGGTCACATCCTCTTTCCAGAGCATGCCCACAAGGGTCAAACCAATCCTTCAGTTTGCCTTTCCTGTTACTAGCAGTGTTGGTCCACAGGGCCAGGAGAGGAGGAAATTCCTTCCTGATTTCCATTTGTCTGAAGTCCTCTTGCCACTGCTGGAGGCAGAAGATGGAGACAGCAGGCTGGGCTTCTCACTCCCAACAGCAGGGCACAGTTTATGCTCTTCTTCTCACTAGATATTGTAGGAAGCAAGGGAAGAGCAGGCACCTCCAACATCTGGGCCATGCTCATGGGGCTGGGCCCCTGCCCAGGAGGGCTCCAGCAATCATCCAGTCCCAGGCAGGAGGGGGCAGGGGAACATGCCCCAGCAGCTCTCCTCTGCACTTTCCCAGGACACCAGCTCCATTAACTTTTCTCTCGCAAGGACTCCCTTGGCAGGGACAGAGGAGCACAATTACTGAGAGGGCAGTGCCTCTGCTCTCCATGGTGTCCAGGCCATGTTCAAAGTGACATCAGTGTGATGCATCTCAGCATATGCTGGAATTGCATCTGACCGGTGCACACGAGAAGTAAAAATACATTAGCTTGCTCCAAATTCCTCAAAAGGCCTGGCTGTCATCCACACTGGGTAAATCAGGCACTCATCACCAAGCAAGACAATCTATTCACAGCTTCCCACTGTGTGGATTAACATGCACAGGAGCTAACAACAACAACAGGGAATGGAATGCTGGTCCAAAAAGGAATGGTCAAAAGAGAGAAAGCTCTGCTCACTGACATGGAACAAAAGGATATGGAAAAAGTGAAAGGCTGCTTAGAAGGCATTATAAAAAATAAGAAATACAAGTTGTACTTTCTAGCCATGGAGCTGAAGGTATGTAAACACTGCTGAGCCCAGGGTAAAATGAATTAGCAGGAGAGGAACGCTCTTGAAAGTGTTCCTGCTCATATGAGCTTGTCTGCCCCAGGGGAGAGATGAAGAAGCCATGAGACACAACTGTGCAGTCTCAGGGCACCACAATACCTGAGGTTATTCAAACAAACTTCCCTCTGCTCCACTCAGCATCAAAGTCCTGCCCACAAATCAGAGCTTAAAGCAACACGATCCACTGCTACACTTCAACAGGTGGGAGAATACAGCCAAACACAACAGGCTTTGGTGGAGAGAAAAGCTGAGAGGGCTGTACACAAGGCAGGACACTCAAGCCATAAGGCCTAAGCAATGAGGGAGCACAGGATGCACTTCTAACAGCATTTCAGAGAAACCCAGAATCATCTGGGTTGGAAGGAAACCCAAAGCTCATCTCACTCCGATCCCCTGTCATGAGCAGTGTTACACCCCAGTCACTTAATTCCAGGGTTAAAACCAAGGTTCTTTTGCTCTGGATAGATGCAAAGGAGAAAATCCCAACCAGATCTTCTCAAGAGGTAAAAAACACATGAAAGTTTGCTGGTAAACTACAGAAAATTAAGGTACAGTGGCAAAAGAGTAAATGCAACATAACATCACTTACCGTTGCATAGACTTAGCCCACTGAACATAGAAAACCTTTAATGTCATGTTCTGTGAGAAGAGAGAAGAAGAAAGGGAGAAAAACAGACAGACAAGAAAGATGTAGAAAAACAGACAAATAGGTACCAACTCCTGGGTTCCAGTGATGTAAAACTCCAAAATGAAGGTAGGGTTAAAGGACATCATGCTTGCCTTGTGGTCAAGCTTCTTAAAACTTTGGCCCATCCTGAGTTCCTAGGTGGGACTTTTGGTTTCTTGGACACTCAGGGGCAGGGTCAGGCAACACTGGGGGGCTGCCTTCAGCGTGCCATGGCTGGCAGACACTGCAGGATTGAGGGGTACAGGGGGCAGGGCACCACCTCACCAGAGCAAGGTCTGAACCACCCCCTACCACGCGTTCCAAGCATCCTAAGATGTCTCAAAACAGATTATTTTTTCCAGTCTCTAACAAGCAGGGATACCTTCCAACATCCCAGGTTGCTCCAAGTCTCACCCAATCTGGCCTTGAACACTCCCAGGGAAGAGGCAGCCACAGCTTCTCTGAGCAACCTGTGCCAGGGCCTCACCTTCCTACGGAAAAATTTCTTCCTAATATCTAACCTAAACCTACTACCTGTTAGTATGAAGCCATTCCCCCTCATCCTGTCACTCCAGGCCCTTGTAAATAGTCTCTCTCCAACTTCCTTGTTGGCTCCTTCAGGAACTTGAAGGCCACAGCTGGGTCACCAGGAGCTTCTCTTCTCCAGGCTGAACAATCCCAACTCTCCCAGCCTTTCCTCTCAGCAAAGCTGCTCCATTGCTTCTCTGATCATCTTGGTGCTTCCTCTGGACTTGCTCCAGCACCTCCATGTCCTTCCTGTGCTGGGACCCTCAGGCTGGAGACAGGTCTGAGTGGGGCAGAGGGGCAGAATCTCCCTTCCCCTGCTGCCCACGCTGGGGGATCAGCCCAGCACATGAGTGGTTTCTGGATCCCAGTACACAGGGCCAGGGCATGTCCAGCTCTCACCCACCAGAACCCCAAGTCCTTCTCCCAGGAATGTTCTTGATCTATTCATCCCCAGTCTGGATTGATCCTGGTGGTTGCCTCAACACATGAAGCATTAGCACTTGGCCTTGTAAAAGCTCACGAGATTCCAATGGGTCACTTCTCAAGCTTGTCCAGGTCCCTCTGGATGCCATCCCATCCTTCAAGTGTGTCAACAGCACCAGTCAGCTTGGTGTCATCTACATCCATTTGCTCCTGCAGGGAAAGTGCTGTCTCCTCAGAAAGCATGAACCCTACATTCCTGTTATACAGGGCTCACTTCAGCCCAGGCACTCTTGCTTAAAAGCCAAACCCAGTAAAAACCAGGCTGAAAGCTTTTAAAAAGCCCTCATGCCTAGCAGCTCTTACCAACAGGACAGAACTGCTTCCTTTAGGAAAGGAAAATGCCTCTCCCTTTTGTGCTTCTGTTTTTCCATCAAGTGACCTCTTCCTTCTGGGATTTGTTTTAAAATCTAAGGTAAATGTCAGCTCAGCCAGGCCCCAAACCAAAGCTTGATCAAGTCAAGGGAAAGTCTCCTGCTACCTGTAGAGCAGCTTTGGACCACACATGAGAACTGGTGGTAACGTCACAGAGATGATGCTGTTGCAGATACTTCACCATCAAAAGCAGAGCAGGGCTCTGCAGTGCTTGTCTCCACACAGATGGGCTCTCCTCACCCTGAATAAAGTAATGAGTTGTTTGGGAACAGGGGAACAAAATACAGCTTGAGCCTAAAGCCTCTTCTCCCAGATGACAAGCCATGAGACAAGAGGAAATGGCCCTAAATTGCACCAGGTGATGTTTAAGTTGGGTATTAATAAAAATTTCTTCATTGAAAGAAGAGGCATTGAAACAGGCTGCTAAGGGCAGTTTTGGGCTTAGTCAAGACTTGTAGACAGGGTGGACAGGAACTGAGCACAGACAGAGAGAGCTACAGCGTGAAGACTTAAAATCAGGCCAGAATGTGGAAGACAGACATGAAAAAGATTAAGGAGAAAAATTTCTCCAGCAAAAAAGGGTCAAAATCCCCTGCTTTCTTGCTGGAAAGGCATTGTAAGTAACTAGTGGGGCTCCCCAAGCACTGTAGTGTCAGACTGTAGCTGTTTCCTTAATAAACTTGGTAATTGGCATGAAAACTCACACTGAACTTGAGTGTCTGGTTTCCTTTGCTCAATAAGAGCCTCTTTCCTCTGAACTATGAAAAAAAAAAAAAAAAGAATGAATGTCTGGCTGCTACAGCCAACTTCAATTTGCTGGATTTATTGTTGAGTGCTGAGTTTTGAGACTGCAGTGGGATCCAGGAATGTTAAAAAACAGCAAGCTCCTACCCCTTTGCCACTCAGTAACCTTCTACCTAGGAGAAATTACAATAACAAGTTGATAAAAGCAATTAAATATACGACTCCCAGCAGAGATGAGAAAGAATTAAGAACAGAGCATGGAGAGCTCTGGGCCAGTTTGAATCAGCCCCTGTGCAACCAGGCCATTTCTGCAGCAGGGTGGCTCAGGAGGAGGGGCAGCACTGTCAATAGAGCTTGAGTCCAAAGTCTCCAGCACTGTCAACCTCAGAGGGCTGAGTCCAGATTCTATTCTCAATACCCTGAAAACCCAGGTTTAGAACTATGAGATATGACTTCTACTTTAATTTTAAACTACCCACACACTTGGCTCCTGAGCTGAGAAGTTGAAGAACACACACACACACAAAAAATGCAGTTCTCCATGAATTTGTCACTGAGAGCAGAACTCCCAGGAGGCAGCAGGCTTTCTCCCCAGCATCATGGTTATGCAGCATCACAGCACACACAGTCTGCTCCACCTGCAGCATTCCTGGCTTAGCTCTCTGTGTCCCTTCAGCTCTGGAGGTGGGCCAGTCCCCAAGCAGTCAGCTGTAGTCATCTAAGATCACCTGCTCACCTCCAGTGCGAATTGCACCTGAGCCTGCCAGCCTGACCACTGTTTTTCTGTTTGCCTTGACACCAGTAAAGCTCAGTATTAAGTGACAAGACAGGGCACCTGCTCTTTGTACACAGCCACACTGAGACATTCCTGCCATACTTTCTCAGCTCTTGCTTTCTGAGCTTACAGGCTCTCCCAAGCCAGCCCAGTGCAAAGGCAAGCTGCAACCCAGGCATACTCTGAAAGGCTGTTGAGGGCTGCAGCACAAGCCACACAATCCAATTCCATCCAGTTCCAATGACACAGTATCAATTTCCCTGATCCAGGGAGCAAAATCTGCTCTGCTCAAACTGCCAGAAGCCCTGCTTGGGCAGTCCCTCTCAGAGATCTATTTTGTCATCTGTTTTGATTCTGGGGAGGATCTGTGCTCTCCACCACAGCTCTTCAGACTTTCTGCATGTCAGGACTTCTCCAGAATGCCAGTGGTTCCAGACAAAGCACAGTTGATTGTGAGGATTAAAAGGTTTTGAGTGAGGTAGCCTATTTGAAAGTACAACTAAAACCTGGACTTCTATCCCGTAGCAACTATTGCCAAAGTGACAAGAGTCCCTCCATCCTGTGACACTTCCCATACTATTGTCACTGGTTCCACTGGTTTCATACTGTTATGCTGCTAGCAAGTTGCTTTCTTCGTTTTTTTTTTTTTCTTTTTATTGTCTTGTTTCCAATCTTTAACATCTACTGTCCCTTCCATAGACAACACAACAAGACATTGCAGAAAACCCATAACCATGTCAGAACCTGCCTGACATAAATCCCTCTAAAAGGTTTCTCTTCCCTCACGTACCACAGGCTGCTTTTCCAGTTGTGGGCAGGGATTGTTTCCAGGAAAAGCTGAACACAGCATAGGGCATATTTTTGCTTTTGACCATCATCTCTGGAACCAGTCTAACAGCAGCAGCAGAACACTCGCATCTAAGCAGGGAGAAAGGTCAAAGCACCTGCTCATCTGGAACAGTCTTAAGGACCAAGACTTCCCTAACATGAGAAAGGAGAAACAGCAGGTCCCATTGCAATTCTGGGTGTTGCTGTGGGAAAGGAAGCCAGGACAAGAGAAGCTCTCTTGTGATGAGTTGATTCTGGCTCCCAGCATCAGCAGCGTGAGCTGGAATAAGGGAGACTCCCAAGCAATGAATCTTCTGCAGTTGCCAATGGTGAGCAAATAAGCTTGGAATGAGTGACCTCCCTGTGCAATGAGGTAACAACCACCTCCTAATGAGGAAGGGCAGGAGGTGCCTTCTAGAATGAGACAACCTACTGGGAGGATATTACAACCCAGGACATTTCCCTGCCAGAAGACAGCAGAGAGGAGCTGTCATTAAATCATTACAGCAGGGCACACTGCCAAACTGCCCACAGCCCTTTCAGAAAGCCAGGCCCCACCTTAGAGGCTATCCCAGAAACACAGCCTCTCCAAGAGGGGGTGGCTCCATCCTGTTCCTTTCCACCCAGCCCTGTCTGGGCACCGTACCTGCAGTGAAAATCTGTGCAGCCACAGCCAGGAAGGCGTCGGACACGACGGTCTCGGAGTGCAGGGAGATGTTCAGCTGCCGCGCGATGTTCCGGTAGACGTTGGGGCGAATGTACTCCAGCTCATCCCCTGCAAACAAACAGCAGCCAGGGGTCAGCATGCACAGCACCAAGCCCTGCTCCCACCACGGAGCAATTACAGCTGGGGGCACTCAGAATCACAGAATTTCTAGGTTGGAAGAGACCTTCAGGATCATCGAGTCCAACTCATGCTCCAACACCTCAACTAGATTACGGCACCAAATGCCACATCCAGTCTTTTTTTAAACACATCCAGGGATGATGACTCCACCACCTCCCTGGGCAAACCATTCCAGTACTTTACCACTCTTTCTGTGAAAAACTTTTTCCTAAAAAAGGCATCCACTCCAGGGATGCCTTCAGCCAAAGAGGCTGAGCCCCAGCTCCTCCTGAGTTTAGGCAGGCAGCAGAGTGCTTGGGGTCGTTTAGATGCAATTCCCTACCACATGCACCCTGGGACTTCTAAAGGGAGCAGAGGCAGGCAGTGGCCCTGTACCAGTGGTGTGGCTGCAGTAGTCCCTGATATAAATGCTGTTCCCAGGCTGGCTGCCTGCCTTTCCTCCAGCACAGGAGACAGGCCTCAGATAAGCAATGTCATTTTATTCCAGAAGTGAGAAGGAAGCATATCCATCCATGTGAGCTTTTGAGAGATACGCCCTTCCTCAGCACCCCATCAGGCTTGTACAAAAACGGCTGAAGTGCAAGAGAGCAACTCAAGAATGCTGAAGGCTGATGAAAGCCAAGGATCCACCCAGAGCTGCACAACATTAATTAAACAAAGAGACTCTCAGCTATTTTATGCTCACGCAGGCACTTGAGATTCAATCTGGATTTCTTTCTCTCTTCTCAGTGGTTAAAGAGATGTTCATTTGCATGGCTGACTGCTCAGCAGCAGGGTATCTGACACACAGACGTTTGCTTTCACCTCCAGAGTGCTTTCTGCCCAGCTGGGAAATGGCAGGAGGTGTTAGGCCAGCTTGAAACCTAGACAAAAATACCAAGGACAAGCAGAGAACCTCCTCCCAAAGGACTGAGCTATGGAGCTTGGGAAACAACAGTAAAGCTTTTTCTTTGTAGCAAAACAAACCATTTTTTGAGTAGTAGAATTAATAAAGCCCAATTTCCAAGGGATTTCTCTCTCTGTAGAGGTTCATGGATATTTAATGAAGGTTGCACAGCTGCTGTAGGAGCATGACACATTGCAAACACAGCATGGGACCAAGGCCCTTTGTGCATAGATTTAGGACACACTGTGCTTTTCCCCTGCACAAGGGTGCCCTGGGAAGAGGAAGAGTTATCCCAACAGCTTTGTACCCCACTGCAAGACCCAGGCAACTCGGCCCAGCCAGAGAGCAACTGATCTTCCTCAAAATTTCATTTAGCATGAGAGGTAAAAAGGAAGATCTCACTGCAATCAGGATCTTATTACAGAGCCATTAACTACTGATCCTTAATCCATTTATCTGGCACTCAGCACAGGCAAAACCCAGCTCTACAGAATTCCACAGCTGAGCTCTCCCAGCCCTTTCTGAGTATGGGATTGTCCCTATTTGAGGGCAAGAGGAAACCTGCCAACACATGGTCAGCCCTGATAAGGGGAAACCTTATTGGAGTACTCAACAGCAGTTTTCTCCCCACAGGCAGCACACAGCCTTCCTGGTAAATGTAAGGAAATGGGGATAGCCCTGGTTAGCTGAGAGGGAGGCACAGGAGGCTGGGATCAGCACTTGGTAGCCTGCCACTGCTACAACTTCTAACAAGCAGCGCCTGGAGGCCCCAGATGAGATCAGGGTTTGGTTGGAGGCACACATGCCCTGTTCTGCAGCAAGGCACTGGGCAGGCAGGAGTGTCTGGGGAAGGAAAGCACAGGAAGGTATTCCCATGCTCGGAGAGTCTCCCTGCCCCAGCAGCCCCAGAACTTCTCCTGCAGCATGACACACTGGTGCTGGTCTCCAGTGGCCTTGTTCTGATGCCCAACTTTGCAACATTTAGAGCAATTTGGGGGCTGCTTCTCCTTCCTGCAGTGGTTATGGAGGAATTAGCAGGGCAGCAGTGACAGTTTCCATGTGCAGAATCTCCTTGCAGTGGTCAAAGGGCACCTCCCTGGGCCTTGGCCAGAGGAAACACAAGTTCAGATAAACCATGCCTGTGACAGACACAGGCAGTTGGTCTGGGGTGCCTCATTTGGTTATACCATTAGGTTTTACCATGTCTGACTCATTAATTGCCCTAATTAGCTGCTAAGCCTCACTGAGTTGATGGAGTCTCCCTCCCTATGACCTCCAACAGCATTGCCTGTGCCCAGGACTTCTGCAGGCCCACCAAGCATTTCATCAGTCTCTATGTGCAAGTGGGCTAGGAAATACTCCAACTTCCCATCTCCACAGGCTTTTCAGTACTATAATGAAGGAAAAAAACTGGTCTTGCTTGTTGCAGTGCTTTAAAGTGGCTAAGGATTACCATTCCTGGCAGGTGCCTGGATACCAGCTGGCCTTGTGCTGGTGAGAGCAGCAAAGGGGAAAAAAAATGGATGGGCCATGTGACAAGTGGAGTTTCTAAAGAAACGGGACAGGAACTCTTCTTTGTCTTAAAGAGGAGAACTGCTCGCCTTTCTGGTGGCATGGGTACCACATGGTGCTCTCCAAACAGATTTGCTCAGAGAAGGCACCACGTTCCTGGGACTATCAGCCAAATCTTTCCATCTGGACAACCCAGGAGACGCCTTCAGATCCAGTGTGCCACCTGCTTGCCCTTTAACATGTTCCTGGCCACCTACAGAAGATTAGGTTGAAAGCACATAAATTTCAACCCCCAATGCAGGCAGAGAAGAAAGGGAGTACAAATAGACAGTGAGATTGACAGGAGAACAAAAAAAAAATCCCCCAAAGACCAAACAAGCACTGGAAACAAAAGCAGAAGTAAAATCAGCATAGAAGAGAAAATGTGAAAAAGAATTAATTAAAAAAAAAAAAAAAGAAAGTCAGGTAAAAGAAACACAGCTATGCCTTAAAAAGAAACTTGGGATAATATCAAACTGGTAGAAAGGGGAGAAAGTGGGGGGCACCAGCCCTGGTCCTGACTTTGTTAGGCCCAGCTAATGCTTACTTCACCAGACCTGTTTGAACTCTGATGTAATTAAATCAGATGCAAATGCTGGTGGTAGTTTCCACGCCAGATGTGAACTAATGTACCAGCCTGCAGGCAAAGAGGGATGTTGGAAGCAACTTCCAAGAATAAAAGTGTTGGGTTCCCAAATGACAAACAGCTAGACTTGAGCACACAGGATGCTACACAACCCAAAACAAAAGGCCAGGCAACTGTTAACATTTAGAGGGTGCTCCTGGTACAAGCTCTAAAGCATATTTTCATGTCACAACCTCCAAGCATGACCTTCAAATTGCTCTCCCTGAAATCCCCACAGTTGCTGTGCTGTGAGGGTGGCACTGAATGGCAGTGTATGCCAGACAACATCAACCAACTCTGTCCAGCAAAAAGCAAGAAAACTCAGGTCTTGCTGAATAATTAAGACAGACAAAGGAAAATTAAACACACTGTCTTTAAAAATCAGCTTTTATAAAATCTCCAACAACACATTTTCTAAGCAACTACCCCCAAATTAAAGGTGGGTGAGCTACTGCTCAAGCCCAAGTCCAGCAGTAGTAGTGCCCTAGAAGATGCTAGATGCATTGTGGCAATCAAGTCACCCTGGAGAAAATACTGCAAGATCAGTTAAAACGCTCAGCTGAGAAAAACTGCTCTAAGCACTGTGAGAACTGTTACAGAGCTGGAGACCTGGGCACACAGAATCAATTTGCTGCTGGACTTTCTTGGACTGCTTTGTGATTTTGAGCTGTCACAAGTCCTCAGAAAAAGGCAACTTTGCAGAAACCCTGTGCTGAGCAGCGCTCCGAGAGACTGAGGAAACTCAAGCAAAGGAGTTGTTCAGTGAAGATCCCCAACACCAAAATAAATACCAAAAGCAGAGAAGAGAAACCTCTGTATCATCACATGAAAAGCCTCTTCCAGAAGCCTTAGTCTGGTTGGAATGTCTCCATCCAATCCGAGCTCCCCCAGCCCAGCAGGACTCACCAAGGCGTAGCAGGATGGTGGACACCTCGGCCAGCTTACCCCCAGGCACTGGGGTGTTGTACTCGGGTTTGCTCCAGCTGACACCTGCCTGAATCAGCCTGGAGTTTATGTAGTCTCTGCAGAGAGCCTTGGCTTGGGACACAAGCTCTTTGTCAGTGGGAGACCTGTCAAAAACCTCCATCACCTCTGCAGCAAAGACTGAGGACCGACGTAGCACCTCCATCCTCGGCTGCTGGACCCACAGCTCTGCATGCACTGACGGCAAGGCTGAGCCAAAGCCTTCGAGGAGACTCTGCAGGAGCTGTCTAGTAATCCTCTGTCCTCAAGGGCTGTCAGAGCTCCCAGCAGCTCTTCTCCACAGGCCAGTTTTTCGTTTTAGCTGGTAAATAAAAGCATCTGTAAGTCCTCTAGCACTGCAAAGATGTAAATCAGAAGCTCAAGAATACAGTTATGCTGAAGTACCACATTTGCAAAACATTTTTCTTGGTCCATCTTACAGATAGGGGCAAGTCTTGCATCTTTCAGCCACTGACTATCCCTGGCAGCATGGTCCACAGAAGGGCTGCAGTTTTGAACTCTCCAAGTGTTTCCTCTTTTCCCGTTCAGATTTGGCAGTTCTAGAATTACCCACCAGAGAGACTAGACAGTCAGAGCATGAAAACACTTCATAGAATGTGCAGACAATCTCAGCTTGTTTCAATTAAACTGAAAAAAAAAGAAGAAGAAGAACCCCAAATACCACTTACAGTAACCTCAACCAGATGTCAACAGACATTCCAGCTCAGTAGGTCATGGATCTTTCTGAAGAAATGGCACTATTGCAAGAACAAGGGTATGGGAGGATTTGAAATGACTTGATGGAAACAGTTTTCTGAGACATATTCTTAGTTTAGGTTTTGGTTGTGCCATGCTTTTCCCCCAAAACAACGTGCATACTACCACTTGAAAACATCTAGCAATAGCAGAGAAAGCAAAACAGAAAAGAAGATTTTTGAAAAGATTTAAGCTGTGAATGCCTAAAGAGAAATGTCAAAATTTCTTCAGAGGCACCTGAACTCATCTGCTGATCTGAGTTTTTAATCCAGCGCCGCTTTTGAAGTCAGAGTCAGACCAGTCTTTACTTAGATGTTAATAAATGCATTTTTCAGTCTGCAGTTTCAGACATCTACTTACAATGACGATTTTCAAACAAAATGCAGCCAGTTATTTCAGTTTGCCCAAGGAAAAATATAATTACCTCTCATGTTGCACTTTTTCCCCCTCAGTGATTTCTTTTTGGGTTTGGTTTCACGTTTCTTTAGAAGATCTGCATCACTGGACACCTGGTTTAGCATTCATGGGTTACTGTCATACTCCTCTGGAGAGCACCAGCCTCCTCTGCTGTGCTTTCCACGGGGCTCATGCCAGCGCCTCCTCCCCCGTCTCTGTCAGCCCCACATGCCGGCTGCACTCCACCGGGATCCTTGGGGTTTGCTCTCCTGCTTTTAAAGGACCCAGACACAGAGGAAAGCTTCTGGCTTTAGCCTTGTAAGGAAGATGAAATAACCGGGAGGTGGGGTTGCTACGCCCAGAGAGAGACGCTTTCTCCTCCCCTTTCCTCTCCCTTAAGGAGGCTCTCTGTTGTTCTTCGCTGCGCTTCCTTCAGGGACTCGACTTCAGGGTGAGGGTGGGAGCATCATTTCTGGACCAGGTTACCCCACGTAACAGAACAATTCCTGCTGGATTCCCAGAGCAGCTTTTGCAGAGTTGGCGTTGGGCAGTCATTTTCACACGGTAGCCAAGTGAGGGAATTATACACTGGCATATGTCAGTCCTACCAATTCAAACCCCTCCATCATTTTGGACTGTGTCCCTGCCCATGCAGGGGGCTGGAAATAAATGATCTGTAAGGTCCCTTCCAACCCAAACTATTCTGTAATTCTGTGATGATTTTATGATTAACATAGAGAGCCACAGCTCAGGGTTAAGGCAAGCAGTGCTCACAACTCCCCCCAAACTCTAAGTAGTCTGGTTTAAAAAAAATGAACTGGCTTTGTTGATAGGAAATTGTTTATCCAGAATGGGGTGTATTGCAGGAACTTGCCTACTTCATCTCAATGTGTTATGAAAAACATTTCAATGAGCTCCAATATATTTATAAATTAATTTCAACATCAACTTCTTGTTGTAACATTATCATATTGATGCCACAATGTTCAGCTTTCTTCCATGTGCATGTGTTAGACAATTTCATCTCAATAAATCACATACAAATGTTGGCTTTCTGTGTTACAATTTGAAACAAAAGAAGTTTTAATAATAGAGGTTTCCTGCAGCCAAGAAATTCTACTAGACCAAACACAAATGCTCCCCAATAATAGCTTGTATATTAGCAACTGGGTATTTGGTATATTTGATACACAATCTTTCTGAAAGGAGGTCAGAAATGAGACCTAACTGTTGTCATCTTGCTGCCTTCAAGAAAAGAAGCAAGTACACCTCTCCAAGGTGTTGAGCACATAAATCCCTCCAGTACAACATGCACCAATGCTGGTCTCCAAGTCAAGGGATAAAAAAGAACAAATGAACTGCATGAAAAAAAACCCTTATTATGTGACGGATTGAACATTCTGGCCAGCATCCAACACACAACTCAAGCACAGATTAACACACAAAGCATGTTGGCTGCCATTAACTGGATTGCTGGAGCCTGCTTTGCTGTCTTGGAAAAGGGCTGAGGTACCTCCTACCCTTCAGCAACAGCTCTTTCTGAGCTGGCTTTTTCAGGGAAAGGAGCAGGGTCAAGGAGAGGTACATGTATGTAGTGATGCCAGCTGGGATCCCAGCTCAGCTCAGTGTGTGACCAGGGTAACATGACAATAGTGACTGTGCATCTCCAGTACCACATGTGTTTGCTCCAAGATTCTCTCAGAAATTTGTTTTTATCCACTAGCCTCACTCAAATATAAATATAGACAGAGGCCTGTCCCACAGAAGCTGAAATCAAGACTCCAGAGGTTCTCTGTTACTGCCTATCCTTAACCCACCTATTCCCTGCAGAGCAGGTCTGATAATGTCTTGGAAAATTGCATTTTTGCCTTTGCCACATTGATGGCTGAAAAATCATTAAAAATTATGCCTTAGCTTCCTGCAGCAGCTGGCAGCTTCACACAGGGACCCTATCTAAACTGTTCCTATTCAGAAGGACTATGAAATGAAGAGGAATGCTTAAATATCAGTACTGCTTAACTAATGATAATTTCCCCCAGAAATCTGGCAAATATGCAAGTGCCACAGTGCTTCCCAGCTCCCCGTGAGTGCCAATCTCATCCCACATGTGTTCCCTGCCCAACTGTCACAGCATGCAGCACCCCCTCAACTTCAACCCTGCAGCAAAGACACAAAACCTAGAAGCATGAGGGGGTTGTGAATAAAAAAGCAAACCTTCTATTACAAAACCTCCACCTAACAGTGCATGGTATTCTACCTATATTATTTACATATTTGTATTAAAAACCGAGTTTCACACTGAATGATGCCTCCATAAGTAAAAACAGATTAAACCACAGCATTTAGTGCTCAGCTGACCAGACAAGAAGAGGGTGTTACAATCCAAGGTGCTGTCAGTGTAACCAGAGCCCTTTTTTCATAGAATGTTTATGCTTAGGGACTTGACCTATAACGGGAAAACTCCTGTGGCAAAGGAATGACAGGCAACAGTGCAAAAGCAGTTTTTATCACCACAAAACACTGTTTCCAGTGTAGCTGTTCCTGGCATGACAGTGTTCTGGCTGGAACAGGCTCCACATCACAGCTCCTGTCTCAGGTGGGGTGACCACAGCAGCTTAGAGCACTCCTTTAGTAAAACCAGGGGACCACAAAGATATGACTATATTTTATAAGCATGTCAAGTGGGAACAAACCATGGAGAAGCCACATCAGCAAGAACACAGTGACAGCTTAATTATGAACAGCTTCTGCTCAATATTAAACAGTTTAACTGCTAGAGAAGGAAGTCTCTGGGAAGGCCTCTCAGCAGTTGTAGTTGGAGCAAAATAGCCAGTGAATTGTGAGCACACTGCAGAGGGTCTGCATGACATAGATGCCTGCAAGAGCATGAGAATAGCCCCAAAGGCCAAGGAGGTCACTCAACATTATGTTCCCACAGCCTGGCTCGGACTGGAGCTACTGTTGTGTCTCACCTTGCAGAGCCTATCGCAGCCACTTCACACAGCCTACAATTCCAGCAGAAATACACACAGAGATCTCATGTTATAAACACCTGCAGAGTAAGGACTTTGAGAAGCAGACCAAAGGTTGCCAAAGACATCCAGTTAATCTTCAGACAGTCTGGGAACCAATCCTGCCAGCCTCTACCTGCTCTAAGAAGTGTCCCTTCAGAGACAAGATGCTCTGGCAAAACTCTGGCACTGTAGCCAGACCAACTCCTCCCACCAAACCAAGCCTGAACCACCTTCTACATTGTCTCACTCCCTTTTAATGTACAGTCTTATGTGACTTTTGCAGCAATACTTGGAGTCTGTGTTTGTAAAGTTATCACCTCTGCAAACACACTTACAATGTCGGGCTTTGTGCTGCAAAGCTGTACAGGAGGGCAGGAAGGTTGGACATGTGCTGCAAATCTGTACAGGAGGGCAGGAAGGTTAGACAAAACACTTCTTTTTACATAGAAATATTTTGCCAGCTGAAATAGGAAAACAATACATGGAAGCAGCAGCTTAATTGGACCCAAGTAAAACATGGAGGATTTTTGAACCTTTTTCTTGTTTCTGAAGGCCTTGATTCAAAGCCTCCTCAAAGCCACGCAGTGAGTTGCATTACTTGCTTTATGGGATCACCTTGGTGTGTCCCATACCAGACCAAAGAGGCTGTGTCACAGTCAACTTATTTTCCACAGCCTTTAGACAATTCTCCTTCACGAGGATGCAGGTCTAGTGACTTAAACACATCAAGTTTAACAACCAATCCATTACTTTGGTTTCTGATGTAGTTTAGCACTGATACCCAATGCTTTCATCTCTTAACCCACTGCCATGCCCCCTGTCACTGCAGACACAACTTCTCTGTTACCCATACATTTTGACCAAGACAGAACAGAGATATGGTGCATTCCAGAACTGATGTACAAGCTGGGCAAAGGGGAAACTGTAGCAGGAATTTAACATTAGCTTAGGAGTTGAATCATAGAATATCTCTACCTATATTCCTGAATCTTATTCTGGTGATGTTGTCTGAGAAGAGTTTAACCAACTGTTGCTACTCAGGTAGCAGTTAAGCAGCTGCTCACTGCAAGACAGCAGCTTCTAACTACTTCTAGGACTTTGATGAGGCTGCATCATTTGCTTCAAAACCTACTTCAGTAAATATAACTGTTTTGTTTGTCTCCTGTCTCCTAATTTGCTTTAAAGTGATACATTTTACTGAATGGATCAATCACCTCATAGCCAAGAAGGCAGCAGACACAAAGAAATAAAAAGTTTTAGATTGTTCAACTACTATAGCTTTGTGTTGAAACACAAATATTTACCACCAAAAGTGAAAAGGCAGAAAACACCTTATGAGGTCACTGCTCCCAAGAGATCAGAGTTCTCTTCCCTTTCAAGCTCTAATCAACAAAAGCAGAGGGTAAACCTTTGTCTCATTCTAGCAATTGAGCACCAACAAGGTTTGGGACTCAGCTCACACTCACACATGGGGTACATGCATGTGGACAGGTAAAGACAGGCAGGTGCCTCTGCCTGCAGTGATCCCACAATCAGAGAGCTTGAAGTGGGGACAGGCACTTCTGCACTGGTTCAGCAGCATTTATGAGCTCTGACGCATTTCCCTGCAGCTGCAAGACGTGTGCTGGCACACAGACGTGTCCTACATAGGCAAAGGGATTGCTGGATCTGATAACACTGGGCAGGACTCTACCCTGTACACATCTTCATGCCCTAAACCTGCTCCAAGGGATTTAGACTCAAGCATTGCACATGCAGAATGTAAGCCTACTTGTAATTAAACCCTTGGTGACTTTTAGAAAGCCTCTTCAGACTCTTCAGTCTTAGGCTCTTCTGCTGGGCAGGGCAGCAGCTATGGCCTTAAAAAACTTGTCTTTTCAAGGTCTGAGACAAGGAGGTAAGGCTGATGTCTCAAGTCTGCACACACCAAACTCAGAGTGCATGGTTGCCTCATACACAGCATTATATCTTACAGCACCTCCACTAGGATGCAGTTCCATCCTAGTGCACCAAAACAGTTTTAAACACATGATACACCTCTAGACTTTGTGGAACTCCACACTGGCAGAAGTTTTCTTCAAGGCTGCACTGGTTAATGAGTGACCCCTCTTACTCTGTGGAGCAGTATAGGGCTGTTTTCCTCAGCAGCAGGGTCAGCTATAGCAACCTTCATGTCCAGCTGCTCATACCAATTCCTAAATCATCCTTCCAAATTGTACTGTGATAATTTAGGGATTTGCTGCCAATGTGGACTGGTTCAGGGAGCTGGTTGGTTATTTTACATCTGGATGTGATAAACCTTCCATTAGAGCACATCTGCAGAGATGGATTAGTACAAGCAAGATAGTTACAAGCAAAAGGAAACAAATTCAGCTTTTCCAACAAGAAAAATGCCCAGGAAGCAATTGCACTAGTGTTGATTGTCCACATAAAAATGCAGCTGTGGTGATCTGGAGCTTCCTAGTCTACTGCAGAAGACAGAGANAATGCCCAGGAAGCAATTGCACTAGTGTTGATTGTCCACATAAAAATGCAGCTGTGGTGATCTGGAGCTTCCTAGTCCACTGCAGAAGACCCAGAAATGCTAAGAGAAGGTAATCAACCGATCTCTCTGTGAGCTCAGCCTGTCTGAGGTTTCCTGCATTTATAAGATGAGAGCTTTTGTGGCTTCTGATGGAAGAGACCTTAACCAGAAGGAGGGGGAAGGCAAAATTTTTTTTAAAAAAAAAAAGAGATGGCAACATTCTGTTACCTGACATTAAGGTATCCAAATCTGGCACAACAGCTGGGACAAAAGCAATTCCCTCCTTCAGGCTGAAACATGAGCTTGATCAAGTAGGTGTCCAAAGCAGGGTTAACTTGCACTTGTTGACCATGAATTTGTCCCCCTTACTTCACTCCACTTTGGGCTGGAGTGTTTCCATACCACTGAAAGGCAGCTGGGTGCAGTAGCTGCTCTCAGTGCTTGGGATCAGGTGATCCACATGCCCACTCATGATCAGGGAAGAAGGAAAACCTCCCCATCATCAGCCACCCCTTCTCAGGCTCCCTAGTGCATTCTGGTTGGAAAAGAACTGCTACAGGTCTTGGACCATCAGTTCAGCAAGAGCCAGGAGGCTCTTACTGCTGTGCTTCTTGCTCAGCCTGCACATCTCCAGCGTGCCACTGTGCACTAGTATGACAACAGCAAACATCTGGCCAGGTGTTAAAAAAATACTGCCAAAGGTGCTCAGGGTGGACCCACTTCAGTCAAAGTGATTCAAATCAATCTTAATCGTATTTAGGAATCAGCAAGCAGGAAATCTTGTTTTGAAATCATTAATTTTATCTGTTTCTAAGAGAAGGCAAGTCAAACTCGCCTGTTTACTTTGTATCTGAACACAGCTCACTGCTATGGTTTCTCTCTCAGCAAAAAAGGAGGAAAGTAATGTGTATTTAAGCAATTTTACAGCTGATACCAATCAGAAATCTGAATGTGTCCAGGGTGTTTTCTACTTATGCTATTTTAACTTCCTGTTGCTACTGTACGCACCCTTGAACATTTAAAAAAATGCAATTTAAAATGCAACGAAAATAGAAATAAAATTATGTCTTTAAGTGCTAAATTAAACTATCAAACATGAAGTTGAAAAGGGTTTTGGAATGCAGAAAAGCTCTCAAGACCAAAAAAACCATAACACAACCGTTCTTACACAGGTACTGAACTGAGTCAACAGTTGAAATGAATAAGCAGTTGGAGACCAAAAACCTCCTCTGGGGACAAATTCAAGACTTCTGAGATGTTGCAAGCTCAGAGAAGTCTTTCTTACTGGGCTAATTCAGTTTTTCCTTTGACTATGAGGAGCCAGAGAGGTGGAGGAAAAAAAAATCTGCTACATATTAGGCAAGATTAATTACTTTTCACAAAAAGTCTGAAGAATCACCTCAATATAAGCAATGCTGGTTGTTTATATTTTAAAAGTCACTCAAATTTTATGCCATGCTTTCCATCACTTCAGAATTTCAACAAATCCTCACAGCTCTGATATTTTTCTTTTACAGCAAATAAAGGGCTTAACATTGGACTTGATGATCCTAAGTGTCTTTTCCAACCTAAATGATTCTATGAAATATTTACTTACCTACATGAATAAACTCTAAGTGAAAATTTGCACTAAAAGATCCCTTTAGCATTCCACAAATTTCACCTGAGCAATGAATTCATTGCCTGAACTGGCAGTGTCCAGTGAGTGCAGTGTCCCACAGGTGATTTTGGGGAGAAACCAGCAATAATCTAGCCAGGTTAAATCTGAAGTCTCTCAGTAGCAAGGAGGAGGTTAATAAGTAAAATAGAATTAGGGGAAGGGTTTTCAAAGAATGAAGCAGAAACTCATAAAATTACTGTTGGAGAGGATGGAAGTTTAACAGGAAAGTTTTATAGAAATGAATGTTTAGCAGAAGGCTCTAGAAATGAAGGCTAGTTTTGATATAGAAGAATA